>JANLIY010000008.1:3295000-3818796 GCA_029490685.1 Schizonepeta tenuifolia
AGTAAGCGTCATTATCGATTGGGTTCTAATTAAACACTCAATCTAAACAAATTGTAAACCCTCAAAATAAATAATAAAACGTCAACAAATATAATAGGAAATTGGAGCACAAGAAAGTAACAGGGGATGATGACTAATGATTTAATCAAACCTCATACATGGCATACTTGATTTTCTAGCATGACAGAAATGGCATCTAACATGCAATTGAACAGTTCTCCTTTTCTCTCTCTCTCTCTCTCTCTCTCTCTCTCTCTCTCTCTCACACACACACACACACACACACAGAGACACGGACATATTATGATTCTTTTGCATTCTCTATGGAAAACTTGAGGGAAAAGAGGACCCAATAATGATGCGAAAAGGATATGAAAAGAAAGAAAAACAAAGAAAGAGGACGAGATGAGTCAGCATTCAGACATTTCTATCTGCAAATGGCCATAATGAAACCACGCCTGTCATGATGAATCTCTACTGTTTCCAACAATATTCCCTAAGTACTCCCCCTATTTATATCACAAAACATTAACCTAACCAAAATAGGCAACCCAAAATGCATCCATGATTCAAAACACTAGCTAATAAGAAACTAAACAAGTAGTGTATTATGTATATATGGTTTCATGTAAATATCATTGAACTTTCACATCTTGTGCTTGAGCACATTCCTCACCAACATCTTCTCATTCCCCAACTTAGGTTCTACAAGGTTACCGGGCATTGGCAAGCTGTCCCTCCGGATTGGCCACGGCCACTCTATATGACCTTTCATAGCTCGAACAACATGTGGATTCCTCCCAGCCCTTGATACTGCAGATACCGACCTCCTATTCGAACTCCCATTGATCAACATTGATGTTCCTTCACTTCTTGGCTTTGGCTGCATCAACGATGTCGAGCAAATTTCACTACCCTCTGATTTCTGTCGCGCGTTTCTGTTCGATTCTGCATTGCAGTTTGACATATAAGTTGTTCTGCTCTCATCACCTCGAATCTCAGTAATTGATGACGCACAATGTGCTTCCTCATGCCTCCTTTCAGATTCCATGGTTCGAGAATCTTTTATATTTGTAAATCTTCTATCTGATTCAGGATTCAAGAGCTCAAAATCCTTTCCACTTCGGAAGTTAATAAGCTCAAAAGCCTGCCTCAGAACTTCTGCCTTGCTTGCCTCGTCTACGCCTGCAGCTGACTTCAAATTACCTCTGAAAAATGCTCTAAGATCATCTATGAGGTCTCTTATCTCGGCGTACTTATCCTCTAAAATTAACTTTGCATCGGCTAACTTCATTTGCGCCTGTTCCTCCCGCCAAACCTCAGCCAGTTGCAGCATTTTCCTCTCTTCATCGACTTCCAATTGAATTCTCTTTTGCTGATTCCTCAATGCACCAATTCCTGCTTTTCTTGCTTCCATTTCTCTAACTAGATCGTAACACAGACAGTCCGACTTCTCTCGGGCTCTCCTCTCATTCTCAAGATTGAGGATGAATTTCCTAGCTGATAACTTAGCCTCAGCAATATCTCGTAGCAGATTTGAGTTCATCTTGTCGATATTCTTACAAATTTTCCTTTCCTTTTTAACATTCTTGGCCAAGTTGTTGATAACTAAACACATCTTCTGATGCTCTGTTGTCATACTTAATTCCCTTTCTTGATTGGTCTTCCTCGTGCGGTATTTGAACTTAGTCCTCGACCGACCTCCATCAGCTTCGACTTCATTTACTTGTTTTCTAAATTTAAAGAATTCAGCCTCTCCAGAAGATGCAGCTGGGGTTGTTAGCTTCACATTGCTCTGAAAATGATTATAACAATCCCATTTCGTAGCTCCCTCCAACGATGAACGAAACTAGATATTGCACAGCAAACGCAACTATTATTAATAGAAGATGAACAAATGAATATGGAACCTAGAATATCAAATTTGTGCAATTCGATATGCAAGAACAAGCAAAAGAAATAATCGATAATTAATTTATTCACATGCATAAGGAACGATAAATTAAAATAGAGTGGGCCTTAACCCAACATAAATCTGAATTCAAAATTCTGGAAAAGAGATGCTACTATTTTATGACAGAGAAAAGTTTTTCCGATCATTCAAAGCTTACTACTAAAGGCAGCATTTGCACCAACTTTTCTCTACTATTTATTTCCAATTTCCATTAATATGAAGGACAGACTAATAGACTATCTGTAGGTCAGAGTTCACAGTGCACACGAGTTCGAAACAAATTTACAGTACTCTTCAATGGCATTTCAAACAGAATTTAGAGGGGAAAAAGAAGGCAAAAATTAATTAATTAATAAATGCACACGATCAAAATAACAAAAATTTGGAGGAAGAAGATTACAAGTGGTGTATATGTATATATAGATATATATAACGACACCTGAAATCCGAGACGATCAGATGAGAGGCCACATTGCCATGTAATCACGGTTCCACCAGCAACCAAGTGGTGCGAGAGCGAGGCGGCGAGCTTCCTGGCGGAAAGCGGTGGCACCGGTCCAGCGGCAGAGTCCCCTCGGCGGTGTTTCCAGTCGAGAAAAGGAGTGGCGGCGGCGCTGCCATTCCGGAGCGCATCGGGAACCATCACATTCACCGCTATCGACGGAAAATCTTGGATTCCATGTGGATTTGAAACTTCTGGCGTGGGCAGTGTATGTAACGTTTTACAGATCAACACGTACGATTGTTGTATTTGTGTGTGGGTCCAGGCCCAAGGGTGAAATTGTCCCAAACAATTTTGTCAGCTAATAAATAGACGAGTTTGAGTGTGAGGGGCATGTTGGCTCTTTTCCTACTATGTGCGTGCACTAAATTTCATGCGCCATCTTAGACCTTGACCAGACAGACCACCCAATCAGCCACCTTTATTAATATTTAATTAATTTCTCTCTCTTTCACATTTTCAATATTTTTTCAATCCAATCACATCTATTTTTTATGGTTTATCAATGAAATCCCAACCACCCTAACTTCAATATTATATATTTTTATTTTGCATTATTTTAATACTAATATAATTATTTATAATAAAGATAATTAAAATAATTGAAAATTAATGTAAATTTCTAAATAAAACATAACGATGACAAATTACAAAATAAACAAACCAAAATAATAAATTACTTCAATTAAAATACATAATTTAAAATACATATGCGTTGCTTAAAATATAGACGAAACATCATCAAATTTAGCTATGATTGCCGAATTTTTGCCATATATGCTCGATCAAGTCATTTAACAGAGTTTTGTGAGCTTCTCTATTGACAAGTTGTTCTTTATTTCTCATATAGCTCGTTAGACTTGCAACCCTGTCGGTGGAGTAAACGTAATCATTATCTCTTTCTTCATCTTCACTCTGCCGATTTTTCTGCCGAAGTCGATCTTCTATAAATTCTGTAGGATCACGATAGTTGAGGTATGTACTTCTTTCATCTTCTACTATCATATTGTGCATGATAATGCAAGCCATCATTATTTTTCCCATAATATCACGATCCCAAATAAGACATGGACGTTTAATAAAGGCAAAACGAGCTTGTAAAATGCCAAAAGCTCGTTCAATATCTTTTCGGGCAGCCTCTTGATGTTGAGCAAACAACTGGTGTTTGCGAGTTTGTGGACCTGGAATAGATTTGACAAATGCTGCCCATTGAGGATATATGCCATCAGTGAGATAGTATCCCATATTCTTTTCCTGGCCAATTACGATGTAATTGACCTTTGGTGCTCGACCTTCTAAAATATCATCAAATACAGGAGATTGATCAAGTACGTTAATATCATTTCTCGAACCTGGAACTCCGAAAAATGCATGCCAGATCCATAGATCTTGTGATACAACTGCTTCCAAGATGATTGTCGGCGTCCCGCTTCTTCCAGCATATTGCCCTGCCCATGAAGTGGGACAATTTTTCCATTGCCAATGCATGCAGTCAATATTGCCCAACATGCCTGGAA
This sequence comes from Schizonepeta tenuifolia, assembly GCA_029490685.1. Lineage (NCBI taxonomy): Eukaryota > Viridiplantae > Streptophyta > Magnoliopsida > Lamiales > Lamiaceae > Schizonepeta > Schizonepeta tenuifolia. The sequence goes on from JANLIY010000008.1 coordinate 3,298,974, forward strand.
ATCCTCGTTGTTCTTCAACATGCAGAAGATATACCATGTCTTCTTCGGTGGGCTTCCTCAGGTACACATCACTGAAGTTAGAAATTACACCTTCAACGAACCTTACGACTGACTTACGAATGACTTGTGCGCTCATTCGTAAGTATTCATCGTGCAAGTCCGCTGCTGTTCCATAGGCCAACACCCTCATAGTTGCATTACATTTTTGAATAGATGACATACCAGGTCGACCAGTAGCATCGCGCTTTTGTGCAAAAAAATCATCGGTTTCGACGAGCTTCTTCATTATACGTTCGAACAAATGCTTTCCCATGCGATACCTTGTTCGAAAAACTTCTGGAGGATATATTGGATCTTCAGCAAAGTACTGCTCATAAACACTGTCATGACCCTTCTCACGTTTCCTTTCAATATACCGCCTCGTTGCTCTAACACTATGGTTAGTAGGTTGTAAAGATAGAGTGGTTGCATGAATGGCTACATCTTCGATGATTTGATCAAGTTGCCGATTTTGTTCAACAATTTTTTCTTCCCATTTATCATCTTCGAGAAGATTGAAAGGACCAAAACTAGAACTTGAAGACATTTTTTTAGAAGGGTGAATTAATTGATTGTAAGAGAGAGATTTGTGTGTAGTTTTGATGAAGCATATAGATTAATATATAGGAGTGTTGTGAGCATAGGATTCTTCTGACAGACTTATCTTCTTGTTTGTACGCATCTTTATATGCTGGTTTGTTTTATTAGATAAAACTATTCAATTATTTTGATAAAGCATTGGATTCTTCTGTCATCATCATATCCTCTTGTCCAACTTGCTCAAAACATCACGGGTGAATAATTAAAGTATCCTTGTGAGCATAGGATTCTATATAATAACCACAAAAAACAAGGAACAAGTGGTTTGCTTTTATGATGATCACGTGTCTCCTGACATGCACAACAAGTAGAAATTCAAACGTAACATAGACCACATTCATTAAATATTACATAAACTACATAATAAAGCATATGAATTACAAAATACAAAATAAGGAACATAAATTTGAAAGTTACATAATAAAAAACATAAATTGAAAGTTACATAATGAGGAACATAAATTACAAGTTACAAAACATACTTAAAAACAAATAAAATATGATCACATTCCATATAGATCTGCCATTAGATGACGTTTCAGAGCTTCTTCTTCTGGAGATAAGTCCCTTTTGCTCATCAAAGTGTTAAGTGTAGATGTTTTCATCTTTTGTTCTTGTATTTCACATTCTTTTTCATGTGTGAGCCTCATTTCACGCAGTGTTGCAGTGAAATCATCAGGAATTGGCGATGATTGTGATGCCACTTCTTTTCCTTTTCTTTTAGCATTAGCTTTTGCTTTATTTCTCCCAATAGGACGTTGTAAGCTTGAAGAATCACCTCTAGGAGCGGAGTCGATTTGTGGTTCTCCATCCTCACTTGTCTTCGATCTTTTTGAGCTCCCTCGACTTTCTTCAAGACTATCTTCTTCTGGTTGGAAACGAGTCGAACCAGTACTGTTTAATTTCAATTCCCACTTCGGATGGTGACGCATAACTTTGTTAAATACCTCATAGTGAGTAAATTTATGTTTCCCATAAATTGTTTGAGCATCATCCTCAATATTCTCTTTGGACTGCCCACTCGTAGCTCGATTGTGTGCTTTTTTGTATGCACCAATCCACCTCGTTACGGCCGTATTGAGTCGTTTGTAGCGCGCCCTCAATGATTCTATTGTCCTTTGTTCGCCCATTCCTGGCATCTCTTTTCTCCCTTCCTCATATTGCTTTAGAACATTTTTCCAGAGCTTGTTCGCAGTTTGGTTGGTGCCGACGACTGCATTCGTACTGACAAAACACCATGTAGACATTAGTGCTATGTCTTCTTTCACACTGAAATTTTGCGGAGTGTTTGAATCATTAGTGTCAGTCTGCACCTCATTTTCAAATGAGCTCTGGGAGATGTTTTGAAATGAGCTTTGAGAGATGTTTTGGGATGAATATTCTTGGGAAGGATCAAACTGGGGATAATATCCTTGGGATGGATCAAAATTGGGATAGTATCCTTGGGAAGGATTAAAATTTTGTGATGAATGGAAATTTTGAGAATTGTAGAAAGAATTATTCTCGTCATCCATGGTAAACGAAAATAGCTAATAAAGAAAAAAAATGGTGTGATAAGATGAAAATTATATGTAGAGAGAAGAAGAGATTTTTTTTGTGTGGAAAAATATAGCAAATGCCACCTCTATTTATAGAGTAAGAAAAATCACGAATTTTGGTATTATTTTTATTTTTTTTTAAGATAATTTGTAAAAGATAAAATGATTTTATCATAATATCCAAAATAATTTGACGAACCAATAAAATAGTGCCAAGTGTCATCACCCCATTCAATTACAAAGTAGATGAGAGAGAGAGACCATGCGGTGGCTTTCTTCTCAAGTTCAACCTTAAAATTGTGTTGAAAAGAGGTCATCTTGCATTTTTCTTTTTTTTTAATTGATTATGTGATGTGGCATGGTTGGGTAGTCACCGATATTCTTGGTCTTAGGGCCCCAAAATAATTTCACTATTTTCCATACAAGCCCGTCGTATTAATACGCATTCAGAGCTCTCTCACAACCGACTCCAACCAAAATTTAGTAGATATGGTCATGGTATAGTCGGGTTAAAGCTCTACAAATAAAGGAAATTTTCAATTAAAGCATGAAACGAAAGGAAAAGGATCTCAGAGAAAATGGTTGGACTACCTTCCTCTTTTCGGTTGACTGTAAATTCTCACACCTCCAATATCCTGCAAAAAGGACAAAGAAAAGTCTCACATTGAGGATTTTGGGGCGGCGAAAACCCTCCGACGCTCAAATTAGTGTCTTGAGCTAGAAGAAAAGGGATGAAAAGCGAAGAAATGAGAGAAGAAGATAAGAAGAAAAAATATTCTACCTCGAGCTACAAGCTTGATAGTTTTTATAAGGGGTGGAAAATCTAAGGATAAAAAGCGTCATTCAGCATACAATCAATAAGGCTTGGGCCTGTTTTGGGCCAACGAGGTGGCTTGGCAGCTCTTGGGCTTTTACTAATAATACACTATCTCATTGTTTTGAGCCCAATAGGACATATCCCATATCAATCTCTCCCCCCTACTCTTAGTGATGTGGCACTATCAAATCACTTAAGGCTATCTGCATCCCTTGGAGACCGCTAATGGTCTCCAAGGGTGTCTCCAGCACTAGAGACCCTTTAGAGACCCTACCCCTGCATCTCAACGGTCTCCAAGGGATCTCCAGCACCATATTAAATAATTCTCAATTTCCATTAAATTAATTCATAAAATTTCATTAATAAAAATAACATAAAAATATTTCATTAATTCAAATAAAAAAAATTACATTAATTGAAATAAAAAAATTACTTTAATTGAAATAAAAAAATACTACATTAATTAAAATTTGGACTATTCAGGTCGAGTTCCAAATTTGCGCCAAAGGTGCTCGGTGAGATCATTGGTAAGCCGAACGTGCTTTCGTTGATCTCTCAAGTCGGCTTGCAGAGCGAGATAGGTCTTAAAGGCGATCGGAGTGGGCCGATGGGATATCCCGCTAGTGGACGGAGAATCGGAGTCGTCTCTCCAATTCTCCGCATCCTCATGCTCGTCTTTGATGATCATGTTGTGCAAAATAATGCACGCGAACATGATGTCTCAGAGATGTCTCGTGTACCAACACCGATCCGGAGCCCGGATTATTCTCCATCGGGCTTGGAGCACTCCAAAGGCTCGCTCTATATCCTTTCTGGCCGACTCCTGCATCTTCTTGAACATCGCCATCTTTGGGTCAGTTTCAACCTTCGGCGATTTGATCAGTGTTGGCCAAGCAGGGTAGATCCCGTCGGTCAAGTAGTACCCCTTGTTGTATTAGTTGCCGTTGAGGGCGAAGGTGCACGGTGGAGCTCTATCCTCAAGCACGTCGGCGAATAAGGGTGACTGGTCGAGGACATTGATGTCGTTGTTGGAGCCGGAAAACTAAAAAAAGGCATGCCAGATCCACAAATTCTGCGACGCCACCGCCTCCAAGATTAAGGTAGGCACGCCTTGATCGCCGCGCGTGTAGGCACCCGCCCACCCTTTTGGACAGTTCCTCCAAGCCCAGTGCATGCAATCCAGGCTCCCGAGCATCCCCGGAAACCCATGTCGCGCCTCGTGCATTCGGAGCAGACGTGCGGTGTCGGCAGCGTTTGGCTTCCTCAGGTATCACTCGCCGAAGAGGTCGATCATTGCTTAGCAAAAATTTTTGAGGCAAAGCCGGCCCGTGCTATCGCCGATCTTCAGGTAGTCGTCGAAGGAGTCCGCAGCACCACCGGTGGCCAGTTGTCGCACCGCCATCGTGAATTTTTGCACCGACGTCAGCCCCCATCGCCCAAGTGCATCTTGTCGATGCGTGAAGTAGCGGACGTTGTCCTCCAACGTCTTGCAGATGTGCAAGAACAGATGCTTATGCATCCGGAAACGGCATCGGAAAAAATGCTCGCCGTAGGTGAGGTTGTCAGCGAAGTAGTCGGCGTGTAGGGGCGCACACGTCGCTTCACGGTTGCGGTCGACGAACCCCCGCGCCCTCTTTTTCTTCTTTTTCTGCGCCGCTAAGTGTGCACAGATGTGTTGATCCACATCCGCCATCATCTCCAGTACCTCATCGTCGGTGCCGCCATCGACAAATTCGAACGACGAAGATGAAAAACTCGACGAAGACATTTTTTGAGAGTTGGATTTGAGAGAGAAAGAGGTTGTATTTTTGTTGTGGGATGAATGAGGGATGAGAGGTTGTATTTATAGTGGAGGAAAAGAAAAAAAAATAATAATAATTAAATCGGCATTAGCCGTTGAGAAAGCCAGCCAACGTTCGAATTTTAAATTTTTTAAACGTTAGGCGCGTGTAAACACGTGCCATTAATTTTTAATTTTTTTTATTTCGTATATGGGGCGTGTGGAGCTACGCACCAGCTTCGAGCCGGTCTCGTGTGTTCGAGCCGGTCTCGAGCCGCGATGGCTTGCAACGCGGGGGCCTCGAGCTCCACCCGTCTCGAGCCACCCTCGAGACCCCCCCAACGAGGCGCGATGTGGGCAACCTATGAGTACAATTGAGGGAGTTATTTACTCGAGGCTTCCTGCCATTGGGGACCCAGTTTCTTTTAATCTTAGTCGTTCCTGAAGTGAACTTTGACCTTCCACCATTAGATGCTTATTCAGATTTTGCATCCTATTTCTTTTGAAATATGAGTTGTTTCACAACTTCATCATAATCATTTCAGTTTTATCGCTTCTTACTCGAGTGCCTTGTCTGTCTTCCTCTGCGCAATTTATCGCTTCTTCCCTTAGAGATAACTTTCAGGTATCTTCTGCCTTTGCTAAAATTGCTCCTCTATTGGTTTTCTCTTGTTTTGTTATTCGACTGTGCTGCTTGCTGCGATTTTTCATTATTTTTATTTTTATTTTTGCGTGGTAGTTGTACTTTTAGGATTTAACCCCGCTCATCATGTTTGATTCCAACGGTACTGTTGATTTGCGGTTAGCGCATAGCATTATGGGGGACGAATCTTCGCCCAAATCTTCCTAATCAGAAACTAGGGCTGATTCCCCTCTTCCAGAATTGGGGAATGCAGAAACTAGGGCTAGAGTTAAGGAATGAGAGGAGCGCCTAAAGGAATTATTGAAGTATAGGGTTAATACTTCCTCTACTCCTGCAAATGAGCATTCCTTGCTATTAGATCATGAATTTCAAAAATTTAGGCGATTTTTATGGTCTGAGGAGTTTGTCTTCGCTCCAGCCCTTCCTTATAATAGTGCTAATCAAGTAGCTTACCCTGCCCTGCTTTATTCTGAAAATCACATTGGGGTAGGGCTTAGGTTTCCTATCCACCCCTTCTTAGCCGAAATCTACCCAGATCTAAACATACTTCCTAATCAGTTGACTCTTTCTGCGATTCGGACTGTTTTTGGTTTTTATATCCTAGTGTCAACTTATTTGTATGTTCCCAGCCCTTCTTTCTTCCTCTGTTGTTTTGATATTCAGTGGGTAGGCTTTTTCTATTGCTTTCGCAACCGCCGCAAAGGTGCTGCTCACTTTGCGGTTTCTTCTGATAGTACTGACAAGCAATGGTATCGCAAACTCTTTGATGTAATGCAACTAGGAACTTCCTGGAACTTCTCTCCCAAATAGTAGAATAATTCTCCCAGCAACCCAAAAGGACGAGACTCTGTTCATCAGATTTCCCCTAAGGATTTCAGAGTGATGCGAGCTTTGAGTGCTTATGCTAAGAGTAATAATAAGAAAGGAGATCAGAAACTTAATAGATTTAACATTGTCAACATGCTGCTCAATCGAAAGGTTCTCGCTCTCTTTGGCCTTGAAGGAGGGCTTTTGCCTTCATCAAGGCCTGGGCGAGCTGGTAGATTTAATTTGTTCATTTTTCCTTTATATTATTTTTCTCGATTAAAGTTATTTTTGATGATTCTTATTCGTTTTATCCTTTGGTTTTTTCCGTTTCAGAAATGGCACAGGAAGAATGGGTCGATGAATTTAGCTTAGACCTGACTGAGGATGAGTTGTTATCCTATGCACCTCCGAATGGGGAGAACGATCCGCCTGCTACTAAAGAAGGTATTCCCAGCGTGGACGAAGTCGTTAAGGCCACGGAGTTAGCGGATCAGAGCAAGATAGGGAGCTCTTCAGCTCTGATCATCCAAGATCTCTCCTCCTTTGAGGTACCACCCTCAGGTTCTGATAAAACTCAGGCTAATCGTCCACCAAAAAATGTGGTTCTGATAAGAGCTCTGATGTGTGACGCAAGTGACTATGCAATGGGAGCTGTTTTTGGACAAAAGAGAGGAAGAGTGAATCATGTCATATACTATGCATCCAGAACTCTCAATCCCGCCCAATGTAATTATTCCATAATGGAGAAGGAATTACTAGCGGTGGTTTTCACTGTTGAGAAATTTCGATCGTATCTACTCGGGGGCAAGACCATAGTCTACACGGACCACTCCGCTCTGAAATTTCTCATGGCTAAGAAAGAGACTAAGCCTAGATTGATAAGGTGGATCCTGTTACTTCAGGAATTTGATTTGGAAATCAAGGACAAGGCTGGAAACCAGAACCTAGTGGCTGATCATCTGAGTCGCATCATCCAACAATAAGAGATCGAGCCAATCAAGAAAACTTTTCCAGATGAACACCTCACCCTTGCCCAAGACAACTCAGATCCATGGTATGCCGACTTGTGCAACTATATTTTCTTGGGACGACTTCCAAGTAATCTCAGCTTATATCAAAAGAACAAGTTGAAGGTGGAAAGTCGATATTACATATGGGATGAACCATATTTGTGGAAAATGTGTACTGACCAAGTTATTCGTAGATGTGTTGATAAGAAGGAACAAGCAAACATCCTCGCGCATTGCCATTCCAAGGTGTGTGGGGGACATTTTGGACCAAAAAGGACTGCAAGGAAGATATTGGACTGTGGGTATTATTGGCCCAATATATTCAGGGACAGCTTCGAGTGGTGTAAACGATGCGTTCAATGCCAGAAGGAGGGCAACATTGGCAAGAGAAATGAGATGCCCATGACCCTAGTCATGCCCGTGGAAGTATTTGATATATGGGGAATGAATTTTATAGGACCATTGCCGAATTCAAGAGGGAATCTCTATATTTTGTTGGCAGTCGACTACGTGTCCAAATGGATGGAGGCCAAGGCAACATCAACCAATGACTCAAAAGTGGTTGGGGAATTCCTCAAGAGCAATATCTTTAGCCGGTTTGGTGTGCCAAGGGCAATCATTAGTGATCAAGGAACGCACTTTTGCAATGGAGCTGTCAAGGGATTGATGAGTAGATATGGAGTACACCATAGGATTTCAATCATCCCCAAGCAAATGGTGAAGCCGAATTGTCTAATTGCATTGTGATGGTTGTCTTGAGAAAGACAGTTAGTCTAACATGGAAGGATTGGATTTTGCGTCTTGAGAATGCACTATGGGCATATAGGACAGAGTTTAAAACCCCATTCGGCATATCGCCCTACAGAATGATCTTTGGCAAGATGTGCCACTTGCCTTTGGAAATAGAGCATCGAGCGTATTGGGCAGTTCAGAAGATGAACTATGACTAGGATGAAGCTGGTCAAGCTAGGAAGCTTCAACTGCAAGAACTCGAGGAGATCCGACTCAATTCATACGACAGCTCTGTACTGTACAAAGAAAGGATGAAGAAGGCTCATGATGCGTTGATCAAGGTCATGATGCGTTGATCAAGGTCAAGAAGTTTGAACCTGGGCAACAAGTGTTACTATATCAGTCTAAGTTTAAACTCATGTTGGGAAAGCTATCAATTGAGTGGGCTGGTCCATTCGAAGTACAAGCCACATATCCAAATGGGGCTGAGGAAGTGATGAATGTGAGCACGGGGAAGATTTTCAAAGTCAATGGAGAAAGATTGAAGGCCTTCTTCGGCCAAGTCTTGGAAAAACTAGAGGAATACTTGAATTCCTCTGTGAGATGGAGCCCTAACTTGGGCAAGGAAGACGTCATGCCCACAACGATAACTGGAGCGCTGGCTAGGAGGCAACCTGGTATGGCTTTTAAATTTCACAGTTTTTTTTTTAGTTTAGTTTCTTACACAAAAAAGGGAAGATAGGGATTAAAATAGCCATAATTTTAATATTTTCCATCAAATTTAGGAGTATTTTAATTCCATTATGGGAAGAAATTCCTAACCATAGGATATAGTAATTTTGCCTTGTGCATGGTAGTGTGTTTGTGATTTGCAGAAAACAGATAATGGGGCAAGAGGAAGAAGGAGGATTGGACACTTTGCCTTGAGCAAAGTGTGTGCGCAAGAGGGCAAGAGCGGCGCTCTGGGCTAAGTGATGACTTGGGCAATACAGCTGAAGAGGCAGTAACTGCCACATCACGTGCGAAGTGACAACTGCACTCAAAACCTACCCCTAGCCCTATAACCGCCTGCCACCCTACCACGACTATCCCTCCAATCTTTCCACTTCCTTTTAAACCATCAATTCAAAAAAGTACCATACACCACTTTCCATCCTCAACAGCCCAATTTCGGATTTTACAGATTTCTTCCCTAAAATTTAAACCCTAAATCCACAATGGTACCAACACGCTCCAAAAAAAAACTCAATAAAATCCCTCACAGCACACGCATCGACCTCAGCAAACCAGAATCACCGCCATCAGAGTACTCCTTGGCCGAACCAGACCCAACACTTTGGGTGGTACCATACCATCTTATAGCCAAAGCGGAAGAGATAATTAGCAAAACGCTTGCTGAGACAATGGTGGTACCAGAGGAAGTAAGAGAAGAAGCAGTTGCACCGGTGGAGAAAGTTTTCTCTATGCCGGAGAAAGCTACTGAGGTAGCAACACCGAAGAACACGCGGTAGGAACCAAAGGAGAGAGGAGTGCAGCAGGACGATGATGTGGAGATGAAAGTTCTCAAGGAAGAAGAGGAAGAGCAGGAAGAGAAGAAGGAATCTGCCGATTCCTTCGACAAGCTATGCGCAGAAGTGGAGCGGGATGCTAAGAAGAGGGAAAAGAAGGGGAAGGAGACCAAGAAGAAGAAGAAAACGAAGGCGGTCACGTCTGAAGCCGTCTCGTCACTAGGAGGAGAGTCATCCACGGAAGAGAAGAAGGCTACCACGCCTTCGTCCAAGAACCCAGGGAAAAGGCAAAAGAGTGGTGGAGTCGGAGGATGATGAAGATGTCCAAATAGTAGGGGAGAGAATCACAAGGTCCACTGCTCGGAAGGTTAAGAAGGAGGAGTCCGAGTTGCGAGGGAAAAAGAAGCCAAAGAAGACGGAAGACCTGTCCGCCAAGAAGGATTTCGTGCCCAGGGAGGTTAACTTTGGTGACCTGGACGCCTTGGGCATAGCTTTGGAGGTGAGAGCCCTGTATGAGAGGTGTGGCTGGGAAAGATTTCTGACGCTGCCCTGCCACATCTACGAAAATTTGGTGAGAGACGTGTACGGATCAGTTGAGTTCGTACTGGATGGAGAAGGAAACTCGGCCTCGATCGAGTTTGTGTTGAATGGGTAGCCATATGTGGCTAGGCTGAACAATTTGAACCAGATTTTAGGGTTCGCCACGATGATGGAGTTGCAGAAGTTGGAATTCAGAAGGGCAGGGAAGAAGGTACCAGTCAATTTGCCCAAGGAGGAATGGATCCGGATGTGGAAGGAGGTCAGCGTGGGAACGAAGTTCAAGTCAGGAGACAACAAGGCATAAGACCTGAAGACGCCAGCCCTCCGCATTGCCCATAGGATTCTTGCCTACAACATGTTTGGCAAGGGAGATAGCAAGAATTCCCTGGACAATAAAGAGGTTTACATACTGTACTGTATGTTAACCAAGAAGAGGCTAAATTTTGTAGCCTTCTTGATGGAGCAGCTGAGGGCAGTAGTGGCCAAGGCGAGCCAGAAGTATTCATGTGAACACTTTGTTATAGCCTACATTGAGGGGGTAGAGCTTCATGATGAGGTGAAGGAGTTTGAGGTGACACCGGCTGACGTGCTCAACATGGAGAGGTTGAGCAGGATGAAGGAGGTGGTGAAGCATGGAAAGGGATGGCGCTTGTTGGAGGCGCATGAGAAGGATCAACCAGCTTCAGCCCGCTTGTCGCCCAAGAAGTCAGCCAGATTGGCCAAGAAGTCCGCGATTGAGGAGGATGAGGAAGATGACGAGGAGGAGATTAAATCATCTTCTGTCCAGTTGAAGGAAGTTATGGAGAGACTGATTAAGACTGAGGAGTTCAGGCTGATTAAATCATATTGTCATTTATTAGTTCTTAGTTAGTTTACATTTAAGTTTCGAGAATTCTTAAATTAGATTCATTTTTAGTATTTTACTTTAGATTTCTGTTGTTGGCTGTTGACCAAGATCTACATTGTTGACTTCGCTGTTGATCAGTTTTCTTTTCAGAATTTATTCAAGTATGTTTACTTTAATTTCATTTGTGCTTTCTTTTATTGTTATGTCTAGCTAAATTCTTTTGCTTGGATTGGAGTAGATGATTTGAATCTAATTACTTTGTTTGAACTCGTGAGGTCTAATTGGTTTAGTTCGTTGCATGATTTTTATTCCCGAAACACTTAGGTCTAATAATTAGTTCTTGGTCAAAATTGATAATTGCTTGTACACCAATTAGATATTGAGATTAAGGCAATAACAGATATGGGGATACAACTTGAGAGAATCTCTCGTGCCCAAGAAGGTAATTAGTGTTGGAGAGCAGTCGGTATTGACTTACCTCTTGGCTGTCTTGGGTCTCATTCGTTCTTAATGCATGTTGGGCAATACAGTTGCTGAAGTGTCTTCATGACTGTGTTGATCAACAGAAGGAATCTTGCCTTCTGGTCGAGATTTATTTAATCTGATAGATAAAGCCGTAGAGTATTCATGTTGTGACTTCGTGACCATTAGGGTATGAATTAATCTTTGCTTAAAACCAAGTGATAAAAGATTGTAATTGAATATTCTTGCACCGATGAACGAGTGAAGTAATTAGGATCAATGATTCAAATCCAATCTGATGGTCCCGATACGAGTTACTGGTGTATAGGGGAGGGGGGGGGGATACACCAGTTAGGATTTTTCAACTTTGAAAACTTAACCCCCGAAAAACTTTAACTGAGTAAAGATAGTCTCAGCTGGAATCACAACTGAGTAAGAGAACTCAGCTGTGAGAGTGGTGCCGTGCAGAATGTGGTGGAAATAATACTCGTAAAATAACTCACGCTCTTGTGCAAGGTTGGTCAAAAACCAAAACAGTTGATATGTAAAGATGCAGTTTGTATGCCGGTTAGTTTAGTCAGTTGAAAATGCAATAAGTAACTGAACAGAAATAAACATAGACACACAGGATTTACGTGGTTCGGAGAGAACTCCTACGTCCACGGGGAGATGTGAGTTCACACACCTCAGTCCAAGTTCTTCTGGACAGTTCCACACAGCTTACGCGGGCTGTGCAACCGTTGCAATAAGTTTACGGGTACTTATCAACCTTTACAGTTAAGTTTACGGGTACTTAACAACCTATGTCAAGTTTGCGGGTACTTGACAACCTAACTACTCAATTACAGAAAGAGTATGATCCTAACAAACACTTTTTAGGGTGTGTACGTGGGTGGGTTTTCCAACTACAGCTCGAACACGAATGTGAGCTGGATCTATGGCTTGAACAAATGAACACTCAAACTAAGATCTAAGACAGATTATAAAATCTATGAACCCTCAGCTACTAATGTTCTACCACTCGGAACTCTCAGTTGCTGATGCTCTTAGAATATGATTTTGCAGATTTTCTTTGCGCTTGTTTCTCTCGTGAGTGCACTTCAAATTTTCTATGTCTTGTCTTGTGTTGAATGAATGAATGCCTCTATTTATAGGCGGAGAGAATCAACTAGCCGTTGGAGGAGCTATTGATCTCTGTTCTTTGATAGTGATGGCTTGTCTCTCATCTCTGCAGACTTTCCCGATATGGCATCTGTGCTCTTCTGCTTTCCATCTGAGACAACCTTATGTTGGGCCAAATGAGGTAATGACTAAACGGTCAAACCCTCAGGTGACTTCCTTTTTTATTTTCAAATTCAAACCTTTCTGAGAGTCAACCTTGGTTAGTCGGTTGAAAATCTTGATCTTCATCTGAGTGGTCTTCAGCTGATGTTCTGACTGAACCGTTGAACTCTCAGCTGACTTTAAACTTCATGTTAAGACTTCTTTATAACTTCCCCATTCTTGAGACATTCTCTTTATCGGATGGCATTCTATAGCTGATGTTGCAACTGAACAGTTGGCTTGAACTCTCAGTTGTCAAAAAGTATTGCCCTTTTTGGCATAACTCTCTCATTAGACAGAGTCTTGTAACTGATGTTCCTCATCCGATCTTCCATCCGGGGTTGTATCCGAGTGTTGCTATGTTGCCGTCTTCAACTGGAGATCTGTAAAGATAAAATCTTAACATTGCTCAAACAGCGAGCCTAACAGCTAACATTAGGAACTGGCAACATCTACTCGGTTGAGGTCAGTTGGTTTTGGAATTCATCAAAACTCATACTAATAAATTTCCCAACAATTTTCCCCTTTTTGATGATGCCAAAACCACTTACAACTTGAAACCGCTACTGATCTAAACCTTACTAACTGACCTAAAATCTCAGCTGAAATTCTAGACAGTCTATAAGATAAAACATCAAAGGATTAGCACAGTTATAACATAGTATTTAAAAGACTGCGATTCATAGCTTGGACAATGAGATATTGTACGTCAAGTTGAATCGTATATATACTTGAAGTTTTCATTACAACTGATGATTACAAGGATAAGTACAAAACAGTTAAAGATACATCAGTTGCTCAAAAACTACATCAGCTCAAAAATACTCTTGACCGTACTTGCTGAAGATACGGTCAAAGATCTCTCTTTTTGCAGCTGACTCGATCCCGGTGTTAACACCATGTTCCTTGCACACTTGTCTCGCCTCAGCCATGATCGCATTTCTGTTTGGAGTACTTGTGCCTTTGATTATCTGAGGGCGATATCTGACCTTTTGCGGAACCGGAACAGTGCTGGGATCGAGCTGAGCTTTCACCATGGCTCTTTGGAACTGGCTGAACATCCCAGGATCTCCAGATCTGAGCTCCCACAAGGCTTCCTTGAAGGCTTGCCTTGGGTCTTCAGTTGAGTAGACCTTCCTGTAGTAAAAGTTATTGATGAACTCGTGCTTGAACTGCTCCCAGTCATCGTTCCACTCAGCGTTCATCCACTTGTCAGTATGTGGGAACCGTGACTGGAGCGGGGCATTTCTCTGTAGCTGCTGAGTCTTCTTCCTAGTCTCAGCCTTCATCTGGTGTTTGTTTATTCTTCAGACGCTCCAGCTGGCTTTATTTCTATCGACATTCTTTTCAATTTTGGCCAGTTCCTTCTCGAACTTGGCCACCTTCTTGGCTTGATCTGCAGCGAACTTCTTGATCCAAGAGGGATTCAAGTAGTTCTCCTTGGACTCCCCTATAGCTTTTGCAGCTTCGATGCAATCTTCAACTGAGATTCCGTTAAGATCGGCATCTAGCTCGGTTGTAAGCTCAGCTACGAGGTCTTGGGAGACTTCGAGTTCCTGCTCTTTTTGTTCAGACTCCTTCAGCTGAGATTCTTCTGCTCCTTCAGCTCGAGTTTCAGCTGACCCTCCTTCCCTTGGTCCACTTTCTTCCCCCTGCTCTAGGTGAACACCTTTCCCCTGTCCAGCAACAGCTGCTGGCTCCTTTCCTTCCCTCTTTTTGGCATCATCCAAAAGAGTGGCAATTAAGCCATCTAGGGAGGTCAGCTTGGCTTCAGCTTGTTGAACTCGGGAGAAGATTTCGTCCACAACATCTTTCTCTTCAACCTTCTTCACCAGCTCCAGGTCTTGGCGTTCTTGCTCGGCTTTCTTCAAGGCGGCAAAGGATGCAGAGACATCTTTGTGAAGGGTGACGAACTCAGCTGGAAAATTTTTGAACTGAGACATCCACTCCTGGTCTTGTGTCTGCTAGGACTTTGCCAGATTGGATTCAGCAACAGACTTGAAGACGTTGAAGTCCGAGCTGAGTCCTTGTACCGCTCTCTTCAGTTCTTTGACATCCGAGCTGGTAGAAGTGGAGAGGCCTTCCAGCTTTTGCTGTAGGGAGGTGGAGAGTTGTTCCAGCTGATTCTTCAGAGATGCATTCTCTTCCATCAGCTGATTTATCTTGTCAGCTTGCTCTTCTTTGTTGTGCTCAATTTTGGACAACAGGTCATGCCTCAGCTGGTTGACCCTCTCAGTGATCAGCTCACAAATAGCATCGGTGGAGTGAGCTGGCTGATCAGAGGGTCCAGGCAGTTCTTGCTGTTGTGCCCGGGCTGTTGGGTCCACTACAACCATGGTTGTTCGGCTAGCCAAGTATTGTTTGAGCTTTGTTTCTTCCCTCTTGGCAGCCTCGTCAGCTTCGTCTACATCCTCCATATGGTCGGCATTCTTGGCCAACATATAATCAAGAAATTGTACAGCTCCAGGATTGTCGCACAGCTCTCTGGTGTCTTTCCCTTCTTGTTGACTCAGATCCAAGCGGCGACGGAGCAAGGCCACCTTCTGGTTGTAGGCAACCTCGAGGTTCTGGTAGTCGAAGTACACCCTCAGGTTGGATTCATCAATCTTCAACCTGTCCCATCCATGGATCCTCAGGGTTTCCTCCTTAACGTACCAGTAGCTGAATATTACGCTGAACTGATAGAGCAGTTCAGTCCCAAACATGGCAAAGATGGGCATCGAGCTTGCCTCTAGGAACATGCCGATCAGTTTGCGAAAGCAGTAGTCCAATCTGCCTTCATATTCAACCAAGATTGCCTGGCGGTTGGCTTCTTCATCAATTTGGGGGGGGGGGGGTCTATATCGAAGGAGATGGGTTCACTGGTGTCATCAACGTTGGCCAAAGGAACGGTCTCAACGTTGGCATCGAGCGTGAGGCTCGGAATTTCTAACTGAGGATCAGTTGAGAGAACTGAATCCTCTTTGGGGAGAGACTGGGCTGGCTCATTGGTTTCCTCAGATGCATGTGGGATTTCCTGGCTGGCATCAGCTCCAGTTGGTGGAGAGGGTGGACTGTCGTGGGACTCCTCAGATGAAGAAGAGTCATCTGAGGACGAGCTGGACTCCTCCACGTTGGTCTCTTTTCCTTCTACCATTTCTTCCCGTTGTCGGGGTTGAAGAACAAACCCAGCTGGATCAACCGACTTGCTCGATTCGGTTGATTCCTTCTCCTCAGCTGTTTTCTCAACTGGTATCACCACCACGGGGCCCGTTGCAGCCGGTTGAACTGCTGGCTGGATGATTTTGATCCTGGGCTTTTTCTTGAGGGGTTCCACCTCTTCTTCTTCTTCTTCTTCATCTTCTTCTTCAGCCACTTCCTCCAGCTGGCGTTTTGCAGGTTTGGACCTTGATGGGCGGCGGACTGCTGGGGCCGTCTCCACAGCTGGCTTTGTGGCTCCCTTGAGAGTGTACACAGCTTCCACAACATCCCTAGCCTTCTTGGCTGTTGGGAACAGCATCAGCTTGTTGAATGAAGGGTCCTCACTGCCTTCCCAAGTTAGCTTCTGACCCTTGGTTGCTTGGAGGATCAGGGTTGATATCTTGGTGCCGAAGTTGAGTGTTCCCTTGACACTCAACAGCTTCTCTCCGGACTCAGCTAGCGTCTTGGAGATCTTCAGCTTCTCTGCCCACAGCTGGCTTTCAAAGTAGCTCAGCCAGTCTATCTTGTGCTTTTCTTCCAAGGCCTTCTGCTGCTTGAGCTTCGGTCTGCTGATATCACCGAAAGCTCCTCCATATGCGAAGGCACACTTTGAGATTACATCAAACAAAAGTTGGTGCTCCGGCTTCAGTTTGGTCCGCTGCATACTCCCCTTCAACGGTTCGGGGACTATGAGGATAGTTTGCAGAAATGCATCTGCATCCTTGTCGGTGAAGTTGCCCATCAAATCTATAGCCTCCCGATTTCTGGAGATGATCTTTCCCAATTCTTTAGACACTTTGATCTCGACGGCGGTTTCTTCCATCGATCGGGAAGTGCTGATTCGTTGCTTGCACGGAATGGTTGTGACAAGCCCGAGTTTAGCATCGCGTTGCAGATTCCGGTAGAAGTGGGCTACTTGCTTCCTGAGCAGCTTTGATGGAGAGAGAGTTGCCCAGTTAAGCAAACTGTGGTCGGAAAGAAGTTTGGCGACAGGAGCGATTTCCGGCGTGGTCAGAGCTTCCCTTGATAGAATTTGTTCGAAGTGAATCTTCGACAGCATCATGTCGAAGGATTCCTGGAACGTGGCTGGTTCTGCAGAGACCATCTTCTTTGACGCTTTTGATTTAGGTGCCATCTCAGTGGAATATATATACAAAGAAGAAAGAAATATGTTACTGAAAATGGTGAGACAATTTCGGAGGGGATGATGAACAGTTAATATTGATATGCACGAATAGAGAAGGTAAGCATCACTTCCTGATTTGCCGCTTTATATAGGTTACCGCGTCATTTAAAATGGATGGCCGGGATTGAATGGCATCTATCCATCAACGGTTGAGATCTTGCGACTGTTGGGCAATTTTGACTGACGCTCCACGCGCGCGAGTGAGAAGGTGAAGAGATTAGTGTGTCAGCCCAGTCACACTATAAAGTAAGGCTATAGGTGTTCAGTCAGACTTTACATTAAATGCGTCGTGATGGCTTGTTTAATTTATCTGACATGTTCAGGAATGTTTGAATTTATTTCAAACATTCTCATTTAATGTCATAACACCTTCAGCCATAAATGATACCTTTCAGCTGATGTCTGAATCAGCTGTGTTCATCAGTTGCGGCTTACCATCAGCTGACTCGAGTTCGTCCGTTCAGCTGACGTATGATGTCTTCAGTTGGCGCTCTGCATCTGAGATTCCCCCTTCATCTGAGCTTCCCCCTCAGATGGATATCTGACTCTTCAGCTCGGCTGACTCCTCATCTGATGGATCCAACAGTCCAAGAAGATCACATAACATCTTGAACTGGGCTTCAGGTAGAGGTTTGGTGAAGATATCAGCTCTCTGAATTTCAGTTGGAATCTTTTCCATGGATACGTCCTTCTTTTCGATATGATCTCGGATGAAATGATGTCTGATATCAATGTGTTTTGTCCGAGAATGATGAACAGGATTCAAAGAGATAGCAATGGCACTTGAGCTATCGCAATGAATGGGAACCTGTCCAGTTGCAACTTCATAGTCTCTCAGCTGTTGCTTGAGACATAATACTTGCATGCAACAACTTCCGACAGCCATATACTCTGACTCGGTTGTAGAAGTAGCAACACATGCTTGTTTCTTGGAGAACCATGAAACTAGCTTGCTTCCCATGAACTGACAGTGTCCAGAAGTGGACTTCCTGTCCAATCGATCTCTGCCTAGATCTACATCTGAGTATCCGGTCAGCTGGATATTGTCGTCAGTTGGATACCACAACCCAACATTGACAGTACCCTTCAGATACTTGATGATGTTATTTGCTTCCAACATGTGAGCTTCCCTCGGTTGGACTTGAAACCGAGCACACACTCCAACCGCGTAGGATATATCTGGCCGACTAGCGGTTAGATATAGCAGCGAACCGATGATCCCTCTATACTTGCTGGCATCCACTAGCTTTCCCTCAGCTCCGGGTTCAATCTTCCAGTTAGTATTCATTAGGATCCTTGTGGTTTTACTTGTTTGCAACCCGAACTTTGTGATGAGCTCCTTTGTATATTTTGACTGATTAATGAAAATTCCTTTCTCTGACTGCTTCACTTGGAGTCCAAGAAAGTAATTCATCTCGCCCATCATTGACATCTTGAACTTCTCCTTCATGAGATCTGAGAACTTCTTGCACAGTTCCTCCGACTTGGAACCGAATATGATGTCATCAACATAGATTTGCACAACAAGTATATCTTCTCCATCTTTGATGGTGAACAATGTTTTATCAACTGAGCCTCGTTTGAATCCCGAGTCCAGTAGAAAACCACAAAGAGTGTCATACCAAGCTCTAGGTGCTTGCTTCAAGCCATAGATGGCTTTCTTCAACTTGTACACTCTTCCATCTCCAGTTTCAAAACCAGGTGGCTGTTCAACATAAACATCTTCCTTGATTTCTCCGTTGAGGAAGGCACACTTCACGTCCATCTGATAAACCTTGAACTTGTGATGTGCGGCATAGGCTAGAAATATTCGAATGGCTTCCAGCCTTGCAACTGGTGCGAAGGAATCTTCAAAGTCAATTCCTTCTTGTTGGCAGTATCTTTGAGTTACCAACCTTGCCTTGTTCCTCACGATGTAACCAATGGCGTCTCTCTTGTTTTTGAAAATCCATTTAAGTCCAATAACCTTGACACCAGTTGGTCTCTCTACCAACTCCCAAACACAGTTGCGTAGAAATTCATTTAGCTCCTCTTACATAGCTGTTGTCCAGTGAATACAGTTGAGAGCTTCCATGACATGCTTTGGATCTGGCACATCAGCTACGTAGCATGAAATCATGGCACAGTCTCCGAGTTGTTCAAATTCCGCGAAAACTGCCAACTCCTCAGAATAGGCACACTGGACATCCTCAGCTGAACTGGAAGTTGCAACTCGGCTCCTGGTACGTACACCTTCGGTTGGATCCCCGATGATGTCATCCTTGGAATGATCTTCATACCATCTCTTGTTGCGTCTTCCATCTTCTTCCAACTGTGTCGGTTCAGGAATTTCAACTGAAGGAGAATTTTGAACTGTTGGAGTCTTCATAACTGGGGACTTGTCAGCTGTTGGGTCTGGATCCTCAACATTGACAACATTTCGAACCGGGCTTGGTTGGGCTTCGGTTGCTGATGCAGTTGGAGTGACATCAGCTGGAGTTCCCCCTTGATTTGAGCTAGGGTCCTCAGCTACCGCTTGATGATCTTCACATTCATCTTCTGAGGAACACGGATCATCATCGTCAGTTGCCCATACCAACGGTTCGGCCAAATTCTTCTACCTTTGAACTTGCGATCTGGTGAGAACTGGTGGAACAGCTGGATCTGCTTGTTGTCCTTTAGCCTGTTCCTTACACTCAAAGGTAGATTCATCAAAACTAACATGAGGTGTTATCTCCACAACACGAGAGCTGTTGTTGAAAACTCTATATGCCTTGATTCGAGCAGCATATCCAAGAAATATGCCTTTTGAAGTTTTGGCATCAAAAGTTTTCAACTGAGTCTTCCCATTGTTGTGAATATAACACTTAGAGCCAAAAACGCGAAAATAAGAAATATCTGGCTTCCTGCGTCTCCAAAGCTCATATGGTGTCTTTCCCAACCGCTTGGTTAGAAGAGACCGGTTCTGAGTGTAGCAGGCTGTGTTGATTGCCTCAGCCCAAAATCTCTTTGGCAGAGCTGAGCTTGTCAACATGGATGTGGCTGCATCCTTCAGCGTTCGGTTCCTTCTTTCAGCTACTCCATTCTGTTGCGGAGTTCGCGCTGCTGAGGTTTGATGAGTGATTCCGTGCTTCTCGCAGTATTTAATGATAGTTTCATTGAGGAACTCCGTTCCACGGTCTGATCGGATAGAAATGATTTTCATCTCTTGTTGGTTCGATATCCGATCCATCAGCTTGGGCAGCTCATCTCGGGTTTCACTCTTGTGGCGCATGAAAATGGTCCACGTGTACCTCGAGTAATCATCAGTTACAACCAGTGTATATTCGTTGCCATTTATGCTCTTAGGTGTAACTGGCCCGAAGAGATCCATATGGATCAGCTGCAATACTCGGTCGGTTGAGGGAGTTGATTTCAACCTGTACGAGGATCTGGCGAGCTTTCCCAGCTGACAAGCACTGCAGATGTGTGTTGTTGAAAACACTCGGTTAGGAATGCCCTTTGCGAGTTCCTGTCTGGCAAGTCGGTTCATTGTCTTGAAATTCAGATGGTTGAGCCTTTTGTGCCACAGCCAGCTCACATCTGAACTGCTCTTTGATAACAGACATGTTTCAGGTGGACTGCTATTCCAGTCAGCATAGTACACATTACCAGTTGGGGATCGATTTCCCAACAATATGACCCGCTTTGTTTGAACATCTTTAACCCTGCAACCCTGCGCATCAAACTTGATAGAGAAACCGTTATCACAGAATTGGCTGATGGAGAGCAGGTTATGCTTCAATCCATCAACATATGAAACATTAGAAATTGACACGTGATCGGTTTCAAGGATACCGTAGCCTTTGGTGTAACCTTTTGAGTTGTCACCAAAAGTAACAGTTGGACCGTTCAGCTCCACGAAACTGCCAAGCAAATCCTTCAGATTTGTCATGTGTTTCGAGCATCCAATATCCATCACCCACTTTGTCTGTGATGATTTATTCTTCCTCAGCTGTTCCTCCTGTACCTGCACGGAGAAACACGCTTAGGTCCCCAATTTCAGTTGGGTCCTGGAGGGTTAGAACCAGTTCCCCTTGGAACTGTGGGTCGCTTTTCCCTGTAGACTCGAATAGCCTTTGTCATTCCAAATGATCTGCCCATTTTCATCAACTATGACAACACCTCGGTTATCCTTAGGCTTGTTGTTATTATTGATATTCTGTCTCTTTGGAGGAGATGGATTTCTCCTATGTTGGGCTTTAGGAGGAGTGGGGTTCCTCCTATTTGATTGACGTCTCTGACCCTTTTGATTCTGCCAGTGAGATCGGCCGTCATTGTGGAATCGTCTAGGCTGATTCTGATTCCATTGCCCTGGCTGTTGAAGATAGTTGTTCATGCCCGGATGTTGATTCATGTTGTGGCATGAGTGGCCATAGCTGTCGTAACTGTTCCACATCGGTTGATTCTGATAGAACCTTTGATCGAACTGATGTTGGAACCGCTTTTGTTTCAGATGATTGAGCCCTTGTCTGTTCTGCAGTCGGTTCCATTTCTTCTGATGTTTACTCTGAGGTTGATGCAGAGGTCGGTTCTGATTCTGAGTTCGGTTGCGATTATACCTTCGACGCCTCTGATTCTTCTTCTGACTTTTGGAACATTCTCCCTCGGTTGATGTTCCAACCGATGGAACATTCTGTCTTCCATCTACTTCTCCTTTTCCCTTCTCAGTTGTAATTCTGTTGATCGGTTGAACTTGCTGAGAGGTGGAGATTGGATTAACTTCTGGAGACTCAGCCGTGTTTGGCTCGACAGCTGTGACTTCTACAGCTTTGATGAAGGTTGCTGGTGGAATTCCAGTATCCTTGACAATATCATAACCGAGTCCTGACACGTCATCCATCTGTCTGCTGTAGCTGATAAGATTCTCGAAGATTTTGGATGACTGATACAACTTAATTAGATTATCCTTCTCAATTTGCAACTCCTTGAGGAGGATAGTGATCTACTCGGTTTGTCCATCTGACTTCTTTATCAGCTGGTCGATCTGAGCCTCTTGCTTGTTCAACTGCTCATTCTGTGCCTTGATCTGTTCCTTCAACTGCTCATCGGTTGAAGCCTCAGCTTGGTTGGCCGCGGTCAGTTGATTTTTGAGATTCTCAATCTCTTCAGTTTGATTCTTGATCAGATCGTCCTTTTCGGTTAAGGATTCTTCCAGTTTAACAAACTGTTTTTGAAGAGTCTTAAACTCAACCGTTTGCTGATTCAGTTGCTCACTCAGTTCTTGGAAATCATCCCAAGATGGTTGCAACTCATCTTCTAAAGTATCCTGCACGTTAGCAACATTAGAAGAATTTAAATTAGCTGGGATAGAAGTTACCTCAGCTTCATCTTGGTCAGCTCCAATTGCCATGAGACATTGATCTTGTCCACTTGCGTTGTTGGTAGAAGTCAGTTCGTCCTCATCTTCAGTGTCAGTGAAGATGTCCACGTCGTCAGCTGCTTCCTCTGCAACCATGGCCTTATCTTTTGCGTTTTGCTTGGCCCTCAACGCATCTCTTTCTTTCTTTGAGAGGTCTGGACAGTCAACCTTAAAATGTCCCTCTTTGCCACACTCAAAACATCCATTGTTCACAGGCTTTGAGTTGTCTCGTGTTCGGTTGGATTTGTAGAACCGCTTGTACTTTCCGAATCGAGTGTCCATGTCAGCTAGCTTCTTTGACATGGCGGCAATGCACTGTTGCAGCTCTTCTCTTCTTGGCTCCTTAGCAGTTGTGTCCGCAGATCTTGTTGCTCTTGATGTTCGCGGCTTGGAATAGTCAGCTCGAAGGGCAATTGTCTTCATTGCTGAACCAACATCCTCATGTCGACTTGTCTGAGCCATCGACTGGGATTTTCGTCGGTTCACTTTGTACTCATTTCCTTTCAGAATTGAGAACAATCTTTCAGTTCCCATTTCTCCTAGATCAGCTCGGCTTTCATGGATATTAGTGAAGGTATCCCACTCAGCTGGAAGTGCTTGTAATACTTTGAGGTTGATATCTCTCAAAGTATACTTTCCTCTTCGGATAGACTGGATCCTTCTGATGATCTCCATGAACCGCAGCTCCATTTGATCGATGGTTTTGTCCACTTTCAGAGTGAAGTTGTCAAAATCTTGACATGCATGGGAGAACTTGTTCTCCTTGGTTTCGTCACTTCCTTCACTCAAAGATGCCAAAGTGTCCCACATCTCTTTAGCAGTGTCGCACTCCTCTATCCACGGAAGATAGTCCTGTCCAACTGTGGACATGATAGTGCTTTGAGCCCAGATATCCAGCTAGCTCACTTTAGCTTCCTCAGAAGTGTAGTCTTCTGGGTTCTTCTCGACTATCTCCTCAGTTGCATCCCCAAGGGTTGGATCTGTAGGAGTACGGATGACCTTTTTCGTGATCTTGATAGGTCCGGACGAGAGTACTTGTTGCATTCTGTGATGCTTGGACAGTAGCATCTTCTTCATTCGAGTCCTCCAGGCTGTATAGTTCACAACCGAGAACATAACCACGATCTTATCTTTCATATCCATCTGTACACACAACAACAGACAACAAAAACAAGCAGATATGCACTAGCGAAAAAGGATCTATTCAGTTGACCACTGATGAAAACACCTCGATTCACACCTCGTGAAACAGAGACAGCAGTCTTTTGAACCACTGCTCTGATACCACTTGATGGTCCCGATACGAGTTACTGGTGTATGGAGGGGGGAATACACCAGTTAGGATTTTCAACTTTGAAAACTTAACCCCCGAAAAACTTCAACTGAGTAAAGATAGTCTCAGCTGGAATCACAACTGAGTAAGAGAACTCAGCTGTAAGAGTGGTGTCGTGCGGAATGTGGTGGAAATAATATTCGTAAAATAACTCACGCTCTTGTGCAAGGTTGGTCAAAAACCAAAACAATTGATATGTAAAGATGCAGTTTGTATGCCGGTTAGTTTGGTCAGTTGAAAATGCAATAAGTAACTGAACAGAAATAAACATAGACACACAGGATTTACGTGGTTCGGAGAGAACTCCTACGTCCACGGGGAGATGTGAGTTCACACACCTCAGTCCAAGTTCTTCTGGACAGTTCCACACAGCTTACGCGGGCTGTGCAACCGTTGTAATAAGTTTACGGGTACTTATCAACCTTTACAGTTAAGTTTACGGGTACTTAACAACCTATGTCAAGTTTGCGGGTACTTGACAACCTAACTACTCAATTACAGGAAGAGTATGATCCTAACAAACACTTTTTAGGGTGTGTACGTGGGTGGGTTTTCCAACTACAGCTCGAACACGAATGTGAGCTGGATCTATGGCTTGAACGAATGAACACTCAAACTAAGATCTAAGACAGATTATAAAATCTATGAACCCTCAGCTACTAATGTTCTACCACTCGGAACTCTCAGTTGCTGATGCTCTTAGAATATGATTTTGCAGATTTTCTTTGCGCTTGTTTCTCTCGTGAGTGCACTTCAAATTTTCTATGCCTTGTTTTGTGTTGAATGAATGAATGCCTCTATTTATAGGCGGAGAGAATCAACTAGCCGTTGGAGGAGCTGTTGATCTCTGTTCTTTGATAGTGATGGCTTGTCTCTCATCTCTGCAGACTTTCCCGATATGGCATCTGTGCTCTTCTGCTTTCCATCTGAGACAACCTTATGTTGGGCCAAATGAGGTAATGACTGAACGGTCAAACCCTCACGTGACTTCCTTCTTTATTTTCAAATTCAAACCTTTCTGACAGTCAACCTTGGTTAGTCGGTTGAAAATCTTGATCTTCATCTGAGTGGTCTTCAGCTGATGTTCTGACTGAACCGTTGAACTCTCAGCTGACTTTAAACTTCATGTTGAGACTTCTTTATAACTTCCCCCTTCTTGAGACATTCTCTTTATCGGATGGCATTCTATAGCTGATGTTCCAACTGAACAGTTGGCTTGAACTCTCAGTTGTCAAAAAGTATTCCCCTTTTTGGCATAACTCTCTCATTAGACAGAGTCTTGTAACTGATGTTCCTCATCCGATCTTCCATCCGGGGTTGTATCCGAGTGTTGATATGTTGCTGTCTTCAGCTGGAGATCTGTAAAGATAAAATCTTAACATTGCTCAAACAGCGAGCCTAACAGCTAACATTAGAAACTGGCAACATCTACTCGGTTGGGGTCAGTTGGTTTTGAAATTCATCAAAACTCATACTAATAAATTTCCCAACACAATCCAAGTACTTTTGTTATTTGATAAGTTTCTTGTTTAGATTTCAGTTTTGAGTTAGTTCGTGAGCAAAAAAAAACCCCTACTTTAGTGACACCGAAGAGAAAACTACACCAATTCCTCGTGGGATGGACCTCTACTTGCTACTCGCTACTTGCCTGTTGGGCAAAAGGAGAAAACAAATATTATTTGCACGAGGCTAAACGACGGCTTTGTCAACATGTATACGTAAATACTATAGGCCTATTATTTTTTATTGCATTGCATTGCAACTTTATTATTATTATTATTATTATTATTATTATTATTATTATTATTATTATTATTATTATTATTGATATCATGGTGTCAAATGATACTATATATACTTCACCAAAATCTGAATGATGATTATAAAAATCTTATTTCTGGACATAAACTTTGAAAAATTTTCTATCATTAACCGCACATAAATAAATTGCAAGCTTATATAGTTTATAGAATTAAATAGTATATTTATTTCCAGAATAATAATCGATAACAAATATCTGAAATTTTGGTACATTACCATTATTCATTTATAATTGACTATGATGCAATTAATAAAAAAAAAACTTTACGAAATTAAATTTATACGCAGAAACTTAATCAAAGCCAGACATAATGTTATGATTTTTCTAATGGAAATTCAAGACTGGTTGAAACATAAGGTCATGAATTCTCTCTTAATGTTCGTCCCAAATTTTCGCTTGACAAATAAACTTTAAAATAATGATATTGTGCATGCATGGTTGATATCAAGCCTCGAAATAGGAAACATCCTAGACCCTTGATTATTCCATAATGGATGGTTAAAATTTAAAATGAAATCCACAAATTTTATTTTGAACGTCAAACTTCACGTGCAATGAGGGTAAATATGAGCCATTTTTCTTTTTAAATTCCACTACACTACACCACGAAATCGAAATTCATGGAATTTGGATGAACAAACCAAATAAAAATTATCGAATCCTTCCAATCATCCATTATTAACCCGATAAATTTGAATCAATATTAAGTATGCATTGTATTTTAATATTATTGTTAAATACATTATATATTGCATTATATTTTAAAATTATTCAAATTAATTCTAATAATGCATTATGAACTTCCACATATATATAATCCGTTAAAGAGTATGCACTACACCGTAATAAAATCGGAACTAATACTAATAATTTTTCATTATATTTCCAAGTTATTACCATAATGTATTTTATTATATTTCAAAATATTCCAAATTAATATGTATATTACGTCAAATGCATTATATTTCACAATTGCCAATTCGATACCAATACTAATAATTTTTCATTATATTTCCAAGTTATTACCATAATGCATTTTATTATATCAAATTGTTCCAAATTAATATGTATATTGCGTCAAATTATTTTACATATGATCTCTTACATTAATGTCATTCAAGACAGAATAAAACTTAGCTACAATATTTTAGTTCTGCAGTCTAAGATGCATAATTATTCTGCGGAAAGCTCATTTTAGTGTCAATTAGAATTTATTAATTTATATTTAGAACTTATTAATTAATATTTAGTTTTCTTAATCTACAATTAGAATTTATTAGTTCATAAATAATAAATACTAATGCATAATTAGAATTTATAGTTTACGTTTAGTTAAACATTATATGAATTAAAAATTAACAATTATGCATGTCGGGGTAGTGGAGACCGATTCCCAAAAAATACTAATAATTAATTTTATTTTATTTTACCATGGACCGACCTCCCAATATGGGCGCATGGTGTTAGCCCCAAATATTGCATATCACAATCACAGTTTTTGTAGTCTGTATGTAGGTAAAAATCGTCATAATTACATAGATGCATTTAGAGAGATGAATGATCAAATTTTGGACTTTAATTTTCTTTGTCCTGGATTAAAAAACCTGTAGAAAAATTAAAATACATATAACAAAACTTATTTATATGTGTTGAGTGCGAGTCTGCAAACCCCGTGCACATATAAATTTGGAAATCTTAATACTTTTTTTATTGAATTCATGTTCTTTTGTTTTGTATTTATACATGACTGAAACTTAGAAAATATAAAATATTCTTCGTGCATAAGTGATACTCATTTTGTCTATGTCGTGTGAGACACGGAGATTAAAAATAAGTGTAAAAAGATAAAAAAAAATGAATATGTTATCACTTTTAAAGTATTTTGAATGGTTAATTTTTTTCCTTATTTGGGAAGTACACAAATTGCGTAGAATATTCATTTAGGGTGATTTAGACAAAGTGAGTGGGACGAATGATGCATTATTAATAATACATAAATATATAATTAAATTAATTTATAACTCTTATAAATTTTAAAAATTTTACTTACAAAAACGCTCACTGCGCTTTGCGCGGGTGTAATATTAGTTTTCTTAGTAATAAAGCCACACTCAGGTGTATATTTAAGAGGTGTTTTGCTACTTAATCCTTGAAAATATCAGCATAAATTTCAAACGCTAGGTGTTTCTGGAAGTGCACCATTTTTGACTATGTATAGGCTAGGTCCAATAACGAGATTACATCTGATTTCATCAGAAAATTCATCCTTTGTCTTCTCAAGTTTTGAATAAATTCCAGATTCAAGATGATTACCTAATCATTTTAAATATTCCACTTATTGCTTCTTTTCATTAACAATGTCGCTTTTATCGTGGAGATATTTGAACGAGACAACACCTACACATCATGGCTCAACGCCACATTATACACTTTAGTTCATGCCAATTTGATTGTACTAGTTTTCGGGCTATGTTGGGCTTATATTAGTAAAAATATTGGCATTTGCAATAGCGAAATTTAAATGGTATCAATTTAACCCAAAAAAAAAGTTGTAATAGTATCTCCAACTCTTATTATATGGCTCACATTTCTAGTAGAACAATTTTATCTTCAACCTTGCTATATAATCCCACTTTATTATAGAGAGAAATTTAATAGTATTACTCCATTATTTAATTTTTGTTTTTTCTTTTCTTTTGTGACATTTACTTATATTTTTTTAAATATATAGTATTATTTAATTATATAAAATACTAAAATTGCATTACAAAAATTGACATATAAAATTATTAGATTCCAACAAAATTACATAATAAATAACTAAAATTACTAATAACTGAAATTACAAAACGTTAGTAGAAAGGAAACAATTACATAATAAAATAATTAAAGATACGAAAATTGAAAATATAATTAATCCTAAATTAGATTTTTTTTTTTTTGAAATAGAGTAAAAAATCAGAGACATGATGCGGAATATGCTCTATAAGAGCACTCTTAGCAAATCACTCAAAATTAATTTTAACTCTAAATATAGGCTAACATGACAAAAAGTGTGCTAAAACATTCATCCATCACAGCTATTTATTAAAAAATATTTATTAAAGGCGTTGCTCCTCGTGAGTTTTCCTCCTTGGTGTAGCAGAGCTCTAAGCTCAAGCAAGGAGCAGCTAGGCTAGTGCTTCTTTTGCTTACTAATTACGTAGATCTATTTATTTATACACACTTGTCTTTTATATTTTAAAGTCTCATTGATTTTTTGTTTTTGTTTTTTTTTTTTTCCTTTAAATTTTTCTTTTTTATTATGTTGTTTTCTACCTGTTATTCATTTTATTTATTTTTTTTCATTTTATGATTTTTTTAAATAATTTATTCTTCATATTATCTTTTATTTAAAGTATTTTTATTTTTTCCATTTTTTCTTAATTTTCTTTTGATTATGTTGTGTCCTATTATTCATTTTATTTATTTTTTTAATTTTTCATTTTTTTAAATTATTTATGTTTGAAAAGTAATATTTTTGAAACATTACCTTTATTCATATCAATAATTATTTTTTATTATGATAATAATTACTTGACCAAATTATTAAAAGTAAAAGTTGCCGTGAATAAAAGTAAATATTGTCATGAAGAAAAGTAATATTTTTGAAACATTACTTTTGTTCATATCAATGATTATTTTTCATTGCGATAATAATTACTTGACCGGATTTCTAAAAGTACAAGTTATCGTGAATAAAAGTAAAAATTATTGTAAAGAAAAATAATATTTTTGAAACATTACAGTTATTCATGTTAACGATTACATTTAATCACGACAATAATTACTTTATTAAATAATTAAAAGTATACGTTATCGTAAATAAAAGTAAATATTATCGTGAAGAAATGTTACGATTGTGAAACATCACCTTTCTTCATATCAATAGTTATTTTTCTTAACGACAATAATTACTTAACTAAATAATTAAAACTATAAGTTATCGTAAATAAAAGTAACTAATAGCTATTATTAATTTATAAATAAATGAAAGTAATTAAGAAAATAAATTAAGAAAAAAGAAAACAAAGAAAAGAAAAGAAACTAAAAATAAAGAGAAAAGAATAAAAAAACAAAAAAAAAGGTAAATGTAAAAAAAACGAGATTTGCATCACTTGGAATTCGAACTTAGGTGATTTCCTTGCTAGCCATCATCCTTCCCACTAGGCTAGCGGCCCATTATCCATAAAGATATGCATATATATGGTATTGTGCAACGAAATAATAATAATAATAATAATAATAATAATAATAATAATAATAATAATAATAATAATAATAATAATAATAATAATAATAATAATAATAATAATAATCTGGGCGCATGTACTCCACACGCCTGACTTATGGGCTGGGTTAGCGGGTTAAATAAATCAATTGTATAATATACAACCGGTGTATGAAAATATTTGTCTTTGTAAAATAAGGGCTATAAATAATATAAAGAAGACTTTAGAAGTACTTTTAAGAGCAAAAAGTTAAGAGATCAGTTGTGAATGCTCTAATAGAGCATAATCCTGCTTTACTAGACAAGGGTTGCAGATGCCCTAACTCGGTAACTAATGGAAGAAAATATATTATTTTTAGAGGCAAATGGTAATATAACATTAGGGTACATGTTTCTATCAAATTCTTTCAAAAGTTTATTTTTTGACAAAAATTGGGTAATATTGTACCCTATTTGATAGAAATACCCTTATAGATAGCAATTAATAGTCCGTTTCTCTCTCTTCCCTCTCATTCTCCCAACCCTCCCGCTCAACCCACTCTCCCGACTTTTCATCTCCCAATCCTCCATAGCACCACCTCCACCATCTCCATACAAGCCGTCGAATTCCACACTGTCATCGCTCTATTATGTCGTTGCCGTCGTCGTCGTCGTCTTCATCATTTTTAATGTTTATATGCAGATTTTCTCTATTTTCTTCTCTCTTCTCTTCTCCTCCGTTCTTTGTTCATCCACACTTATTTCCACCGCCGTCTGCATCATTCAGAACCACCACACCAACTCTTATCGCCGAAAATTCATAGAATCTCGTCGGAAATTCATAGATCTAAAATTGGGGTAATGAATTTATTGAATTTTTTTTCAATTTATGATTTTTTTTAGCCTTGTTTTTAGTCATTTATAGGTTTTTCGTTGAGTTTCTAATGATTTCTAGTGTATTTGAGTTGAATTCTGAGCTATTTCGATGTATTTTTGTAGGTTTTTGGTTACTTTTTGTTGTAACAGAGCTGCTCTTAGTGTAAAAATCCGTTGGTACGTAGTACGCATTTACAAATACATACTGTACGCAGTATGTATTTGTAAATGTGTACTGCGTACTTGATAAACTTGTTACATTTTTGTAAATATGTACCGAGTTATCAAGTAAAATATAAATACACGCGGTACGTATTTTTCAATGTGTACCGAGTGTACCAATAATATTTTTGTTTACTATTACGTGATTGCAAATACAATGCGAACACCTTCAGGTACGCAGTACGCATTTAAAAATACGTACCTAGTTTGTTGTGTACAATGAATTTGTTCTTCGATTAGGGTACGAGTTGCTTGATTTGGAAAATTTCGAACTAGGTGTACTTGTACGTTTTGTACAATACGTACTGGTACACACATATCTTTGAATCCTGACATTTTAGTTTGTAATTGGAAAATGTTCATTATTGATTTTCTGAGATTATGCATGGTGATTTTTTGCATTAAGTTGATGTGAATGTACGCATCTGTATGATTTTTTGTGAATCTGGCATTTGTTTATGCGATTGTATGATTAAACTTAGTACGAATTTATAAATACATACCTAATTTCGAAGCATATAAGTTGGAAAGTTGTACGCATTTGCAAATACGTATAAAGTTACCAAGCATATTACCAGTACACTTGGTACGCATTTACAAATACGTATAAAGTTCACAAGTATATTGCTGGTAAACTTGATACATTTTTGTAAATACGTAGTAAAATATAGGTACACGCGGTACGTATTTTTAAATGCATACAGAGTGTACCAGTAATGTTTTTTTTTACTATTACGTGATTGCAAATACGTACATATTTTACAAGTACACTTGGTACGCATTTGCAAATACGTACCGATTGTACCAGTAATATACTCCTTCCGTCCCGCCAAATACAGCCTAGTTCATATGGGCACGGAGACTAAGAAAAAGGGTATTATGTATAAAGAATGTGTTAGTGTAGTGTGAATGCAATTTTTTATAATGTTAATAAAGTTATTGATTGGATGGTTGAGTGTGTAGTGAGAGTAGGTTAGTGGAGTTTAGATGGGATGGTGGGCCATGTATATAAATTAATTGTTTCCTTTAAAGGAAACAAGCCAAGTATAGTGGAACGTCCAAAAATGGAAAACAGGCCGTATTCAATGTGACGGAGGGAGTATTTGTTAAATTGATACGTAATTGCAAATACGTATCTATTTTATTTGCATTCTGCATTTCAAACCTAGTGTACTTAATATGTTTTAGCTGACTTATAATTTGTTTTTATTTATGTAGGAGGTTGTGGCAGGAAGCATCCATTTTTATAGTATGGATGAAAAGAACACTTGTAATAGCATTGGTAACCACATTAGAGATTATTGAATTTATAGTTCTTATTTGTAAATAATTTCCTTTAATTTCTGATTTGTAAACAATTTGTTACAATATTAGTTACATCAATACGTAGAAATATGTACCTAGTTTGAATTAGGTGTATCAGTACGTTTTGTGCAATACGTACTAGTACACACACATATTTGTTTTGTGACATTTTAGTTTGTAATTGGGGATGGTTTATTATTGATTTTCTGAGATTATGCATGGTGAATTTTGCATTCGGTTAATGTGAATGTACGCATTTAAATGATTTTTATGAATCTGGCATTTGTTTATTGTATGATTAAACTTGGTAAGCATTTATAAATGCGTACCTAATTCTTAAGCATATAAGTTGGAACGAGGTACACATTTGCAAATACATATAAAGTTACCAAGCATATTACTGGTACACTTGGTACGCATTTACAAATACGTAAAAAGTTCACAAGTATATTATTGGTAAACTTGGTACGTTTTTGTAAATACGTACTGAGTTATCAAGTAAAATACACGTACACGCGGAACGCATTCTTAAATGCGTACCGTGTGAACTAGTAATATTTTTGTTTACTATTACGTGATTGCAGATACGTACATGTTTTACAAGTACACTTGGTACGCATTTGCAAATACGTACCGATTGTACCAGTAATATATTTGTTAAATTGGTACGTAATTGCAAATACGAACCTATTTTATTTGTATTCTGCATTTTGAACCTAGTGTACTTGAAATTTTTTAGCTGACTTGTAATTTGTTTTTGCTTATGGAGGAGGTTGTTGCTCGATGTCAAAACTTGTCAGTACGTAATGAGCATACTCATACTAGTAGAAAACTCGTACTAGTAGGTGATAGTATCCTACAGGAACTCAAGAAATCAATGTTGTGGCATGAAACATCTATTTTTATAGCATGAATGAAAAGAACACTTGTAATAGCATTGACAACAACATTAGAGATTAGTGAATTTCTAGTTCTTATTTGTAAATAATTTGCTTTAATTTCTGATTTGTAAATAATTTGCTACAATATTAATATTATTAGTACACATATTTGTCTTCATATAGTGTTTTGAACTAGTAAGCGATACGAATATGCATATTGGTACTCGCTAATAGCGGGATTTTGAATTGGTACACAATACGAAGTTGCATATTCGTACTCGGTATTGAATTGGTATGTAGTACGAATTAAACGTAATATTGCACGAACAATATTACATAAATCTCGCGCCACGTCACAGTAGAATAATATTTATGCACATATGACAGTGAAGATTCCTTCTTAAACCTAAAAATGTCTACCAAATTAATACTTCGTCGAAGGCATATTTGGTACGCAATTGTAACTGCGTACCCAGTGTACCACATCAGAACTTGGTAAGCAGGTACGCATTGGTCAATGTGTACCAGTGTACCAAGTTCTGATGTGCAAACGTGGTACGCAATTGTAACTGCGTACCAGGTGTACCACATCAGAAGTTGGTATGCAAGTACACATTGGTCAATGCGTACCTGCATACTAACTTCTGATGTGCAAACTTGGTACGCAATTGTAACTACGCACCACGCGTACCATATCAGATTTTGGTAAGTAGGTACGCATTGCTCAATGCGTACTGGCGTACCAAGTTCTGATGTGCAAACTTAGTATGCAATTATAACTGCATACCAGGTGTACCACATCAGAACTTGGTAAGCAGGTACGCATTGGTCAATGTGTACTGGCGTACCAAGTTCTGATGTGCAAACTTGGTACGCAATTGTAACTGCGTACTAGGTGTACCACGAAATTTGGCACAATAAGTACGAATGTTCAATTAATCCCAACACATCTGTAATTTTTCAATACATCCATCAAAAAAGACAACTCGAAATCATCTGTAATCTTCATTCTCATAGTTTCACCACTAGGAGACCGCACTAAACCATCTATATCAAACATATACATACTATTATCCTTTTTCATTCAAATTTCAAGCTTTCCTAATAAAGATTCAAAGGTTATACCACCAGGTAGTATAGGAATATACTCTTTCCTACCACCTCATAAATATTCTCCTTCCAATATCCTCCATTGACAACCACTAAAGAAGATGACCTCACATGCATCATAATACATATTAATAAATACGTACTGCGTACCAAGTAAACAAAATTAAGGTACGCAGTACGCATTAATAAATACGTACTGCGTGCAGAGTAAACTTAGTAAGCATTGTTAAATACGTACTGCGTACCAAAAAAATAAATTAAGGTACGCAGTACATATTAGTGAATTTGGTACGCATTGGTAAATACGTACTGCGTACCAAGTAAACAAATCAAGGTACATAGTACGCATTTATATCCATCCAGTACGCAATTACGAAAGCGTACCAAATCAAAACATATAAGAAATCGAAACAAAAATCAACAATCCAGAATTCATGTGAATACCTCCATAGCTTTAACCAAACATTGCCAGAATCACGCAATCGAATACAAATAATACTTTCTCCACGAAAAATACAACAATAAATCGCAACAATTTAAAAGAAAAATATCCAAAATTGCTGCAAAAAAAAAAAAAAACGAAGGAAATCCAATGAAATTGCTGCAAAAATCAAATAGAGAGTGAAAATCGGAGAGAGAACAGAAAGTGACAGATGATTTCGAGCTGGGAGACGATTTCGAGTTGGAGTCTTCGAGCTTTGCGCGATTTCTGCGAGCTATTTCGAGCCTTAGCTGAGGGAGAGACAAAGCTGAAGGAGAGAGAAAGAGAAATAAAAGACGTGAGGGAAGAAGAGAGAGAAAAAAATAAAAGTAAAAAAGTAGAAAAGAGAGTGTTATTAAATGGAATAAAAGGACAACAATAAGGGTATAAATGTCCAAAAAGTAAACTTAAAACAAAAATTGATAAAATTTGAACTAATGATTTTTTTTATATAAAGAAATTGATAATGACATATTACTATATTTCCTTTTTTTTTAATATTAAGAAACTTTCAATTAGTTGACCTTAAAACCAGTAGATGGTCTATGAATCTACTTACTTCTTTGTCTCATATGTGCCATCTAACGATGTGTTCAAACCTGTCTCTCCCACTTTCTCGTAACACGTCTAAATAAAAATCGTAAGTATACGACACTAAAATAATATCTTAACCCCCCTCAATCTCAGTTTTCCTATAAGTAGGCCACAACTCGGAGAAATTAATTAACAAAGTAAATAAAAGGGTGAAGGCTATAATTACCTCCTCCGATCCGTTGTATGCATATATACATACAAACGCATGTGTATATAGATGCAGAAGACGCAGTAGCAAGAATCACCAGCAAATACAGATTACATGGGAAACTGCTGCAGACGTGAATCAGCCACGGTATGGGCATCTCTGGATGAGTGGGAGGAGATCGCGCCACGTAAGCAAGTGCCGGTGCAGAAAGAATGTGTTGTGGGTGAGGGTAGCGCTGCTCCATTGCAGGATCAGGTGAAGATCAAGATTACAAAGAGAGAGTTGGAGGGGCTCATCGCTAGTGCTCGGGTGCAGGACGTTCCTGTGGACCGACTCTTGTCCCGCTTCATCAACGCCGTTGATCAATCGCGCGTTCAACGTCTCTCTTCCTGGTCCCCCATTTTACATACTATTCCCGAGTGATTTAGTCATAATATTCTCTTTTTCTTCTTTTTTTTCTCGTTTCCGGTTTTGTTTTTTTTATTTTTTTATTTATGTTTAATTTTCCCGTTTATGTGTATATATTTATTTCATCGTATTAGTATATACTAGTATATTTAATATATTTTGTTTCTCGTATTGAATAATGCGTAAATTCAATTTGATCCCTCAAGGGTTGTGCATCGGGTCCAATCCGAAACGACCCGGACCGACCAGCCCTACCCGAAGACCCGGAACTTTTTCAAAAATTGAACCAACCCGGACCGATTGAAGGTATAGACCCGGACCGAGACCGACCCTAACCCGAACAACGGGTTCCGTTCGGTCTGGGTCCAACCCGGATAGCAAAAAATGTTGGGGCAGAATGTGTATTTACACCAATTAGAGAGTCCAGAGAGATCTGGTCCGTGAAGATTAGAAAGAAATATGAGCTCTTAACTTTCAAATCACCCCAAAATTTTCTTGTTAAGGGTAATTAGCTTTCAGATCCTGAATTGCTTTGTTTGATCGATGGTTTTCTAATGTAAGAAAACCAACTCAAAGACCAAATCAATGTTTAGTAAAAAAAAAGAACTGGAGATTGAAACCACTTCCTCCTATTCATTTTTCATCTACAGTCACCGACCTTCATTTTTAAAATCGTTTCTCTCTCTCTCTCTCCCCTTCTCTCTCTCTCTCTCTCTCTCCTCTAAAATGGCTGCTTTCTTCCAATCACAAACCCTTTTACTCTCCATTTTATTCACTGCCAGCGCCAACATTCTCGACGGCGGCCGCCAGCTCACCCTCTTGCTTGACTAATACTCCGGCTCCGGCTTCTAGTCGAAGAATGGGTTATTGGAGAGAGAAACCTGGACAGAAAAAACCTCGACAATGACGGGAGAAGGGAGAGATGAGGGCGGCGAGAGCTGGAGAGTGGTGGCTATCGGCATGGAGACTCGTGAGTGGCTTGGAGAAGAGAGGAGAGATGCGGCCTGGCGGCGAGCTGGCAGTGCCGCCGTGTGTGTGGTGTGTCTGTTTCAGAAGAGAGAAAGAGTGGGATTGACAGGGAGTGGA
This sequence comes from Schizonepeta tenuifolia, assembly GCA_029490685.1. Lineage (NCBI taxonomy): Eukaryota > Viridiplantae > Streptophyta > Magnoliopsida > Lamiales > Lamiaceae > Schizonepeta > Schizonepeta tenuifolia. Next base: position 3,335,881 of record JANLIY010000008.1, read on the forward strand.
GACTGGAGTGGAGGTGAAAGAGAAATGGGGGTGGCGCGGCTGGCTTGGGTTGGGGAGAATAGGGCAGATTGAAAATGAGGGGCAACGGAATAAAATTACCAAATATATATATTATAATTATTCGGGACGGTTTAGGTTAGACGGGTTTAGAGCGGGTTCGACCCGGACCGACCCGAAAATTCATCGGTCCTAAATTTTTGGCCCGACCCGGACCGGTTTGCTTCTTAGGACCGGACCAACCCGAATCGAACCCGTCAGTTCAGGTCGGGTTGACGGGTCCGATTCAAGTATGCTCACCCCTCAACAAATTTTGAGACATAAATGAATGCAATTCCAATGAATTTTAACTCAAGTTTATATAATTTGACTAGGTATTTATATAATTTGACTAAATATAAATATAAATAAATAATTTTGGACAAATGAATTGAAAATAATTAGAGTTGGCTATCAAGCAACCCAACCTACAGCCCGATACAATCCATCGGTAAGAAGTTATTGATAAACGAGTTCCTGTCACAGCCCCAAATCCCGAGGGACGACAGAAGCCGGGTGCGACTGGGGTTGGATTAAAGAAGCGGGGAAGAAGGGGGCTAATTGACTAAACATACATGATAAACATCGATAAACCATGAATAAGACTCGAATATAAATAAGAAAGAGTTAATCCCTAAGGATTACTCGACAAAAGTACAAAAAGAAGCTAAGTTCATATGTACAGACTTAGACTACAAAGTATTGTTCAAAGGTACATCTCAAAAGAAATACAGAGTTTGGCAGCGGAAGGGTTCTAACTAAGCATCCTATCCTTTTACTCAACATCAACCGTCGCAGCTCACCGTCGCTTCAATCTGCACATTTAGAAAACAATGCAGGGCTAAGTACAAACGTACTTAGTGGGCACGATGCCGAAAACATAATCATAAATATAGATAAATATGGCATTTCATAAACGTAGCACATCGGAGTTTTATTGAAAGAATCCGTGTCTACTAAACATTTTCTGACTTTTTCTCATAAATCACTCGCGCGAGCATTTTCTGACTAATGTTACGTTCAATCTTGACCAATTCTAATTCACCGTGGCTAGTACCCCTCAACAGGATATCACATACACCACAGGTTACAAAGTGCACTAACTCTGGAAAGCACTTAGCAGCTAACTCAGAGCCGATCGTTAGTTAATCTAAAAAGACTAACTCTAAATCTGGAAAACATGAATGTTAACTCAGATAGGTACAAGAGAACTCACATAAAACATAAAAAAGTTCATGCCATAATATCACTTTGAAAACACAGATATCAAAGCGATAAAGAAAGATTTTCCGAGCGTTGCTCGTTTTATTTGTATATAAAAGCCCACCTTGATTTATAGAACTTAAAGCAAAACTTCCAACTTCGGATCTTCTGTCCTTTCTCTACAGTTGGCTTCCTCCTTCATCGTAAAATAAACATACTTAAAAACGGGTTGTAAAGATAATCGAAGAAGTTTTAGTTGTTTCATTCTTTAGACATTTGCACGCTTACTAGATTTGTTTTACTTAAACGGGAAACGAGACTCGTACCAATCTCGTTTAGAACTCGGAAGATCTCATACTCGACTCTCGGTCAGTAGAGAAGGTAGTCGGTATCTTAATACGACTTTAAAGATTAAAAGAAACTAAGTTGGAAAGAATCAACTTAGGCGATTTACGTTTTAGATCATTGAACGATTTATGAAATTTCTCGTTTATTACTTCTTTAATGAAAAGATAAGAGATAAGATCTCGACTAATTTTCATCACTCAAGGTCCCATATTTGACTCTAGGGTCAGTAGGGAGATATTCGTTTGATAAAACGGCTTAAACGATCGAAAGAAACTAAGTTGTGAACTAAACAACTTAGAAAACAAGAAACTGAATTTTCACTGCACAGTCTAGTAACTCTGGAGGCTGTCCAGAACAGAGGATTTGGAAACAGGGGGTGAGCCCTGTACCGCTAGAAAGCATAGGAAGTCTAGTTCGCGCTCCAATTTACGGATCACAAATCCGATAAACGAGCTGGAAGTTATTACAGTTTCCGGCGAGGGTCGCAAAACTGCTGCGAAAACCCTAATTGCTTGATAGGTTCGACGTATAACGTCTTAGGTTCGTTCTAAGCTCTCGTATTCATTTTTTTTAGAAACTAGATTCTCAAGGCAGTCATCACGTACTTCCGTACGTGACAAACTCCTTCTCAAAACTCGCTCAAAAGCACGACGTTCTAAACATCGGATTTCAACTAACAATTACTAAACCAACAAAAAATTTCAAAACGCATTCTAGTTCTCGACTATAACTATAGCCCACATTATATCAACTCGAAAGCTTATAACGTCAACTAGAAAGTTGTTCTAAATTTCATTATAAACAATAATATCAAATTAGAATTTTCATCCGACTTCTCGATTATTAGTTACAACTAAATGTTTGTCTCTTACGCGATTTTTCAACATTGTCGGATTTCATTCAAATTTTACGACGTTAAACTACGTCTAACGTGAAACATTTTCATGCATGCAAATATATCATAACATCATTATAACTCAGTTTATATGGTGATCTTTATCTCTTATGTTTCATTAAACATTTTTAGAAAATTCTTAATTAAATTCTATAACCAACTAACATGATTTGCAACATAAATCAACCAACAAATCATCACTTAACAACAACACATGGAAACCTCTAATCACCCTATAATTTTCGGTATACATGCATATATTGTGGGGGTGATTTTCTTCTCCAATTAACAACATTTATTCACTAATCAACCTATTATAAGAATCATTATTCAATTGCAATTCCATTATCAATTAACATACAAAAACCCCTAAATTCAATTCAAAACCCTAATTGAAATTTCACAAACACATAGGGCTTTTGATTCCTTTTCATTCTAATCACTAATTAAACATCTACTAAGCATGAATCAATCATCAAATGAAGAAAATTAAAAATCCTACAAAACACCCAAAAATTTCGGTATTAGCACAAGACTTAGGGTTCTTGTTTTTGTTCCATTTTAATCTCCTATTATCCTATCTAATACATCTAATTTCATTATTCCAAGATTAAAACATCTAAATCATATCTCAAATTTTCGATCAAGAAGAAAAGAAAAGAAAAGAAAACTAATTGGATAGAATTAAAGAGAAGATCATTACCTTAAGAATAAATGAAAGAACTTAAGAGGTTGAATGGATGGATTGTGACTTATGTGATTTCTTCAAGCTCTTGAAGGTGACTTCAATGGTGGATGGAAGGAATGAAGAAGATGAAGATGGAGAGATGAGAGAGAGCTGCCGAGAGAGTGAGAGAGAGATGGGAGGAAATTGTTTTGTTCATGTGTTTGAAATGATGAAAGGTTGAAAGATGTATAAAGTGAACATTTAGGTGTCATTTACTTAGATAACTACAACATGCATGTTCCCCATTCATCAAGGAGGTGTCGGCTGCATGGAGGAATTTTAAAGGGTTACGGGTTTTTCCGGCGCGATCCGACGTTACGGAAAAACGAACGACGAAAAACGTTGCTCGGTACAAAAATCATCGCGATTCGATTTGACTTAAAAATTCTAACGTAAGAACTTAATTAGAAAACAAATTTATAAAATTTATTTTGACAAAAACTCGGGACGACACAGTCTGAGTTTCGTCCGGAAAAACATGAAAACGAACTTTCTCGGACGTGTTCGTATCACAATTTCGTAAACGTAAAAATTAGACGGTTTTCCGTTCTGAGTTTACGAATTAAAAACTTTTCGTACGTGCTAACGCTAAAAACAGTAGTCGTCTAGCTGACTTCTGTAATTTATTTTTAATAACGGATTCGACCGTTAGCCTTATAAATCAAAAATTGTAAACTTAGGCGTGCAAAGCCATTTATTTAATTAACTTTAAAATTTTTTAGAACGTAAGGAATTTACGGGGCATTACATCCTACCCTCCTTACGAAACCGAAATTTGCTTACCTTCTGCAAAAAGATGAGGATACCGCTCCTTCATCTTCTCCTCGAGTTCCCACGTGGCTTCTTGTTGCCCGTGATGGTTCCATAGCACTTTAACTATTGGTATCGATTTGGTTCTTAATTCTTGAACTTTTCTATCCAAGATCGATAGGTCAGATTCAAGAACTACGTCTTGCTGACTAATGACGTGCTTAGGATCATAAACATATTTTCTCAACTGAGAAACGTGAAAAACGTTATGAACGCTTCCTAGACTTGGCGGTAAGGCCAATCTATACGCAACTGGTCCTATTCTCTCGAGGATTTCATACGGTACTATAAACCTGGGTCTTAACTTACCCTTAACTCCGAACCTAAGGATTCCTTTGGTCGGGGATATTTTAAGAAAAACTTTATCTCCTATTTCAAACTCGAGGTTGGTTCGACGATCGTCGGCATACGACTTCTGTCGGCTCTGGGCCTCTTTCATTCTATCTCGAATCTGTCGAACTATCTCAATCATCTCATTGATCGCATCTGGGCCTAGGTTCTTTCTCTCACCTACTTCGTCCCAATAAAGCGGTGATCTACACTTTCTTCCATACAAAGCCTCAAACGGTGCCATTCCTATTGTGGCCTGATAGCTGTTGTTGTAGGCGAATTCAACTAGGTGTAGAATTTCTTCCCAATTCGCGCCTCGGTCCAAAACCACTGTTCTTTACATATCGACCAAAATCTGAATCATTCTCTCTGACTGTCCATCTGTCTGTGGGTGAAAAGCTGTACTGAAATTAAGCTCTGTTCCCAACTCTTTCTGCATCGTAATCCAAAATCTCGAGGTAAACTTAGCATCTCTGTCTGATATTATGACCTTTGGTATTCCATGCAGACGTACAATTTCTCTGACATACAACTGAGCTAGTCTCTCTGATCCATATGTAGTCTTAATCGGCAAGAAGTGAGCTGACTTTGTAAGTCTATCTATTATTACCCAAATCGCTGTGTTTCCTTTTCTCGACTTAGGCAAGCCTGTGACAAAGTCCATAGCTATGCCTTCCCATTTCCAATCTGGGACATCCAATGGTTGTAGCAATCCATATGGTCGTCGGTGTAAAGCCTTAACTTGCTGACATGCTAGGCATCTTTCTATAAACGAGGCAACGTCTCGTTTCATTCCGTTCCACCAAAAGTTTCTTCTCAAATCCTGGTACATTTTCGTACTTCCTGGATGTGCTGTGTAAGGCGTATCGTAAGCCTCACTCAAGATTTCGTTTTTCAATTCGCTGTCGTTGTCGGGAATACAAATCCTGCCTTCATAAAGTATTGCATTGTCTGGAGCCTCAGAATATCCTTCTGGCTTATCTGTCCTTATCCTTACTCGTAACTTTTCCATTGACTCGTCTTTTCTCTGAGCACTAATGATCCTTTCTCTCAAATCTGGTGTAGCTTCTAATGCTGCTATTTGACTTGTTATCGTTGCTGGCGTGTCAAGCACTCTGATATCCATCTTTTCGAATTCTCGTATTAAGGTTTCTTCTTCTACGAAAAGACATCCTAACTTCGTTGGAGCCTTGCGACTCAATGCGTCTGCTACCACATTAGCCTTCCCTGGATGGTAGTTAATTCCACAGTCATAATCTTTGACTAATTCGAGCCATCATCTTTGTCTCATGTTCAGTTCTTTTTGCTCGAAAAAGTACTTCAGGCTCTTGTGATCGGTGAATATCTCAACTCTTACACCATAGAGATGGTGTCTCCAAATCTTTAGCGCATGGACTACGGCTGCAAGTTCTAAATCGTGGGTTGGGTACTCAACTTCGTGGGGTCGAAGTTGTCGTGAAGCATAAGCTATCACTCGTCCGTCTTGCATCAAGACACAACCTAATCCATTTTTCGATGCGTCAGTATAAACCACATATTCCTTGTTTGCGTCTGGAAGTGCTAGTACTGGCGCTGTAGTTAACTTTTCCTTAAGAGTTTGGAAACTCTTCTCGCACTCATCCGTCCACTTAAACTTGGTATCCTTCCTGAGTAGCTGCGTCATCGGGCGAGCGATTGTAGAAAATCCCTCGATAAACCTTCTGTAATAACCAGCTAATCCCAAGAAACTTCTGATCTCATTCTGACTTGTTGGTGCCTTCCAGTTATGCACTGCTTCTACTTTGGCTGGATCCACCTTGATTCCTTCTGTTGATACTATGTGTCCAAGGAACATTACTTCCTTCAGCAAAAATTCGCATTTACTGAATTTGGCATAGAGTTTCTCAGTTCTTAGTGTTTCCAACACTATCCGTAAATGTTCCTCGTGCTCCGTCTCATTCTTAGAGTAAATAAGGATGTCGTCAATGAATACTAGAACAAATTTGTCCAGGTAGGGGTGGAAAACTCTGTTCATAAGGTCCATGAATACGGCTGGAGTGTTGGTCAAACCAAACGGCATCACTAAAAATTCGTAGTGGCCATATCGAGTTCTAAAAGCGGTCTTAGGTACATCTTCAGGTTTGATCTTGAGCTGATGATACCCTGACCTCAAATCTATCTTGGAGAAGACTCCTGCACCCTTAAGCTGATCGAACAGATCCTCGATCCTTGGCAAAGGATATTTGTTCTTGAGAGTGATCTTGTTCAGTTCTCGGTAATCGATGCACATTCTCATCGATCCGTCATTTTTTCTAACAAACAGCACGGGTGCTCCCCAAGGTGAAACGCTTGGCCTGATAAAACTAAGGTCTAGTAATTCCTGTAACTGGATTTTGAGCTCTTCCAGTTCCTTCGGTGCCATTCTGTAAGGGGCTTTAGACTTAGGAGCTGGTCCTGGTTCTAAATCGATCGTGAAGTCCACATGACGATCTGGTGGCAATCCCGGTAGCACTTCTGGAAAAACATCTTCACATTTGTTCACGACTTTTACGTCCTGAATGGTCTTCTCGGCTCCTGGTTCTCCAACTAGGTACACAAGATAAGCTGTGGTACCTTTCTTTTTCATGAGTTTCGTGGCTTGAAGGGCTGATATGATTGGTACGCCTCTACCCATTGAAATTCCGTGGAATTCGGTCGGTTCTTTATCCGGTGGCTGAAAAGAAATTTTCCCCTCGTTGCAGAGAATCGTGGCATAATTCTCTGACAACCAATCCATTCCTAGGATTATATCTACGTCCCACATTATCATAACATTTAGGTTGTTCGCTATAACCTTATGAGTTCCGATTTCTAGTTCTAGGTTGGAGCAAACATGCGTGGAAGTAGTGATCTCTCCTGAAGGTGTGGCTACTCTTATAGATTGTGCAGCTCTTACAGGTCTGATGTCTAAGTTATCGGCACATGAGCCAGCAATGAAAGAATGCGATGCGCCAGTATCAAACAATATCTTAATGGGGGTGTTGTGGAGTTTTCCCATACCTGCTAGATTGCCTTTTTCTTTGCGCTGACCGCTTTGTTTGATAGCGCATGCCCTCGCATTTTGTTGCTGCTATGCATGCTGCTGAAACTGCTGCTGGTTCATAGGCGGCTGCTGCGGCTGTGCTTGGATGGCTCGGAGAGGTACTGCTTGAAGCGGTTTAGGGCAGTCCTTTTTCATGTGCCCCTTTTGTCCACAGTTGAAACAGTTAGGGGTGCCTATCTGGCAGACTCCAGGATGGGCTCGGTTGCACTTTGGGCAGACAGGGATGGTAACCCTCCCTGGGTTATTCGCTCCCTGGTTAAAATTCCTCTGTTGCCCTTGCGGCTGGTTTAACTGATTATTGCCCTTCCATGGCGAGTTCTGCCTGTTCCCCTGAATGAACAACCCCGATTGGTTGTTTCCCTGCCACGGCCTCTTGCCATTGTTGTTGTTGTTGGCAGGCTGCTGATAGCCCCTTTTCTGTCCTCCCTGATTGTTGTAACCCTGACTGTATCCTCCGTTCCATTTTCTCTTCCCTTGGTAGTTGCTGCTGTTGTTGTTGTAGTAGCCTCGATTCTGATTCTGCGCTGGTGCTGACGCAGTTGGTACAATCTTTTTCTCATCAGGCACGACGGCCTCCATTTCCAGTGCTCTTCCCAGTATGTCTGAATAACTTAGTCCTCCATGACTAGCCAAAGCGATTCCCAATTCATGACGTAAACCTCCCTGAAATTTCTTTGATAACTTCTCCTCAGTGTCGACCAATGTCGGTGCATACCTCATCAACTCGCAGAACTTGACGTCATATTCCGTCACAGTTAGCTTTCCCTGCTTCAGATTATAAAATTCAGCCTCTTTCTGTGCCCTATACGTCTTGGGGACGTACTTATCAAAGAAAATATCCTTAAACTCTTCCCACGAAAAACGAGCCAGATGCTCAACAGGTATCACTTTCTGTCTTGCTTCCCACCAGTAATCTGCCGATCCTGTCAGTTGGAAAGCGACACACAACATTCTCTCCTCATCAGTGCATCTGAGGAGTTTGAAAATTTTCTCGGTTGACCTCACCCATAGCTCAGCATCGCTAGGGCTTCCAGTTCCATTGAACATTGGAGGGTTCCTTTTGAGGAAAAGATCCTCAATATCTCTACGGGGCGGTGGTGAAGGTGGTGGTGATGGTGACGGGGGTGGAGATGGGGATGGAGTGATATTCCGCTCATATTCCTGTTCTTGGTTATTTTCTGGCTGACGTCCACCACGTCCTCTCGGCCTTCCAGGTCTTCGACCTCTCCTGTTGTTAACATTTCTCGGCGGCATTTTCTTTAGTCTAGAGAAGAATTGAAAATTCTTATTAGTTTCCTTTTATTAATTACACTTAGCACTTACTAGCTCGTTCTCAACTTAATCAAATTCATGGAACAACATATCAAACATAGCTTTTATTTCATTAATCTTTTAACTTTCGAGTTAAACTCATTTCCTCGTTACACGATTTCATTTAACATTCTAATTTTTTTAATTACTCGATTCATAAGAAATTTTACTTGATTTAAAAACCCTCTTTTACGGGTCATATATATATATATACATCCAAAAAGAATATTACTTTTGCCTCTAACGAGGACTTATACAAAAAGGGTTAGACTACTATTAGTCTAAACTAGGCTAACTACCTACTATTACTGGGTGCACTAACAAGTTGCACTCCGTATCTACCAGAGTACTAGAACGGAAACGATTCATAAAATTTCGTATCCGCTAGAGTACTTCAAAAATTACTAGTTACTGATCCGACTCTATACAGGACAAAGAACTACTACTACTACTGATATTTACCCATATCTATAAAGCACTGCCTAACTAAACTGCAGAAGAAACCAAAAACTACTCCGAAGTCTGCAAAATCCTAACAATCCTCCTCCGGATCCTCCTCCGGATCCTCCTCCGAATCCTCCTCCTCGGACTCCGAACTAAAAACCAGCTCGAGTGCCTAGTCCACCCTCAGAGTAGAACCGTCGTCAAGTGTAAGCAGGGTGGGTGAGGGTGCCTCAGAAACAGTCTCCTCCAAGTCGGAGACCAAGTCGTCCTCTCTGACCTCTCTCGCACGCTTCTTCAGGGGAAGAAGGTGCTCGGGAACTGAACTTGAACCCGACTCGAACTCCTCCCTAGAACGGACCCTGGACGGTCCTGCCTCCATCTGCTGTCGGACTACTCCCCACTTCGCGCAGATCTCCTCAAGTGGCGTAAGTGGAGAAGGCAACTCTAACATGGCGGCAAGCTCCGCATCGATCTCTCGGTAGTCTGGCCCCTCTCTGTACAGTCTCGTCTCCAACGGTCCCCTGACCCTAACATAAGCGTCTGGCACAAACGGTGAAGACAACACCAACAGCGCGGCTGTCTCAGCGTCAACCTCTACAAAACCCGAGCCCGGGATCAACTCCTCAATCTGCTGTTCAACCGGTGGTGACTCTGGTGGAACTACCGTCTCCTCGTCCTCCTCTGGCTGCTCTAACTCAGCCTCAGGCTCCTCCTCTAGTACACCGTCTGGTGGTAACTCTAACAAATCTAAGAACTCCGGGTCTAAGTCAAGCTCCTCAAGCTCCGTCTCGGCTAGAAAGTGACTGTAGGGGATGTATGGCTCTAAAGGAAGGGGAAGCATAAACCTGCTCTCAAAGAAACGCCTGTGCACACACAGGGCGAATCCAGCGTAGTTGTTGGTTGGCTCCGTGTCGTCGCCGAAAATCCCCAAGAAGTACCAAGCTGCACGGTGCACCCATCCGCGCCACTCGTCCGGTAAGTGTACGATCAAATCTAGTATTGCCTGACTCTCCTTGATCAGGTGTCTCACTGGGTAGTAGGCCGAAGAAAAGTTACTCACAATCTGTCCCACATCCTCTTCTCCGTAGTCTACCTCAAACTCGTAGTACTCATCCTGCAACATGTCAACTATGGTGCGCTCGCACTCTACCAACGGCCGGCTCTTCCGAGCCGTAACACGAGTCCTAGCCATCCTACAAAAGTTTTAAGGTAACACGGATCAGTAACAGGTAGGAAAAGAAAATAACTTATCTTAACGAAAATATAAATTACAAAATGAATATTCCTTATTCAATTGTAACATCAACACTTAAGTCAACCACTTATTAAGACTTCTAGCAATTCAAGAAATTGCACTCAACAACATATATATATACATAAAATTAAAGATTTTATTTTCACTCTCTCATTTCACTAATTCTTTTATTTCTTTTATTTCTTAACTCACTAACTCTTAACGATTTTCACTTATTAAAACAAAGTATATTTACTTCGTTCATGTTACTTATTCAAAAGTAACATCCATTTTCAAAAGAATTTGTCGTTTACGACTCTTGATATTCGTACTAATTGTAGTCGTCGCTCAAGACGAAAATATGGAATTTAATTCCATAAAAAGAAAAAAGAAAAATAACTTAAGAAAAAAAAATTCCTGGAAAACTAAGTTCCAGTTGTCGTCTCGTTCCTATCTTTCTTAACTCGAAGTCGAAAACTTTTCGAACGTCTAATCGCTCCCTTTTTTTACTAACACGATTTATTGAATTATTTTTATTTATTTTATTTCTTTTCCCTCGCAGGAAATTCTTAGACGACAAGTTCGACTTTGCCGAATCTTTATTCATGTCACTAAGCGCACGTGACATTCATCAGAGAAAGTCCTTCTCGCATTAGGGATCTCCTTTCGGAAACATTTCAAAACAACGTTTCTTAAAAACGTATAAGTTCTCGAAGAACCGGAAAGTTCTTAGGTTTCACGTCTACGTTCTCATTGAACCGGGAAAATTTCCTTAAAATCTGACTATATTCTCGTATCCGCATACTTTTTTTTTTTTTCATAAAAAGGAAATCATTGCGCAAATATTTTCACATAAGATAGTACTTGTACTATCGCATAATCATGCAAGTATAAAAATTATACTTTTGTAAAATTTTCATTTTTTTTAAAAACACAACTCATTCTCATCTTCAAATTTTTATTGAATACTTGTTCATAAATTCCTTATTTAAAAGAAATCTCATTATAAAATTCTTTCACTTTTCCTCGTTGAGTCGACGTAGCGGGCGGTTGAGTTGACTTCTACGTTCTCAATCTTAACATCATAGTCTAACTCTTATCTCATACTTGGAAAGACGACTCTGATCCAAAGTATACACAAATACCATGTCTCATGACTTGAAAGAAGACTCGATATAGAGTACAAACGAATACTCTATATTATTTCTCGGAGAAAGACTTGTATACGAATACCACTTTATGATATTACTTAAAGGAATGACTCGTACTCGAAAGAATGACTCACACTAACTCATACTAGAAGATTGACTCAAAAGCAGAGCAGAAAACGAGCACTGCTCTGATACCACTCTGTCACAGCCCCAAATCCCGAGGGACGGCAGAAGCCGGGTGCGACTGGGGTTGGATTAAAGAAGCGGGGAAGAAGGAGGCTAATTGACTAAACATACATGATAAACATCGATAAACCATGAATAAGACTCGAATATAAATAAGAAAGAGTTAATCCCTAAGGATTACTCGACAAAAGTACAAAAAGAAGCTAAGTTCATATGTACAGATTTAGACTACAAAGTATTGTTCAAAGGTACATCTCAAAAGAAATACAGAGTTTGGCAGCGGAAGGGTTCTAACTAAGCATCCTATCCTTTTACTCAACATCAACCGTCGCCGCTCACCGTCGCTTCAACCTGCACATTTAGGAAACAATGCAGGGCTAAGTACAAACGTACTTAGTGGGCACGATGCCGAAAACATAATCATAAATATAGATAAATATGGCATTTCATAAACGTAGCACATCGGAGTTTTATTGAAAGAATCCGTGTCTACTAAACATTTTCTGACTTTTTCTCATAAATCACTCGCGCGAGCATTTTCTGACTAATGTTACGTTCAATCTTGACCAATTCTAATTCACCGTGGCTAGTACCCCTCAACAGGATATCACATACACCACAGGTTACAAAGTGCACTAACTCTGGAAAGCACTTAGCAGCTAACTCAGAGCCGATCGTTAGTTAATCTAAAAAGACTAACTCTAAATCTGGAAAACATGAATGTTAACTCAGATAGGTACAAGAGAACTCACATAAAACATAAAACAGTTCATGCCATAATATCACTTTGAAAACACAGATATCAAAGCGATAAAGAAAGATTTTCCGAGCGTTGCTTGTTTTATTTGTATATAAAAGCCCACCTTGATTTATAGAACTTAAAGCAAAACTTCCAACTTCGGATCTTCTGTCCTTTCTCTACAGTTGGCTTCCTCCTTCATCGTAAAATAAACATACTTAAAAACGGGTTGTAAAGATAATCGATTAAAGAGAATCGAAGAAGTTTTAGTTGTTTCATTCTTTAGACATTTGCACGCTTACTAGATTTGTTTTACTTAAACGGGAAACGAGACTCGTACCAATCTCGTTTAGAACTCGGAAGATCTCATACTCGACTCTCGGGTCAGTAGAGAAGGTAGTCGGTATCTTAATACGACTTTAAAGATTAAAAGAAACTAAGTTGGAAAGAATCAACTTAGGCGATTTACGTTTTAGATCATTGAACGATTTATGAAATTTCTCGTTTATTACTTCTTTAATGAAAAGATAAGAGATAAGATCTCGACTGGTTTTCATCACTCAAGGTCCCATATATGACTCTAGGGTCAGTAGGGAGATATTCGTTTGATAAAACGGCTTAAACGATCGAAAGAAACTAAGTTGTGAACTAAACAACTTAGAAAACAAGAAACTGAATTTTCACTGCACAGTCCAGTAACTCTGGAGGCTGTCCAGAACAGAGGATTTGGAAACAGGGGGTGAGCTCTGTACCATTAGAAAGCTTAGGAAGTCTATTTCGCGCTCCAATTTACGGATCACAAATCCGATAAACGAGCTGGAAGTTATTACAGTTTCCGGCGAGGGTCGCAAAACTGCTGCGAAAACCCTAATTGCTTGATAGGTTCGACGTATAACGTCTTAGGTTCGTTCTAAGCTCTCGTATTCATTTTTTTTAGAAACTGGACTCTCAAGGCAGTCATCACGTACTTCCGTACGTGACAAAATCCTTCTCAAAACTCGCTCAAAACCACGACGTTCTAAACATCGGATTTCAACTAACAATTACTAAACCAACAAAAAATTTCAAAACGCATTCTAGTTCTCGACTATAACTATAGCCCACATTATATCAACTCGAAAGCTTATAACGTCAACTAGAAAGTTGTTCTAAATTTCATTATAAACAATAATATAAAATTAGAATTTTCATCCGACTTCTCGATTATTAGTTACAACTAAATGTTTGTCTCTTACGCGATTTTTCAACGTTGTCGGATTTCATTCAAATTTTACAACGATAAACTACGTCTAACGTGAAACATTTTCATGCATGCAAATATATCATAACATCATTATAACTCAGTTTATATGGTGATCTTTATCTCTTATGTTTTATTAAACATTTTTAGAAAATTCTTAATTAAATTCTATAACCAACTAACATGATTTGCAACATAAATCAACCAACAAATCATCACTTAACAACAACACATGGAAACCTCTAATCACCCTATAATTTTCGGTATACATGCATATATTGTGGAGTTGATTTTCTTCTCCAATTAACAACATTTATTCACTAATCAACCTATTATAACAATCATTAATCAATTGCAATTCCATTATCAATTAACATACAAAAACCCCTAAATTCAATTCAAAACCCTAATTGAAATTTCACAAACACATAGGGATTTTGATTCCTTTTCATTCTAATCACTAATTAAATATCTACTAAGCATGAATCAATCATCAAATTAAGAAAATTAAAAATCCTACAAAACACCCAAAAATTTCGGTATTAGCACAAGAATTAGGGTTCTTGTTTTTGTTCCATTTTAATCTCCTATTATCCTATCTAATACATCTAATTTCATTATTCCAAGATTAAAACATCTAAATCATAGCTCAAATTTTCGATCAAGAAGAAAAGAAAAGAAAAGAAAACTAATTGGATAGAATTAAAGAGAAGATCATTACCTTAAGAATTAATGAAAGAACTTAAGAGGTTGAATGGATGGATTGTGACTTATGTGATTTCTTCAAGCTCTTGAAGGTGACTTCAATGGTGGATGGAAGGAATGAAGAAGATGAAGATGGAGAGATGAGAGAGAGCTGCCGAGAGAGTGAGAGAGAGATGGGAGGAAATTGTTTTGTTCATGTGTTTGAAATGATGAAAGGTTGAAAGATGTATAAAGTGAACATTTAGGTGTCATTTACTTAGATAACTACAACATGCATGTTCCCCACTCATCAAGGAGGTGTCGGCTGCATGGAGGAATTTTAAAGGGTTACGGGTTTTTCCGGCGCGATCCGACGTTACGGAAAAACGAACGACGAAAAACGTTGCTCGGTACAAAAATCGTCGCGATTCGATTTGACTTAAAAATTCTAGCGTAAGAACTTAATTAGAAAATAAATTTTCAAAATTTATTTTGACAAAAACTCGGGACGACACAGTTCGAGTTTCGTCCCGAAAAATATGAAAACGAACTTTCTCGGGTGTGTTCGTATCGCAATTTCGTAAATGTAAAAATTAGACGGTTTTCCGTTCTGAGTTTACGAATTAAAATTTTTTCGTACGTGCTAACGCTAAAAACAGTAGTCGTTTAGCTGACTTTTGTAATTTATTTTTAATAACGGATTCGACCGTTAGCCTTATAAATCAAAAATTGTAAACTTAGGCGTGCAAAGCCATTTATTTAATTAACTTTAAAAATTTTTAGAACGTAAGGAATTTACGGGGCATTACAGTTCCGCTCAGTTTTGCATGCTCAACCAACTTGGATTTTTTATGGGGTAATTTTAAACACAGCCCCTAATTTATTCATTGTAGCCTCTATTTAATAAAATATTAAAAGTAATTACAATATACTATTCAACCCTTATAGCCTCAAATTAAAGAAATATAAAAACCAACATCCATAAAAATCCTATAACCACCGATCGAAAAATAAAAATAAAAATCAAAACCTCAACATCTGATCAATTCTTGTTGAAGAATTCGTCGAAAGAAAAAGTACAGACTTCTGGTTAAGTTTGATATGCGTTACAGGCTTCAATGAAACATAAGGATTCTTTCACTATTAAATTGTTAATCACTCTGACTTTATGCGAAAATAAGTTCAAATTAGCGGCAATATTGAACATACCTTTGAATTTCTCATCACGACGTGCAAAAGCGAAAGAAATTATTTTGTAGTGCTAAATAGGTAAACTTTAATTCCTGGAGTGCAATCAAATTCTTTAATTTATCTTAATAAATTTGTGGTAACAACCGTTGAAAAGGAATAAGCTAGATGAATAAATTTGTTTTCTTGTATCTCTGAAGAAATTCAAGAAAAATATGGTTTTCCGAAAACCAAATCGCCTCTTTGGACATTGTTCTTCCTTTCTGATTTCGTTCTTCCATGGCAGGACAAAGGACGTGAACTTGTTCTTCCCTAATTTTTGAATTGGGGGGCTACACTAATGATAATTAATTAAGTAGGTTATTAAAGTTAGGGACAAAATAGTACATTAATTATTATTTTTATTATTTTATTAAATAGGGACTGCAATGAGTACATTGGGGGTTGTGTTTAAAATTACTCTTTTTAATGGAGTATATAAAATTACAATGTGCCCTCAAAATAGTTTAAATAGTAGTAACAACTTTCCCTACCTAAATCACCATTCCATTCATATTAGTATCATAATTAAGTTAAATTTTATTAATTATGTTATCAAATTTGTAATGTAGCTCATATATCCATGTTAAACTTATTCCTTTTTTAATAAAAGTTTACTACATGCTCACAAGCCTCTTTCAGGTGTAATTTTGAAAAACTCAATTATCTCACATATACTCTCATATATTTTAGCATTGGAGTTCAATCAATCGAAGGTTTGGTACATTGGAATTTTTCTATATATAATATCTCAAAACAAAATAGTTGAGTATTTATGTTTGGACATGATTATATAATTTCCATTTTCCCTTAGACTGCCCACAACGCACGATCCTCAGTAGGGTGATCGTTGTTGTTGCAATCACAAGCACGTAATCGCTAATCATTGCCGATCGTGGAGATCATATGGAAGGCGTGATCGGACTAAAGTTCGCCGCCAAAATGGCCTAGTGGCACGCGCCGGTTAGACGACGTCATAGCCGTTGGGTTCAACGGTCAACTTGTTTTTTATTTTTATTCTTTATTTCCTATTTCTTTATGTAAATACACACACCCACGTCACATTTCACACACCTAGCTACCTACTACTTCTTTCTTGATTCTACTACTTCTCTTTAAATTTTGTTCAAAAAATGGATCCTCGTGCCAATTTCAACTCCAACTAGCCTTTTTCCGACAATTTAGATCCGAATAGTCCAAATTTGTGGCCTCATATACTCAACAAAATTTCTCTTCACCAATCACCATTGTTCTCTAATTTCTTTGCCTCAATCATTTGTACCTCAATTTTTGATGCAAGGGGCGTACATCCCTCAATTTTCGTCGTGGTGTTCACATCGTATCAATCACAATCTCCCGTTGCCTATCTCACTGTCACACCCCGACTCTCGAGGTGCGACTTACGAACAACAACACAACCTAATCAACTAACCATCAACTCAAATACGAGGAACATGCTCGGGGAACATTAATGAAGAGCAATGCAATCGAATAAGGCTTTCAAAGACATAATGAAGCAATAATCGAGCATTTCAAAATCACATACCAACAACAATATGATAAGTATTTCAAGTCAAGAGATTAAGAATTTAACAAGCATTTAAACCATCGAGCACATCGCTCGGAATCAAAAACATGTATCAAAGTGTATCAATACTTCCATTTAAAAAGAGTTGCAGCGGAAATTTAACTCAAATCCCAACATTCACACGTATGAAGACGTGCAAATGCCAGTCCGATATCTGACTCGACTCAACCAAAAACACCACACCACCAAGCGTCCATGCCATCATCATCCTGTCAACCTGCACGTTTAGAAACACACGCAGGGCTGAGTACTTCATACTCAGTGAACACATGCCGAAAATATTTGGAAAAAGATGCTCTTAAAGCTATATCAATTGAACTTGCCTTGCCGAAACATCACAAGTACTTAAGCAACTTAAAACGATTTTACTTGTGCATGCTAAAAACATTTTCTTTTAAATAGACTGCGCAGTCAAAACATAACATATATCAACGGTATGCATCATCTGTCACAAAAATTCTCACTGTGCCGAGAAGTAGGTATCCTTCTCGAACACTGTGACCGGCCCAACCGAAGCAAGGCTCACAGTCACCTCAACATTTAACATACCACACGTGGGTTTCCTGCCTTTCACAGGATGATAATATCTCAAATAAACAGATGATAACACATACCAAACTCAATAAAACGGCAAGTCAATCACATTTAAAAATCATATAATAATTCTCAATAACATTCATCGATAGTTTTGGTTTAGAAAAGCCCACCTGACTTCCGAAGATTCTAGCTAGGCGGTTTAAGGGCTATTCGTCCTCGCTTAAATTTCCGTCCGGCTTGATCCTTCACAGATCGACATCGATAAAGACAATAAGATGTTACGCAAAGACGGATAAAAGGCGTTGGTCTCGACTGAAGGACTTCTACTTGAGTCGTTTCTCTCTACGCCTTTTCTTTTCTAAAGGTCTCACATTCTCGTCTTTAAGCTATTAACTCTACTCGGTGATTGGTTAATATTACTAACCAATGTCTTGGCACTTCTCGCTTTAATTAAGAAACGTCGTCTATCTAAATTCTATTACTCGAGCTTTCTTTAATAAACTTAATCAATTCTTGATTTTAATCAACAACTCAATAGCTCAATTATTTGCATACAATTAAACTCAGTAATTCTTCACGTCATCAAATAATATCATTTACTCAAACATATTAATTCAATTGCATAATAAATTTAAATAAATCAAACACATTGTTTCAAATTCAATCACATTTCAAGACATATTAACATTTACTCAAATTATATTTTAGAACTTAATTCAATTATTAATTCCTTTTTATAAAACTCAAACAATATAATTTATCTTTCTCGGCTTATAAACAACGCTTTTCCAAATTTGTTGTCTTATGAACACATATTATAAATCTTTACTGAACTAACAAAAATTCTTTTTAATTTTAATAAACCCTTATGAAATAGGAATTTCATTTCTATTTCTAACTCGATTCTCATTTCTTAACTCAACTATTACTTTTCTAATTATTATCTCGGCAATTCTTCTCGGTTTATTCTTAATCTACACGGTTTGAAACACAACTTATTTAATTAATTTTTAATTAATTACTTTCAAAATCATTACTCGATATCTTATTCCATTATTTTCTTGATTAAACTATACGAGTATTTAAACTTAACTCGCCTAACATCTTTTTCTTGACTCGATTAAATCTTCTTTTCATTCTCTTATTATCTTATTCTCTTTATTTTAACTCGATTTTCTCGACTCTTATTTATTTAATTTAATAAATTTCTTTTCTTCTTTATTCTTCAATTAAGGCTAATTTCTTAATTAACATTTTCCTTTATTCTTCAATTAATTTTTATTTCAATAAAACTAGTTTATCTTATTAATTTATAAAATTTCTTTTTGATTTAATTTAATCAAAACTCAAATCTTCAAGTTTTATTTCAAGAACACTTAAAACACTTACTAGATATATTCTTTTATGTATTTTTCAATTCTTAACATTTCTAAAGCTTTTAAACTTCATTCTTTTGTCACAAAAAAAATCCTATTTTCACTAGAAATCAAATTTACACTTTAACATATATCATCAACATCATAACATCAAAATCATCATAAATTATTTTCTTTAAAAAACTTCACATGCAATTCAATTTTCTCATACTTAACAACATCAAATATTAAATCATCATATCACATAATAATTTCATGATCAAAACATCACTTAAATCATCAACAAAATCAACAAAATAATTTCTTCTTTTTCCTTAAAAACTCAAGGCAATATCATCAATTTTTGGGGCATTTTATTTTTCAATTTTTCATGCATATAATTCCATTCTCAACATGATAAACATCATAAATCAAGCATCAAGATAACAATAACTCAAGAAATTTAAATTCTCATATTTTTCTCTATATTTTTCGGTATTAGCAATATTTTAGGATTTTTAATTTCTTTTTCTTCTCTTAATTCATCGATTAAATCCTAGTGTTCGATTCTCCTATCGATTCCTCACTCGATCTTCACATTGATAACCTAAGTTTGCCTAAACATAAAATAAATGCCATGCATGCATGTTTTCTTTCTTTTAGGGCTTATAGAAATACATATATACAATAAATCAAATGAATTATCATACTTTTCAAAATAAATTGGATCTTCTCCTCTTGATCCTCTTGAAATCGAAATGGTGGGGAATAATGGGCTCAACTTCAAGCTTGGATTCCTTTTGGAAGAACTTGTCTTGAATCCTCAAGAAAAAAATATAAAACAACAATCAATCATCCATTTTTAGGGCTTAAGAGCCGAAAATGAAGAAGAATTTGGATGATTTTGGAAGTTTAATACTCAAAAATTAGGGAAGATCAATACCTTTAAGATTAGGGCTTTGGAAACTTGATGATGGATTAATCCTCACTTGATTTGCATGAGATTGGAGCTTGAATGCTAGGCTTCAATGGAAGAAATTCCAACTATATGCATGTGTGTGTATCTCACGGCAATGGTGAGAGAGAAGAGAGAGATTTTTTTTCTTTCTTTAGTGTTGGATGGAGAGTTTAGAGAGTGTGAGATAGATAGAATGAAATTTCTTTTCTTGTACATAGAGAGATATCGAGAGAGAGAGAGAGAGATTGTGAATGCATGCACTTGATTTCCAACATAAAGAATAAAGAATGATGATGTTTGTATTGGAACTTGGTTTGATTAAGAGATTGATGTGATGGCACTTGCATGCAATCTTTGGTTAAGATTTTGGTAAGAATAATCATGATTAAAGCTATAGAGTAGGTTTGGAGAGAGATTAGGGAGAGAGATAGAGAGATATGGCGGTGGAGAGGGGAGAGAGATGAGTGACACTTGTCTCGTTATTTTATTACGGGTATTACTTACCCGGTCGTAAAAGTTTTCCGGATAAAAAGGTCCGTATTATTCCATTTATGCTAAAAACGGGTCTAATCTCTCCTCATCTCGTTTCGGACACTAAAAACATCTCAAACCTAATTCACATCTCATTAAAAAGATTAACGATTCCGACCATCTAATTTTTAAGTCTAAATTTCATATAATGAAGAAAACTTAAGAATTAGTCGGCTTATTAATCCATTAAAGATTAAATCCTCGTAACTCTTCTCAAATTATCTCGGATAAGTTTCTATCTTATCTCAATGACCTTAGAATTAATTCTAGGTTCAAAGATTTTAATTCACATCTATTCTAAGTTCATCGACGCATAGCAATTTCTCGGTTATCAACATTATTCACTTTATTTCAAAAATCTTCGGAGTTTTTCTGAAAATCATACTCGTACTCATTCTCATATAAGCAAACTCAATATATACATCACATGATCATTTCAAGAAATAGACACAGATAATTTCACGTAAAAACACATAAGACATTTCAGTCGTTTTACTCATTTCTATTTATTTAGAAAATTTTTATTCTTCAAATCTCGTCATTTGAACTTACTCGGTTAATTAATACGCTCACTAATGTTATAGAAGTTCGGGTATTACACCCACACATCCCACGCCGTCTGCTGAGAACTTCAAATAGGCCGTCAACTTGACCGAGTCCGATGATGAGATCAACCCGACACCAGCTACATCTCCGAGCAAAAAAAAGAGCAAAGACAAGGCAACACGAGGCAGAAGCACGTCCTGAGGCGGCGATGCACGTGGCAGTTTTGGTGATCCCGACAATCATAGAGGAAGACGGTCCGGTCAAATACCTGGAGTGCAAGACAAAATCTTGGCTCGTTGTTGGGTTGACATTAGTTACTACTATATCGTCGAAAACGGTAAAAAATGAAGCGTATTGACAACGAATTGTAGATCGCTACAACGATATCAGCCCCGGTGACAATGTGAAGAGAACTCCTACAATGTTGCATCTCCATTGGGAATGAACCAAAATTCGTTGTGCACCTTTTAACTAATGTACAAGGAATGCGACATGCAACACCATAGCAATGAGAGAGACGTTGACATTCTTACGAGGGCCTTAGCCGAGTGGTAGAACTCTCTTGGAAGTGCATTCAAGCACTTGAAAACGTGGAAGATAGTGAGGAATATTTTGAAGTTCACCCATATCTTCTATTCTAGGAATGTCGTCGATGGTGCGCAAAAACAAATGAAGATGAGCGAAGACGAGAGCTACACCACATCGGTGACTACTTCGATCTTGAGGAGTAATCCGATTATCTGAGCAATCTGAGAGGTGGAGAATAGGGTTTGGAGTCCAGTCGTGCCTCACGGCGAATAAGGAGAGATGCAGTGAAGGAGGCAACGAGAAGAAAGAATAAGGTTTGATCCTCATCTGGTGTGAACATCGTCGAGGCCACTGAGAGGATGGCCAAAATAAGTGAGGAGTTCAAAAAATTGACATGTTTCCAAATCCTCATGAGAAATACTGGATATAAGTATGAAGAAGTCTGAAGAGAAGACTTGAACTTGAGTTCAAATTCAAACAACACACGATTATGTAAAGGCAAGACATATATTTTATTTCCTTAATTGGCAGACAGTGAAGACCTGCAGTTCAAAAGCAAGGTTCACAATTACCATTTTAGGAAAGTTTGCAGAAGTGAGAGAGAAGCCCATCCCTTTCATGGCAGAGGTTAAACTGCTCTTTCCAATGGCTAGTTCAACCTCTCTACCTATAAATAGAGGCTTTCCTTCAACGTGAAGATTACTGATACTACTGCGAGCAAACCACGTTCAAGATTAAAGCTTTCAAGCAAGAAAAAAATCTCCCCGTACTTACTGCTCTCTTGGCTCTCATAACTCTCCAAAAAAACCTTTCTTTGATCGAGTATTTGAGTTACAGTCGTTGATTCCTAAGCCTTTTCATTCTAAAGAGGTAAAGATTTCAGCCTTAGAAGAGAAAATCTCCACTTGAGTTAAACCTGAAAATCAACTGTAAGGTTGCTTAGTACCCGGAAACTTAGCTATACATTTAAGTTGTACGTGTAAATAATTCAAGGGATTACAAGTAAGTCAGTTGGTGGTGGACGTAGGAGTCTCTCTCCGAACCACGTAAAAACAACTTTGTTCTTACTTTCTATTTTTAGTTATTGTATATATTCACTAACTGAAGACTAACTTGTTCATTCAAGTATACTTACAAAAACTTGCACTAAGAGTTTCACGAACTTGACCTTCGCAAAAGATTTTCACTAAAACGTGTTAATCATATTTCCACCACATTTCGTACTGCTCTTAAAACCTCAGTTTGCTGAATACAGATGACCCTTAGTCAAAGAAGTCAATTGTATAGCCAATTGTGCGACCTCTCCAACTGAGCTTTACAAATGTTGAGAAATCAAAGTCGAAAAAGTTTTTAAGTAAAAATCTGTACTGGTGTATTCCCTCCATACACCAGTTAACTCGTTACCGAGACCATCAAGTGGTATCAGAGCCAGGTTCAAAAGACTATTATTTCTATTTCACTCGGTGTAAGACGAGGTTTTTCAGTGGTCAACTGAACATATCTTTTGAAAATCTTTAGTGCATTCTTGCTGGATATTTATCTTTGTCTTTGTTTGTCTTATTTCAGAATAATGAACCCAATGCTTGTGGGAAGCTTGTCGGAGGTCACCGTGGATGATTACCCAACATGGATATTCAGACTAAAAATGCAGCTAATGGCCAAACATCCAAGGATGTGGGATACAATTTCTTGAGGTCCTATCTAGATCACAGAAAATGTTACAGTTCCATCTCCAACACCTGGTTTAGGAGATATCATGACTAGAGTGGAATTGAAAAACCTAGAGAAATACAGCTCTGAGGAAAGGATGCTTGCTCAACTGGATGACATTGCTAAGAAAGTTATTTCAGCAATTATGGGAAAAGCTTATCTCCTCAAAATCTTATCCTGTTAACACAACTACGGAGTGTGGGATGCATTTGCATCTCTCTGTAAAGGTTCTGATGAGATCAAGGAGAACAAGTTCACCTTGGCATGCCGAAAGTACGAGAAGTTTACTCAGTTGACTCACGAGACCATCGACAAGATGGATCTGAGGTTCACAGAGATAATTATGGATATTGAGAGTATCAGAAAAGGAAAATGCTCTCACCATGAGATGAACTTGAAAGTTCTCTCTGCCCTTGGACCAGACTGGTAAGTTTACCAAGTTTTCCATCAAAATTGGACTGATCTCAACTCGTTGAAGATGGAGAAGTTATTCTCCATCCTAAAGGCCAACGAGTATGCAGGTTGAAGACAAGTCAACCCCTACTGAGTGAATCCTTAAACCAAAGCTCAACGACAAAGAATGTTGCGCTTCGAGTTGAGTTAGGCAAATCCAAGTTTGCCAGACTGTCTAGTTCAGTCGACTCTACAGGGAAGGCCAGGCCAAGCCGAGTCAAAGCGATCTCCAAATGAAGATCGAGGATATGACCAAACAAATGGAGGAAATGAACTCCAAGCTGGAAGGACACCGAAGAATCTCCAAGAGCAAGCAAAGCCTAGGAGAATCATCAAAGACTCAAGCAAAAGGGTGCTTTGAGTGTAGAAAGCCAGGGTACTTCAAGATGGACTGCCCAGATCTCTCTAAGAAGGATCAAGATGCCCTCTGATCTAGAGCTAAGGATATCAAGGCGATGATCATCAAGGAAGAAGCAGCCGTCACTGAGCTGTACACAAACATTGATTAAGATGAGGATATCTCTCCATCAAGCTCACCTAGTCAAGACAAGTGCCTCATGGAATTGCAAGAAGAATCTACAAACGAGGTAAATTCTTCAATTCAACCTAATTCTATTATTCCTGCTGTTAACCAATATGCAGGAAAATTAGCTTAAGATATATATTATCCCTCTTGGGATGACGTCGAGCAACTATGTAAGTTGAATGACGCACAAGCAGCTCACTGCAAGACACTTTGAGCTGAGTTTGATATCATGAGAAATGAGCTAAGTATGAAAGATCAGGAGATATACAGACTAACAGAGTCTAACAAGAAACTCCAACAAGATGTAGCTCAGTCAACCATGAGTCAAGCAGTGAACTTGACCAGGATGACAATGACGTAGGCTGATTTCATCTCTCAATTATAAATGGAGCTAATGCATGCAAATGAGAAAATTATATCCCTTCACGCATCAAGTGTTGCTCTTGAGAGCATGATTAGCACCTCCCAACTGTGTAGAAGGTCTTGGATACAATCCGGAGCTCGACACTGGAAAGCAGCCGGGATCCTTTGTCAAAACTGGACAAAGCCTAACATAGAGCAATCCTACCAAACTTGTCTCAGTTGAGACCACAATTCATGAGACTCCAATTGAACCACAGACTGTAGAGGCTCAATGAAGGAAAAACAATAATGGATGAAGAACCAAAGGGTGATATTGGTAGATCATTTAGTGGACCATAAATGGAAGTTGAGAAGCTAAAGAAGTATCGAACTCGCCAGACTAGAGCGAGGGGGAAGAGTAATCAAGAGCAGACCAGAAGAGAGGACCTAGTCAGCCACAACACAGACAGAACCACTTAGCTCACACCCAACCGAGTTGTCATCCGAATCAGAACAATCATAATTTCTTCAATTAGACATATCCAGTTCAACCGCAGTATCAGCGTGCCTACCAAGGAAATGAAAACTACATAGATCAATCCTATCATGGTCCTAGTTATCCACAGTACATGTACTAACATGGAGCACCACAGTTCGGGTATTCGTCGAGATACTCCCCAAGAGAAATCGACCAAGTCAGCAAGGTTGCAACCAAGCTTCAAGAGGAAAGAATTCTCCGCAAAGAATAGATTCACAAAAGCTCCCAAGGAGATTAAATCAGTGGTCTATGTGGATGTAGATGGAAAAATCCTTCGAACTGACCGCACAATTCGGATTTTCAAGGAAACAGCTGATGTCACTAACCAGCCAGGACCCAACTAAGTTTGGTACCTAAGTTTATTTTGTATGTCTGCAAGAATAGGACGAACTGAGGAAAAACAAGTCTGCAAAATCTATATGGATCATGGAAAATGGATGCTCAAAGCACATGATGCACCACCAAGATCTACTTAAAGACTTCACCATTCAAGCTGGATCCACAATTGCCTTCGGTGACAACTCTAATGGTCAAACCAAAGGGTTTAGTACACTCAAAACTGAGTTTGTGATAATTAAAAATGTTACCTTGGTTGATGGAAGCATAATGTGCTCTTCATAGGCCAATTCTGTGGTAATGGTTTTTTTGTAAAGTTTGATGCACAAAGATGCAGAGTGAAAGATATTAAGACCAAGCAAATTCTCCTTGTTGGGAAAAGGTCTTTCTCTGAAGATGTATACTATGCGAGCTGGTCAAGTTGTCCTCCAAAGACTTTCCTTCTGACAAAAAATTGCTCAAAAGTCAGCTAGCTATGGCACAAGAGGATGAATTACCTCAACTTCAAAACCTTGAATCGACTTGCTTGCCAACAACATGCAATTGGGATTCCGGACTTGGTGTACAGTTCGACACATCTATGCAGTGCATGCCAGCTGGGAAAATTGGCTAGAGCATTGTTGCGACTCAAGTTGACTCCATCAACCGATCGAGTTCTGCAATTGATCCACATGGATCTTTTCAGTCTAGTCACCCCCAAGAGCATGAATGGAAATGAGTACACTCTCATAGTAACTAATGATTACTTGAGATATGCATAGGTGATCTTCATGGCACACAAGAATGAGACAAGATATGAGTTGCCCAAGATGATGGATCGAATAGCCAACCAACAGGAAAAACAAATCGTGTCTATTAGATTAGATTGCGGAACCTAGTTCCTCAATGAGTCCATCATTGAGTATTGCGAGAAGAATGACATCACTCATCAAACCTCAGTTGCAAGGACTCCATAGTAGAATGGAGTAGCTGAGAGGAGGAATCAAACATTAAAGGATGCTACAACATCCATGTTGACAAGCTCAGCATTGCCAAAGAGATTTTGGGCCGAAGCTGTCAGCACAGCTTGCTGCACGCAGAACCGATCCCTTCTAACCAAGCGACATGAGAGAACTCCATATGAACTATGGAGATACATGTAGCCAAATCTATCCCATCTTTGTGTTTGTGGTTCTAAGTGTTAAATCCACAATAATGGAAAAGCACAGTTGAAAACCATCAAGCCTAAAGCTGTCAAAGGCATATTTCTTCGATATGCTACAAAGATTAAGGCTTATAGGGTTTTCAACAATAGCTCCTAAGTTGTGGAAGTAACACCTCATGTTAGTTTTGATGAATCTACCTTTGAGTGGAGGAAACAGGCAAAGTTCCAGGCTACAACTTGAAGCTTGCCGTACAACTAACTCTTACAAGATCTCAGGCTCAAAGACTGAAGACTTGGCAGAACCACTAGTATGGTTAACTGAAGAAGATAAAGTCTTCTCTTCAGAGGATGAAGCAGGCAATCCCATATCAAATCAAGGAGAACTTCAACTGTGCCAGTCGCTGAACTACAACATGGTCCAGGTGCTTCAAGTTCGAGGCAAGCCAACTCCCCAGGTCGACCTCCTACCCTAACCGAGGATCGAACTGCACCAGAAAATTCAATGCAAATTCCTGCGTCTCAAGTCACTCCCAAGAGACTTGATTTCAACACTCCTCCTCATGATGCTGAGGAAGCTCGAAGGAAAAAGCGGTGGTTTGATGACCATCCAAACGAGGCAGTGATCAGAAATCCAGAAGTAGGAGTGCGTACAAGAAGAAATGTACAAGTTGTAGATTCCATAGTTTCCCCACCTACAGAGTCCACACACTCGAGTGTCCCAATTAATGAAGAACCGACTGTACAAGCTTAGTATGCTGACAAGCTCGCTGTGCTTGATAAAATTTAAGCAAGGTAGAGATGTAGCCATGAGTTCATGTTATGTAGCTGATTTACCTGAGCCGAAGGATATTTTGGAAGCTTTAGCAAGCATTCATTGGACTCAATCCATGCAAAAAGAGCAAAACAAATTTCTACGTAACTGCGTTTGGGAACTTGTTGAAAGACCATCAGGCGTCAAAGTTATGGACTTAAATGGATATTTATGAATAAACGAGATGAAATTAGTTATATTGTCAGGAACAAGACTAGGTTGGTAGCTCAGGGATACTGCCAACAAAAAGGAATTGACTTCGAAGACTCTTTTGCTCCAGTTGCCAGATTGGAAGCAATTAGGATCTTTCTAGCCTATGCAGCTCATCACAAATTTAAGGTCTACGAAATGTACATGAAGTGTGCATTCCTAAATGGAGATATCAAGGAAGATATCTACATTGAGCAACCACCTGGTTTCGAGACAGGTGATGGAAAAGTCTACAAGTTGAAGAAAGCTATCTACGAATTAAAGCAAGCTCCTCGTGCTTGGTATGACACCTTGTGCGGATTCCTATTGGAGTCTAGATTTGTTATAGGCTCAGTCGACAAGATACTGTTCACCATCAAAGTTGGAGATGACATCTTGGTGGTACATATATACGTGGACAACATCATCTTTAGATCTAAATCCAAAGAACTGTATGAGAAATTCTCGAAGCTAATGAGGGTTAAATTCAAAATGTCCGTGATGGGAGAAATGAATTACTTTCTCGGATTGAAAGTGAAGCAATCAGTTGATGGGATTTTCATAAATCTGTCCAAGTACACAAAGGAGCTGATTACCAAGTTCGATCTTGAATCTAGCAAGATAACTCGAATTCCGATGACTATGAACTGGAAGATTGAACCAGGTTGTGAGGGAAAGGCTGTTGATGCCAGCAAGTATAGGGGAATCATCAAATTGCTGCTCTACCTAACTGCAAGTCGCCCAGACATTTCTTATGCAGTTGGAGTGTGTGCAAGATTTCATGTTGCATCGAAGGAAACTCACATGCAAGCGGCAAAGAATATCATCAAATACCTTAAGGGAACAATCAACATGGGCATTTGGTATCCTTCTGATGATAATTTCGAACTGGCTAGATATTTAGATGCAGACCTAGCTGGAGATTGAATGGATAGGAAATCCACCTCCGAACACTGTCAGTTTATGGAAAATAAGTTGGTATCTTCGTTCTCAATGAAGCAGGCATGTCACCTTGATGAGACCATATTTTATATGCTCATCATGTATTTTTAGGTGTAGATCGAGTCTAGTTTGATGTCTTTTTAGTCTGTTTTAGTGTCTGGGAGGACGCGTTTGGTAGTAGGCAGGGAAGGACAGGAACTTGGGCATTTGGAGTTAATTTGCACGTAAAAGTGAGCATATCGATATGATGCAATGGTCAAGGAGCTTTGCTCGCAGCTAGAGATACCGAGGGCAGAAGTCCAAACACATAGAAGCTGCTCCGTACCAGTCGGCATGACCAATCCAGACCGTGCGCGGTCATTCCAAACAGGTCAAGATACAATTTAGTTTTCTGCTGTTAAGTCCCAGTTTGGGCAGACTATCGTTTAAGTATTAATTCTAGTATGTTTTCTTCTATCTCTTTTGTTATTGTTATTTACTTTATGTCTAGCTAAACCTTTAGATCTGGGTTTTGGTAGAGGATATGTGATTTAAGTGTTTTATAACTTGTGAGGTCTAATTGGGCAAGATAGCTATATATATGTGTGTTCCCAAGGCGTTAGGCAATGATTTCAAAGCAGTCTGTTTGTGCCAAGAGACCATACTGAAAATGGGCAATTGAAGGGCGGTAGATTGCTTAAAAGGGAGGTAGCTTAGACCAAAAAGGACCGGGAGAGGTTTACCTCACGCTCCTTGAGGGCGGCAAATCTCAGGTTGAACTTGGACGGAGCCGAACAAAGTACACTGACGCTGGTGAAAAGTCAGAGCGGGATCCTCGTATCTCATAGGGCTGAAACGGGTTCGTCTAGTGCCCAAAGCTACCTGTCCATACTACACCCCTTTTGTAAGATCCTCGGGGGGTGGGTTGGGCAAGTAAGGAGGATTTTTTAAGGATTCCACTCAATTCTCAGAAGTAAGGACGAGCTGGACAGATCATGGATATGGGCGTGACAACGTGACAGTAAGACCATGACGCGGTTTGCCTATAACCGTTGACACACACACGTAGCGAATATCTATTCACCTATGATTGAGTTACACTTATATTGAATCGAACCTAAATCCAGATTGTCTTTTATTACTAATAGTTTGCTTGTTTAGTTTCAACTTTTACTTTTCTTTGTTTTTTCCAAGGCGATAGTAGAAATAGACCAAACCAACACTGTGACAAGATACTTTCAAGAGAATATTGCATCAATTCCTCGTGGGATCGATCCTTACTTACCGACTAGCTGATCCTAGGAAGTGGGCAAGGAAAAAATACAAATTGTATTTTGCCACGACTAAACGACGGTCGCGTCAAAATTGGCGCTGTTGCCGGGGAATTGATTTTGTGGTATTCTCTTTCATGTTTATTCTTTTGATTTTCTTTTATGCTTAACTCTAACCCTGCAGAGAGTTCGCAAACTTGGTACTTCGATAATATCAACCAAACACTAAGGTAGATTAAGGCAG
This sequence comes from Schizonepeta tenuifolia, assembly GCA_029490685.1. Lineage (NCBI taxonomy): Eukaryota > Viridiplantae > Streptophyta > Magnoliopsida > Lamiales > Lamiaceae > Schizonepeta > Schizonepeta tenuifolia. Next base: position 3,366,035 of record JANLIY010000008.1, read on the forward strand.
AGGCAAGGAAGAAAGCGGAAGAAGAGGCACAACGTATGGCGATTTCGGAGAAAGAGCGGAACTCTTCGAAAAAGCTAGACGATACACCAATTGAGGAGCAGTACTCCTCAGATAGCGAAAAAAAGAGAAGTCTACAAGAAGAAGCAATGGCTGTGAACGAAGAAAAGACTATGAGGGAGATGGTTTTCTCTAGCACACTGATCAGGCCATAGGGCATCACTTTGCCCGAGCCGACGAAACCCTGGGAGCTGAAATCTTATTTCATCTAGATCTTGCCCAAGCTCAGTGATTATCCAGGGGAAGACCCACAAAGGCACTTACAAGATTTCGAGATGACATGCAGAATGGTTCCTACTGAGGGGAATCTGGAAGAATACGTATGGTTGATCGTCTTTCCGTTCTCATTACAAGATGGTGCAAGAGAATAGCTTTACACTTTGCCCAAGGGGAGTGTGAAGACATGGCAAGAGATGCAACATAAGTTCTTGGAGAAGTATTTCCCTGCTACCCGAATTCAGACGATGAGGAAGAGGATTACTAGCATCAAGATGGACATTAACGAGTCGTTCTATGACTATTGGAACAGATTCAGTCTTATGCTTGCAAAATGCCCACAACATCAGATTCCTGAGTACGACTTGGTCCAGTGCTTTATGGGAGGACTTCGATTTGGAGAAAGAGCATTGGTGAATGTAGCTTGTCAAGGAACTTTTATGAACTAGCCACCAAGAAAGGTTTTCAAAATAATTAGCGAGATGTCGAAGGAATCTAGGGATGAACAAGGAGATTTGCCCAAGGAGACAATAGCAGCAGCAACCCCATTGCCTATTGATGAAAAAATAGACAAGTTAACCATCCAGATGGAGTCTCTCATTGCTCTAATGGCTGGAAACAACAAGAAGGTGGTGAGGGCATGCGGAATATGTTCAGCGGTCACACATCCAACGGATCAATACCCAACACTCTACGAGGTGGAGAAAGTGAATTCTATAGGTTTCAACACCAACCAAGGGGGGCAATATGATCCGAATTCTCAAGTTTATAACCCCAGATGGAGGCTGAGGTATGAGAACAACAACTATCAGCAGTTTGGGCAACAAGCACATAAACCTTAGCAGCCACAACAACAGTACCCACCACGTGATCCGAACAAGCCATCATTGACTGAGGTGGTGAATAGCCTGATTCGAGATCATACCAAGGCACAACAAGAGAATGATCAGTTTAGAACGGAGACACGGGGTCCAATTTAACACATCACTGCCCAACTGGCACACCTTGCCAACGCTTTGGGCAGGATGGAGAAGAAATAAGGTGAACTCCCAACCCAAGTGGAGGTGAATAAGGCTCAAGTTAACGTTGTTACGCTTAGAGGAGGAAAGGTGTTGCCCGAGAAAGTTTAGATGATGGATTCTGAAACTCTTTTGCCCAAGGAGAAAGAATTAGAGGTCGAGGAGAAGGAAAAGGAGAATAAGGAGTTGAATGATGGGGATGAAGAGGTATCTCCCAAGCCTAAATATATCAAACCTATACCCATTATTCGAGCACCTTTTCTATGTAGGTTGAAGCGGACTAAGATAGACAAAGAGATGTCCGATATGATTAATATTTTCAAAAAGGTTGAGATAAACCTACCTCTTCTCGTGGCACTTCGTAGCATGCTCAAATGCGCAAAGTTATTGAAGGATCTATGCACAAAGAAGGTGCGGAATTTTGATGGAGCAAGAGTTGTCATGGGAGAGAATGTGTCGGCAGTTATCAAGAGGAATTTGCCCAAGAAGTGTCGAGATCCCGACATGTTCACTATCCTATGCCAAATTGGAAACATGAATATTGAGAAAGCCATGCTGGATTTGGGTGCATCGATCAATGTCATGCCTTTGTCCATGTATGATGAGGTTATTATGGGACCACTCCGGCCCACTAGGGTGGTTATCCAATTGGAGGACAAGTCCCAAGTGCATCCTGAGGGCATTCTGGAAGATGTCCTAGTCAAAGTAGAAGATTTGATCTTTCCAGTAGATTTTTATGTGCTCAGTATTGGCAAGACGGGAGGTGACGCATCAGGTATGCTGTTGGGAAGACCATTTATGAAGACAACCAAGACCAGGATTGATTGCAATACTGGGCAATTGACATATGAGTTCGACCGAGAAAAAGTAATGTTCAATATCTTCAAAGAAAAGGAGCCTTCCCAAGACACTGAGATGGTTAAATACATTGACCATGTCGAGCAGACAAAAGAAAACGTGTTGCCTCAGAATGGAATGCAAGATCTTTTGAATGAAGTCAATGAAGAAGGAACCATCGAATGTGTTGCCCAAGATACTTGGAAGAGGATAGTCAAAGGCAAGAAGAACTTAAAGGATGAATCTAAAGGGCAATCTCAACCATCACTTTCAAGTTTGCCCGCATCTTGGCTAGGAAAAAGGCAGTCTGTTTGTGCCAGTGAGGTCTAATTGGGCAAGATATCTATATATATGTGTGTTCCCGAAGCGTTAGGCAATGATTTCAAAGTAGTCTGTTTGTGCCAAGAGACTATACTGCAGATAGGCAATTGAAGGACGGCAGATTCCTTAAAAAGGAGATAGCTTAGACCAACAGGAACCGGGAGAGGATTGCCTCACGCTCCTTGAGGGTGGCAAATCTCAAGTTGAACTTGGGCGGAGCCGAATGAAGTACGCTGACACTGGTGAAAAGTTAGAGCGGGATCCTCGTATCTCATAGGGCCGGAACGGGTTCATCTAGTTCCCAAAGCTACCTGTCCATACTACACCCGTTTTGTAGGATCCTCGGGGGTGGGTTGGGCAAGTGAGGAGGGTTGTTTAGGGATTCCACTCAATTTTCAGAAGTAAGGACGAGCTGTGTAGATCGTGGATGTAGGCGTGACAACGTGACAGTAGGACCACGACGGGTTTGCCTATAACCGTTGACACACATACGTAGTGAATATCTATGCACCTATGATCGAGTTACACTCATTCACTTTGAATCGAACCTAAATACAGATTGTCTTTTATTACTAATAGTTTGCTTGTTTAGTTTCAGCTTTTACTTTTCTTTGTTTTGCCCAAGGCGATAGTAGAAATAGACTAAACTAACACTGTGACAAGATACTTTCAAGAGAATATTGCAGCAATTCCTTGTTGGAACGACGCTTACTTACCGACTTGTTGATCCTAGAAAGTGGGCAAGGAAAAAAAACAAATTATATTTTGCCGCAACTAAACGACGGTCGCGTCACACCTCCACGACAGTATCGGAGTACATGGCAGCAGGCAGTTGCTGCATGCAAGTTCGCTGGCTGAATCAACAGTTGAGAGACTACGAAGTGGAGATAGGACAAGTCCCCATCTACTACTACGATAGCTTTAGCACTATTGAAATTACCTTGAATCTAGTTCACTATTCAAGGACAAAGCACATCGACATCAGGCATCACTTTATTCGTGATCATGTTGAAAAGAATGATGTCATTGTGAAAAAGATTCACACTGATATTCAACGAGTTGATATCTTCTCAAAGCCTTTGGTGAAATCTCGATTCAAGATGTTGTGCCAACTCCTTGGATTGTTGGCCCCAACCAAAGAAAATATGAAGATTAAAGTATCAAGTTGAGGGGAACTCAGCTTGAGGAGAAACTGACCAAGTTCAAGACGACCACACAGTTCGGAGTTAACATGGAGTCAAACCTCATCTGAACAAACGACTTGAGTTAGCTAAGTGTATGCTAACTGAGGAATCAGTGATTAGAACATCAACTAACAAGTATGAACTGTATCAGCTCGTCCCATATCATTTAAGGCAGGTCTTTATATTTATTTCAAACATTCTCTAACGTGTTAATCACACATTAACTAGCCCTCTGGTCGCATTCAATGCAAAGTTACACTCAACTCAATAGTCTACGCTTTTAGACCGAGAGTAGGCTGACATAAACTATTCAACTCTCTCATGCGCGCATGCCCGTCACTGTCGGACCCACATTCTAGCACACGTTCGCTTTTTCAAACAGTCTCACAATCTCAGTCGTTCATTCCAAAAAAGTGGCATTGTGTCTCGACAATTGATCTGTGTCATCCCTACCTATAAAAGGGAATCTACAAACCCTAAATCGTCTTTCGATACCTTCAAGTTTTTACCATATTTCCTAAGATTTACTCTACAAATGATCTGCAACTTTTCTGCAAAAACCCATGTGCCTTCTTTGTTTCTCTCTATAAATGACAGATCGACGTCATGGCTTCCAGAGTCGCAACCAAGACCACCAATGTAATGAAGCCAACGAGACTCCCTCAAGAGTTCGAGGACATCAGATCCCAGATTTTGTTTGAGCCAGTGCTCTCTCTCAACCACAAAGAGAAGAGCACAACATCCTTATCAAGCTCAAGGAGGTGCACATATTCAAATAGGTTACTCATGAACCGTGCTTTCTTCTCCCCTCCGCGGTCTCTGAATTCTATCTAAATCTTAGAAAGGATTCCGCCGGAGCACTCACATCCTACAAAGCTCTTCTTATGACACAAGGAGATGGCCCCTACAGAAAAAATTAACACATCATTCAAGTTGATCAGTGCCTACGAGAGCTTTTCCAACTCTCTCATGTTGGGGATGACCTGAGTGATTTCAATGGCTCTTCAGTCACCTCCATCATCAAAACCATCACCATAAATTAAGAAGAGTTCAAAGCTGGAATGCAGACAACTCAACTGAGGCACCACATGAGACTCCTCTTCGATGTAGTAGCACACTGTGTTCATCTCCTGGCTGGATCAAATGCAGATGTAAGCAGGCCAAAGATGAGGCCTATGATGGTTATCCAACAGCAAAACTCCATCGATTGTGTTGGGAAAATTAGTAAAGATTTTAATTTATTATAAAACCCAACTGACCCCAACTGAGTAGATGAGATATCAGTCTGTCTTTAGCTAGAGCTTACGGTTTGAGTGTAGGGATTTTATCTTTACAGGTGCGAACTAAAGAAGGTATCTCAAGACTGATAGGCAGTTCAAGTTCGAGTTGGTCAATCAGACCATAACTCAGTTGACTCCGGGACTAAACCATGCAGTTCTTGCATGTTGAGCAGTTCTGTCTAAGTCAGATGTCCAGAAATCTAGGAAAGAAGACGGAGGGAGAAGAAGAACTTGAATTTGAAATTCAAATCTACTCAAAGTACAAGACAGTTTGGAATTTTTCTTAAATGAACTGACCGCAGAGACATGCATAAGCAAGGCTCGCAGTTATCATTTCGGAAAAGTTTGCCGAGGAGTAGGTGAAGTGTGATGCTTTATGGCAGAAGTCAAACGGCTCTTTACAACGGCTCTTTGACCTCCCTCTCTATAACTAGAGGTCTTCACCACTGCATGAAGACTACTGAATCCACGCACAAAGAAGCATCAAAGCAAGTGTTTGAAGCAAAGTAGCAGAGAGTTTTCAGTTCTCCTCCTTAGCTTCCTTGTAGTTTCTCAAACCCTGTTTTTCGATCGAGTCTAGAAGTTTTTGTTCTTGTATTTTTTAAGCAGATTATCTATAATAGATTGAGTCTCTAAGCCTTATAAGGGAGCCTCCACTTTCACAGAGTTGAAGGCTTCATAAGTTGGAAAAACCAACAACCCCATTCTCTAGGTCCTCTTTGAACTCGTAATCAAAGAAACTAGGTCCCTTAGAACTCGAATTCTAAGATAGGCTTGACACTTGCCCGTAAAAGTATTGTAAGGTTTAGTTCAAACCCGAAATCTAACTAGCTAGGTTGTTTGGTTCCGGCAAACCAAACCCAACGTTTGATAAGTACGAGTAAACTTATCTAGTGGATTACTACCCCGAAAAGGTAGTCGTGGACGTAGAAGTTCATCTCTGAACCACGTAAAAATACTGTGTTGCTTTTATTTCCAGTATTTATATTTCAGTTTCCTAACCAACTGACCAAGCATAAATTTGAATTTACAACAATCTGCACTAAGTTTTTGCGAACTTGACCTTCGCAGTAAAATATTTTCAGTAAAGTAATGAGATCAATCAACCACCATATTCCGTACAACAACTCTTTCTAAAACCTCAGTTAGGACTACACAGTTGACCCTCAGTCCAAGAAGTCAACTGTGCACTGAACTGTATGACAGCTCTGATTGACTTTCTCAGTTGTCGAGCCATACGAATTGAGCAAGTTTAAACTGTTAGAAAAAGTTTAATAAAAATCAATACTAATGCATTCCTCCCTCCCTGACAAGCCCAAATTTTGTGCTCTTTTTGAGTCTTGTTAAAGGTCTAGATCAAGTCTTTTTATGTTTTTTTGTGTGTCTTTAGTGTCTGGGAGGACACATTGTGAAGGCAGGGATAAACAGGAAATACAGCAGAAAAGGGCAATATATGACCATATTTGGCGAGAGAGGTCTGGGCACAGATACAATGCATTATGTGCAAGGAAATGGAGCTTACAGCTTGGGCAAAGAAGCGCACATTCAACACTAAAGTTGTTCCGCTTCACAACCTGACCAAATAAAGTACCGCACGGGATTTGGCCATTAGGCAAGGAGAGAAGTGAAGAAGGCAAGGCCTAAGGCAAAGCAAAGAAGAAGAAGTGCACGTCTTGGGCACGGAGGCGTATGAAGTCAAGCATTTACGAGAGAAGAGTGTGGAACAAGAAAGAGATCAACCAAAGAGGAAGAGTGTGGAGTAAGTAAGAGATCAACCTTATCCAAGTAGCCGTTCAAGATGGAATTATTTCCTTCCTTATCCATGAAGATTTGTCCAAATCAAATCTGCTAAATAAGAAAAGTCTCTTGGTCAACAGAAGCTGCTAGAAGACAGCTGGCACACAACTTGCCCAACCCTAGCTGCCAACCGACTTACCTAATGGGCTTAGCCTCCAAGATCCACAAATTTCACATCTATAAATACTCCTAGATAGCAAATTAGATGTATCTTGAAATCTTTGAAACTTGACACATTATAGAATATCTTCGAATCTTAGTCTAGGCTTTACTTTATAGTTTTCTAGAGTTTGCCCATTCGGGGGCGAACGATCTTTGAACTTTGTTTCCGACGATGTTGGTGTCGTTCGGCTTTATTTTAATTCAAGTACTTTTTTCTATTTCGTTCTTTCTTTTCTTGTTCTTTACTTTATGCCTAGGTAGTTATACAAATCTATGCTTGGGCAAGATGACGCTGCATAAGCATTAAATCTGGATGTTTATTCGGGCAAAGGGGAAAGCTGTATATATGCGTGTTCTTGAGGCATTGGGCAATGATTTCAAAGAAGTTTGGTGGCTACGGGTAACTCGGAAGGCCAACGAGCCCTAGGCATATACGGATTTCTACATCGTACGGAGGGTTATCAAGTGTTGTTCGTACTTGCCTTACGTTCTTTAAGAGCGGCAAGAATGAATTGTTAGTCTTGGCCTAGACCTACAAAGATGTGTCAATGCTGGTAAATGTGAGACATAGATCATTGTTATCTCACCTGTGCTGGAGTGGTCCCATCTAGAACCAAATGCTGCTTGACCAACATGCTCTCTATAAGGTGTTATGCCGGGGACTTTTGGCCAAGAAAAAGGATTGGCTAGGGTGTCTCTGTCAAGACTTAAACTTAAGGATGGAGCTGGGCGGGTTATGTAGCATACGTGGCGACATGACAATGGGGACCCTGGATAGCTTTTGCCTATAACCACTGACACGCATATGCACCATATATCCTTGCAATGATGAAGACGTCTTGTTTGTGTAGATTGACTCAACACCCAAACTCAAGTTTGTCTTTTTCTTTTATTTATGTTTTAGTTTAACTTTTATTTTTCTGTTTGGCCAAGACGTGTCTGTGCAGAGCCCAAACCCTTAGTGACACCCTGACCAAGAGAAATCTAAACCAACTCCTAGTGGGATCGACCCTATACTTAACTCTAACTGTTCTTAGCTGTGGGCATAGGAAAATTATAAATGTATTTTGCACGTGACTCAAACGACGGTCATGTCACCCCCATACAGCAGTTCACTCATTACTGGGACCATCAAGTGTTATCTAAAAAAGTGGTTCAAAAGACTGCTGACTCTGTTTCACTAAGTGCGAGGCTAGATTTTTCAGTGGTCAATTGAAAAGATCTTTTAAAAAGTCCCTTAGTACATTCTGTTGCATTTTTGCTTGTTGCTATCTTTCACTTGTGCAGGAATAATGAACCTGATGCTACTAAGAAGCTTGTCGGTGGTCACCGTGGATGATTATTCCACGTGGAAATTCAGATTGAAGATGGAGCTGACCGCCCGACATCACCAGATGTGGGAGACCATCACAAAAGGTCCCATCCAAGTGACACAGTCCGTTACGGTTCCCTCCACAACTCTTAAAGATGGAACAGTAGCTACAAAAATTTAGCGGAATGATCCTAAAGAATTCACCAAAGAAGAGAGTGACATAGCTCAGCTCGATGACATCGCAAAGAGTGTCATCTCATCTACCGTAAGGAAAACATACCTGCTGAAGATCATCTCCTGTGAGACTGCCAATGAGATGTGGGATGCTCTACCATCTCTCTGTGAAGGCTCTGATGAAATCAAGGAGAACAAGTTCACTTTGGCGTGCCAGAAGTAGGAGAACTTCTCACATATCACAAATGAGTCCATCGAGAAAATGGAGCTGAGATTCACGGAGATAATCATGGATATCAAGAGTATCAGGAAAAGGGATATACTCTCAGTGAGAAAAAACTTGAAAGTTGTCTCAGGGCTTGGCAAAGATTGGGTAGTTCACAAAGTTTTCTATTAGAACAGGAATGATCTCAGTTCGATGAAGGCTGAGAAGTTGTTCTTCATGCTCAAGGAAAATGAGTATGACATCCTGCAACTAAAGCAAGCTAAACTTCAGAAGCCAGACCCATTGGAACAAAACTCAGTGACTAAGTCAGTGGAGCTTCGAGCTAATTCTGGCAGATCAAAGTTCAACAGACCCTCACGGTCCGCTAACTCCTCAGCTAGGGATCGACCGAGCAGAGTTGATCTTCAAAAAAAGATCGATGAAATGACCAAATAGATTGAAGACATGAACTCCAAGCTGGAAAGATATAGAAGGGTGAACAAGAGAAGGCGCAACTCAATGAAACACCATCAAAGACTCAAGGCGATGGATGCATTGAGTGCAGGAAGTCTTGACACTTCAAGGTCGATTGTACAGACCTTTCAAAGAAAGATAGAGATTCCCTCAATGCAAAGGCCAAGGAGAAGTCCAAGGCCATGATCGTTGAGAAAGAAGTCGATGACACCGACTTGTACACTGACTCTGAAGAAGAGGAAGTTGACTCTCCATCATGCTCCGGAGGAAAAGACAAGTGTCTTATGGCACTACTAGAAGAGTCTATAGACGAGGTGAATTCTTCACTCCATCAATCACATATAATTTTCATTGCTTAGTCGAGGAAACAATTCAACCAGACTTAGTCGAGGTCACATTTCAAGAGACTCTTGTAATCCCCCAGACTGTCAAGACTCCTATAAATGATAAAGGCAAGCAAGTTCAAGGAGATGAACCAAAGAAGGATGAAACTGGTACTTCAAAGGATGCTGAGAAATTCACAAGAGAGTCCAGACCCCGAGATCGCAGATCGAGGGGGAAGGGACAACAAGGACCTATGCAGCCAAGGCAGAATCAGCCCAGGCGCAGGCCAAACAACATAGCTCTACATCAGTCGCAAAGGCATCCGAACTGTAACAATCCTAACTTCTATTAACACACATATCCAGTTCATCATCAATAACATCAAGCATATGGGGGACATGGAAATTATGGTGATCAGTATTATGGTCCTAGTTATCCACAGTACGGGTATGCACAAGGAGCCAAACAGTTTGGGTCTCCTCCCAGACAGTTCTCACTAAGAAAAAACCGACCGAGTCAGCAAGATTGAAACCAGGCTCCTAGAACACAAAGCTATCTACAGAAGAATTGGACTGCTAGAGCTCCAAAGCCTACTCAGTCAGTAGTCTATGTGGATGCATAAGGAAAAGTGATTCGGACTGACCGCTCAGTTTGAGTCCACAAGGAAACACAGTCACTAACCAGCCAGGACCCAACTGAGTTTGGGTACCTAAAGTTTGTCTACAAGAAAAGGGCTGCAAAGTCAGTGTGGATCATGGTGTCACACCCCACTTTTAGAACACAAGACTTTCTTCAAGTAATCTAGTATATTATACACTGATAATTACCAGATAAAAGTTGAGAGGATCGAAGCTCTAGTCGAATCCGAAAATATAAATGCTACCAATATTATATACATCAACTAAGCTTCAAGCTTAAACTAGTGGCAACACATCTCAAATTTTGAATTCCAGCCTTAGTTCAGTCCGTCGCACCTGCTCCAAGACCTGAAAAACATTTGGAAACATTCGGGCTGAGCACTAATGTACTCAGTGGGCATCGTGTCACAACCCGAATTCTAGTGTGTAGGAATGACTTAAATTCGTTGGACAGTGAAAGTGAAACAACGGAGAATAATCAAGAGAACATACTCGAATACCAAACTAATGTTTATCGAAAGTGATCATATTTATTAATTTGCTTTCAATTTCTCATTTCAAACTCCACAAAGTAAGTTTATTACGTAAGAGTTGAGAGGGAATCAAAACAAAGTGTCGAGCATGAAACTCATTAATCAAATATCAGAGTTGGAAGAATTTGAAACACAATTAAGTATTGGTGTTGCAGCGGAATATTACTTCGAATCCCAAAGTTATATGTATGAAGACATATAACCCAAGCTTAAACAAAACTTGACTCAAAACAACAAACGCCACCAAGCACACTGCACCATCATCATTCGAGCTAACCTGCACGTTTTAGAAATAACATGCAGGGTTGAGTACTTCATACTCAGTAAACACATGCCAAAATAATTTAAAGCTTGCTCGTTAGAGCTATATAATTGAACTTGCCTTTCTTGCTGCATCACAAGTGTTAGAGTTATAAAATAGTTAACTTGTGCATGCAATCACTTTTGAAAATGTCCGTGTAGACAATAATATATAACACATGTATGTACCAGTTCTACAATCAAATATGAGTGTCGAGAAGTAGGCCTTCTTACCGTGACCATCTAACCCGAAGTAAAGCACACGATCACCTCAATGTGTACACAAAAATCATGTCTCACACAGGACCGAATTCGTTCTCCTCAAGTAGATGGCAACATACAATAAAAGCTCAAACATTGGCAAGTCAATACATTTAAAAACTCACATAATACGATAATCATAATATTTTATAATATCGCATTCATCGATTTGTTTCGGTTAGAAAGCCTACCTGTCATCCAGTGGTTTTGCTCGGAATACCTCTTTCTGTCTCGCTTCTTATTTCTGAACTTCACTTGTTTCTTATTATCGAACTCAACTCGTTCCTTCAAGGTTAACATTTTTATAAGGACGAGTTCTATTTCTTGAATAAAAATAAAATCTAAACTCGTTTACTCGGATTTCTGTTTGACTTGGGATTTCAAACTTTTCTCGGCTTGACTAATCGAACATTGATACTCAACAAACTTAGTACATCAGACAAATTGACACTTATTCAAATAATTAAAATCGAGAAATCACTATTCATTCCATAAACTCAGAATTTCTCGATTTCACACATCAGACGACTTCAGAAAATTATGAGATTAAATCTCGATAACTTTTAACACAATTCATTCACATTCAAGTCGTCACATCACAAATCAAGTATTCACAAATAGGTAAACGATCGACTTCAGTAAATAGTCGAAAAATGAAAATTTTTCCAATCTTTCTTAAAATATTCTAGAAATTCACATATATTCATAAATGCTCAATTTCATACTCAGAAACTCATTCAAGACTCAAAACACTGTCTCATGCTGACTCGATACTGCTCGACTTTTTAACTTAAAAATAAAAGTTATCGGTTTTGAATGAAAACAGTTTCATTTCTCTTATAAAAATTCAAGGAATTCAAATATGGAATCGGATTTGAAATCTGAGACCTCTTGCAAAAATTATCGGAATAAAGTAAGACACTATTGTCTCAAAAAATGTGCACGTGCTCCAAAAATTCTCAAACTTTCACGATTAGCTTAAAATAAATCTAATCGAATAATTATTCAATAAATTTCAACTCTCGATTTATAATTTGAAAAATCCCTAATTTAATTCCTCGTAAGCTTCGACTTTTATTCCAAATCAAGCATAAGGGTTCGTATTTACTCGATTCAAATTCTATCATACTCGATTTAATTATCTAAACTCAATTAACTCATAATCTCACTTAACTTTATTTCAATTTTAGAAAATCGACTTATTAGTGCAGAAAAACTTCGTTTTGGCATAGCTTTTTCATAAGATATCCGAATTCAGAAATTCAAAAGGCTAACATACTTGCTTTAATCCAAATTTTATCTTGAAATCATCATTTACATCATATATCATCAAAATTTCCATCGATTTTCCTCTTTAATTTTCTGCACGAAATTAAAATCTTTATACTTGATATTTTTCTTCATTTTCAAGCTCTGTCATACTTAGAATAATTCTAAGTGATCAAAGGGTAGTGCTATTTGGACATACTATGTCCAAACATACGATGGTAAAATTACGGATTTGACGGAAGTTTTTAACTAATAATTTAATTTCGTAGTTTCAATAGTTTGATTATTAATGAACATGCATTTTTTAAATTTTAATTATAAAGTTTCATCCCAATTTAAATTCACAAGTTTAGGACTAGGGTGTGGATGAGAGTAAAATTTGGGAGCGGGTGTACGTGAGATCGATATTTTGGAAGGGGGTTTGAGTAGGAAAGAAATTTCGAAGGCAATCGGACAATATTTTTCCTCTTTCAAGCACGTATGTCTAGACATACTATGTCCGAATAGAATTATTATTGATCAAATTCATCCTCAATTTCATCATACGTGCTTAGACATCAAAAATCCCAAATTATAAGCTCATTTCCATCGAAATATTTGGGGCTTTTTACATAGGAATCCAAATTCAACGATTCGGCATTCCATAATGCTTCAAATAATTCCAATTTCAATATTCTTTCATCGATTCATCAATTCAAACTCAATAACTCAAAATTTATAATCTCTTTGATTCCTTCTCATACTTAAGCTTTTAATATACCCAAATTCACTTATAACTCATCTAACAAACAATTAAAACTTCACAACATCAAAAATCATCATATTTCTCACTCATATGGTTCGAAACTTTTGAGGAAAAATGCATAAAATTTATGCTTCTCATTTTCTAATTAAAACAAGCTCAAATCATCATATAACACTTAACTCTAACAATACACTTCAATATCATCACAAAATCATCAATTTTTACCATGCACATACTTCGAATTTTCTAAGAAAATTAGCAAATAAATTCCTTTCTTCAATTCAATCACATATTCATGCATAAATCATCATCAATCTCTCTATTCTATCATCATCTTCTCAAGATCATCACAAAATCATCAACTCTCCCCATATATATTTAAATCGGCAATTTCAACAAATAATTCATACTCTTTATTTCATCATCTTTCTCATGCATCCTAGTACAAAAATTCATTAACATCATCATCAATCCAAATATTAAGATTATGTCACAGCCTCAAATCCCTAAGGACGACACAACCGAGGCGTGACTTGGGGTGGGAATTAAGAAGCGGGGAAGAAAGGGGTGAGAACTTTCCAATGAAGAGATAATATGGAATTCTATAAATAACAATACAAAATATATATAAGGGAATTAATTCCGAAGGAATGATTTAGCATTTAAGTGACTTACATATCATAAATAGTCAAGAAATACTTAGAATAGATTCCAAATATTTAGATAATAAGTCTTAACAAAAGGACTAGACAAACAGAGTGCTTGCAGCGGAAAGACATAGTTTGGTTACATATGTGAAGATATATAATCGGGGCTTGACATCATTTCATAAGACAAAAGCTTCCACTCAACACCCGCCATCACGTCATCAGCTCAACCTGCACAGTTTTAAAAGATATGCAGGGCTGAGTACGAGGTTCTCAGTGAACACGTGCCAAAATATAAAAACATGCTTTCATATTTATTATCATGCATATAAAGCAGTAACACACAGGGGTTTTAGGAAAAACCTGTGCTTACTAAATCATTTTATCTCATATTGCGCAATGTCATCATCATATAACCATATCCAAATACGCCGAGGAAGGTGGCCACCTTCCGCGAACGCTACTCCCCGAGATCGGCAACTCCGAAGAGACAACTCACAATATTGTGTACACTAACCCCAGCTAGTGACCTTTGTCTAGCTCGGGATCCGATCTTTTTTCATAAGTTGGCAAGCCAACGCAGATAGGTATATAAGAATCAACATAAAATATTTTATGCATGATAATCATTTTAAACATAGCATTTTCAAAGCATTTCAAAATAACGAGTACGAGCTCGTTGCATTTTCGTTAGAAAGCCCACCTGGTACAGCAAAAGAAAAGCAAAGTGATAACGTCCTTCAACTCTTCCTTAAGCTTCAGTTCCTAGCTCCACCTTACATTGCAAACAACTAAGCTTTAGAGGGCGATCGAGCCTATTGAATTCTACGAACAACGGACTCGATAAACAAGCTTTGGACTGTAGGGCTTTAGGGTTTTGCATTCAATCTAAGTCTTTTAAAGAAACTAAGAAATTAACTTAAGAATTCATCTTCACCATACAAGATATTAAGAAATTAATCAAGTATCAAAAGATAACTAGACTTCACTTTACATGCTCCTTGGTTCAAAAAATCAATCAATTTACACTTAGCGTTTTTCACAACAAAATCTGTGCACATGCTCTGTACACAGACGAGATTCTGGAACAGTACAGACAGATTTAGGGGCCATAATTCATATCATTAGAAAGCTACGGATGTCTATTTTCCAACCCAACTTGCGGATCTCAAAAATATTAAACGAGCAAAGAGTTATGACTGTTTTTCTAAAATGTAGCAGAACTGTCAAATTTGCTGCCAAACTGAAATAACTACAACTTCTCTGTTCCGTTTTTAGATATTAAAACGTTAATCATGTAGGCCTTAATCATCCATATCACACATAAATCCATACAATACAACACATTCTTCTTCAATCAAAACTAGATTATTCAAGGAACAACTAACATAATAGTTTATCACAAATTCACATTCACCAAGTTCTTCAACAGTTGAATAAGCAAATCATATCACATAGTTACCAAACTCCCAATACACATTATAACACTTGAATTTATTTATTAATAATATAAGGACAAGAGGTCATAAGATTAAACCATGGGCAGATGCTTTCGATTCTCATTCATTTTTTTTTATAACAGAGAAATTACTCAAATTTTTGTACAAGGTGATAAACACCTACCAGACTTCACATTGCTCTTTTACACACATACACACATACGCATATACTTTTTTTTTGGTAAATAAACTTGTATATATATGACTGAAATAAAAGATACATGCAGCAACGCTGCCAAAGTTCGTGCAATCCAAACGGGATGCCAAAAGAAAATACAAGCAATGTAATCGAAAATAGAGAGGCAAGACAAAATTGAAGATGTAAGCCTAACACCAAGGCGAAATTGATGGCACCAAGATCCTTAGAAAGGATACTAATACCATCAATTGGCATGAAATAAAAGAAGACAAACTAAAAGCAAAAATTACAAAATGAAGGCTGGGGCCTTGTGGGGTTTACCGATCGGGAGGCGCTCTGTAACCGATTTCCATCTCTCCGGCGCAAGCAAATTGAGGTTGAGTCTTGGACAGGCACTGTGAGGCTTTCCAACTGGTCCAGTCATCGAGTTTTGGCCAAGTAAGGCTTCAACCCAAAACATGTCGCCCCACAGCCCATTCAGTATCTGCTGCTGCCCCCAGGGAATTTTTTGTTTTAACTACTATAGGGGGCGAGGTGCTATGAAGGGCATGGCACCGCCTGCCGAGCCAAGGCTCGGCAGGACACGGATGGGAGCGAGGGATGACCCGACTAAAGTAGGGTGGTGGTGCTATCATTTCCGTGGTGGTGCCCCCACCGTTTCGACGAACTTCCGAGTTTGGAAAACTCCGGCAGTGGGCGAATTTTCAACGTGAACTTGCTCAAGAAAAGTATGGACGGAAAATGATGGTGCGTATTGGCCATGGCGCACGCCCAAGGTGGGCGGGCGGAGGTTGTGGAATGGGGCGCAATGGCCATGGCACACGCCCAAAAAGGACGGGCGGACATGACGGTGCTCAATGACCGCGGCACGTGCTCTTTGAAGAGCGGGTGGTGCAAGTCCGGGTTGAGAAAGACATGATGACGGAGGAACGGCGTCAAAGCCTGGGCGCACACCCAAAAAAGGCGGGCGGATGGGATTTGTTTGACGGCGCGTAGTGGCCGTGGCGTGCGCCTATGGAAAGGCGGGCAGGGCTCGAATGAAAGTCGATGGTGCACAATGGCCATGGCACACGCCCAAAATGGGCGGGCGAAATAGATAGATTTGATGGTGCTAAGACTAAGGCACGCGCTCGCTGTTGAGTGGGTGGTGCTTAGATAGACAAGGCTGGGTCGGCAGAAAATAGTCGTGGCGCGCACTCTCTGTCTAGCGGGCGGAGCTATTGGGTGAAAAAGATGGTTAAAAATTGACAGCGCAAAGTGGCCATGGCACACACCCAAAAGTGGGTGGGCGGAACTGAGATAGTGAAAATGGGGTGGCGCGCAATGGCCACAGCGCACGCCCAAACTTGGGCGGGCGGGGAAGGGGTGAAGGAATGGTCAGTGGCGCGCAATGGCCACGGTACGCGCCCTCGATCGGGCGGGCGGGGTCTCAAGAATTTGGATAAGATCCGGGGGGAAAATAGAGTGAAGGATCATGTAGACGTGTACCTTGATTTTGTGGAAGAGTTCGTCCGGAGTCAGTTGTCGAGCCTCAAAGATGGCTTCATTCCTACTCTTCCATAAATAATGCACCGAGCAACAAAGGGCGATCCATCTTGCTTTTTTCAACACTGTTGGTGCTTGTCCATCTTTCTTAATCCATTTTGCTGCTGCCAAGAGAGTGGTGGATCGATGTGGAAGGTGGAGCCACTGACGGATAGCGATCCACACGCTCTCTGAAAACCCACAGTGAAAGAAGAGGTGCGTGGCCGTCTCTTGGCTCGTGCAGAAAGTGCACGTTTGATCCTCGGTAAGGCCAAAGCATTCAAGCTTGTCCTTTGTTCGTATCTTGCCCGAAAAAGCCAACCAGGTTATGAATGAGTACTTCGGGGGAATGAAGGTCTTCTAGATTGCTTTTTTCCACGGTTGTATTGTCCCTTTGGCACGCAACAGCTCATAGATTGTTGCAGTTCTGAGCCCCTGTTGGTTGCATAGCAAAGTGAGTTTGTTAATTGCTTGTCGTTGGTTCCCGTACACATCGAGAAGCCTGTCCCGAATTCCGACTATCTTTTTGAAAAGGGGCGAGTTTGTTTTCATGGGTTGCCACTCCCAAATGCAGCTATTCTTGATGTAGACACTATGGACCCATTTGATCCAAAGAGAGTCCGACTTCGAGTGTATGTTCCATAGGATACGGGCTAGGAGGGCCTCATTCCAAATGATGCCATCTCACAGTCCCAACCCTCCTTCGCTCTTTGGGAGGCAGATGTGCCTCCATCCAACCAACGGTTGTTTGGACCCCCAAAGAAATGCCTTGCAAAGTCTTTCGATCCTTTCGATTACAGCATGTGGGAGAGGGAAGATTTGGAGCCAGAAGCATTCAATTCCTTGGGCAACCGATTTGATTAACTCGACTCTCCCGGCATAGGAGAGGGAGTTGACTGTCCATGCATTGATATATGCAGAGATATGATCGAATAGTGGGGCGTAGTGCACCACATTGAGTTTTTGTGCATGGAGAGGAATGCCCAAGTAACGGACAGGCAGGCTGCCTTGTGGGCATCCGACAAGTGCTCGAATTTCTTCAAGGTCGTTGGCAAAGATCCCAGCTGTGAAAAAGCTTGATTTCATTGTGTTGACTTCAAGCCCCAATTTCCGGTGGAAGTCCCCAAGTGCGTTCATAAGAGTGGCTACCGATGGAAGGTCACCTCTGCAGAAGAGCATAAGATCGTCGGCAAAGGCAAGGTGTGAGATTTTCAGTTCCTCGCATTTCGGGTGAAAGTTGAAGTCTCCAAATCTTGTCCTGCTTTTAAGAGACCTCGAGAGGTATTCAAGGCAGAGCACAAAGAGGAACAGGGACATTGGGTCGCCCTGTCTCAGTCCCCGTTTTCCATGAAAGAATCCGTGCAGCCCCCCGTTGAGTGAGACTAAGAAGGAAGGAGAGGTAACACACTCCATGACCCATTGGATGAGTTTGGGAGGGAACTGAAGCCCGATTAGGACCTTCCGGAGGAAGTCCCATGAGACCGTGTCATAAGCTTTACGGAGGTCGATCTTCAACATGCATCGGGGAGAGATATGCTTCCGGGTATAGTGACGGATAAGTTCTTGCACTAAGAAAATATTGTCCGTAATGCTCCGTCCTTGAATGAATGCTGATTGAGCTCTGTCAATTAGATTTGGCATGATTGGCTTGAGCCGGCTCGTGATGATCTTCGTGATCACCTTGTAAGAGACGTTGCAGCAGGCAATGGGACGGAAGTCTGCTGGGGAAGCTGCATTCTCAGTTTTGGGAATTAGTGAGATAGAGGTATGGTTGATTTGTCGAAGCAGCCTGCCCATCCGAAAGAATTCTTGAATGGCTGAGCAGAAATCGGACCCGACCGTGCCCTATGACTTTTTGAAGAAGGCAGAAGTGAAGCCGTTTGGCCCGGACGCTTTATCGTCCGGTATGGCAAAGATTGCATCTTTGATTTCTTGGTCCAAAACCGGTCGTCAGAGAGATTGCCCATCCTCATAAGATACCAGTTGTCCAGCTTTGAATACTTGCGAGTTGGGCGGTTCATTCTGGCCAGCGATGCCAAAAAGATTCTGGAAGAAGTCAACAAAGGCCCTCGCCACCTCTGAAGTGGCAGTGGTCAGACTACCATCATTCCGTGAAACTGAGGCAATGAAATTCCGCCTCTGATTTCTCTTGATAAGATCATGGAAAAATTTGGTTCCTCGGTCGGCTAGATTGAGATGCTTGGTCTTTGCTTTTTGGGACCGGAACTGTCGCTCAGCTTCGGCAAGG
The DNA here is from genome assembly GCA_029490685.1 of Schizonepeta tenuifolia. Classification (NCBI taxonomy): domain Eukaryota; kingdom Viridiplantae; phylum Streptophyta; class Magnoliopsida; order Lamiales; family Lamiaceae; genus Schizonepeta; species Schizonepeta tenuifolia. The sequence continues at coordinate 3,385,200 of JANLIY010000008.1, forward strand.
AAGGTTGCTCTATTCCGAAGGCTGGAGATTGCCTCTCGTAGCTCCCTATCCGTCGGGTTTGCATCCATACGGAGTTGGGCAGCTCTAAGTTCATCATTGGCCGTCTTTGCTCGGTTGGAGATATGGCTGAAATGTTCCTCGTTGAGTGATTTCAACGGCGCCTTAAGCGCTTTGAGTTTGCACGTGAGCCCAAACTGCCTAGTGCCAACAATGTGAAAGTTCCAATTGCTTTCAATTAAGTCGGTAAAGTTGGGATGGGCACTCCACATGTTGAAAAAACGGAATGGCTTGTGTCCCACTGGTTGGCCAGGCTGAGAAAGGTCAATGATGGCTGGAGAATGATCCGATAAGTGACCAGGCGGCAAGAAGTTGGTAGTGCAGGAGAGCTGCCAATTGTTATTTGTAAGCACCCGATCAAGTTTGCAGCACACGGTGCCGTTGCTCCAAGTGAAAAAACAACCTGTTGATGGGCAGTCTGCCAGTCCACACGAAACGCAGCAATCTCGGAGACCATTCATTTGGTAAGCTGTGGGAACATTGCCGTTTACTTTTCCCCGGGCTGTAGCACACAGTTGAAGTCCCCCATAACAATCCACGGGCCCGGGTAACGGGCAGCAAAAGAGCAAAGAGATGCCCAAAGATGATTCCGAATAGCAGGGGAATAGAAGGCATAGACAAATGAGCAAAGGAAAGAGTTTTGTGACACAAGAGAAGTTACCTTGCAGTGGATGGAAGTCGAGCACTTGAAGGTGGATTCGGTTGGTGTCCCAAATGATGGATATACGTCTATCTGCTCCATATGCAAAATTATTAATTTGTTTCCATGTCGGAAAGTAGGCTCGAATGAAGTTGTCGAGCGCAGTTGTTCCAAATTTTGTCTCCAAAAGGCAAAGGAGCTCCAGGTTGGAGTTCCGAACGAGGGTGGAGACCCTCCGTTGTTTCCGGGACTGGTTAAAGCCCCAGGTGTTCCAGAAGGCGATCTTCATTGCTCCTTGGGAGCCTTGGCTCCCAAGTCTTTGTCCTTGCGTTTCCTGATTTTGCCTTCTTCGGTACGTGCCGTCATCTCCTGAGGAGATGGTGCAGGGTTAGATGGATTGCCCGTGCTAGAAGATGGCTCAGTCATCTCTAGAGAAGATGGCTCTGAATTTGATGGTTTGCCCATGCTTGAGGGGGAGATAGATTTCCGGCTTTTCTGATTTGCGTGGGTTGGAGACTTTGATCTCCCGGTTTTTCTCGTGACCGGCAGTTTTGGATCATCAGTGATTGTTTCCTTGGTAATTGCTGAAGTCGGGATGTTTCCTGGTGCCTTAGCATTGGGAGTTGCCGGGGGGGGGGGGGGGGGTGTTGAGCTGCCCTTGGCTTGTAGAAGTCGGGCTAGGTTGAGTGCCTTCCTATGGGGCAGAATTGGATGGTTGGTACTGAGTGTCCAACGGAGGGGGATTGGGTCTAGCCTGAGATTGGCCTGCTGGGGACTTGCTTGTGTTCCGGGTTCTGGACCGACTTCGGTTGGGTCGAGGTGCAGCGATGGCCTTACCCGGATAGGAGTCAGAGTAGTGGCCAAAATGTTTGCAACCCCGACAATGTTTTGGAATGTGCTCGTATTCAATCTTCTGCATCAAGAAGGCACCATTGGGAAGCTTGATTGGAACTTCAGTGATAGGTGCCTTTGTTGCATCAATTTCGACCAACACCCGAGCATGGGCAATCCGGCGGCGCTCAGATGTGTTGGTGTCAGAGCAGATTGGCTTCCCGACCCTACTTGCAATCTTGCTGAGGGCCCTTGGGTGCCAACACTCCAGCGGTAGTCCGTTGAGTCAGATCCAGACCGGGACATCAGTGATTTCCATGTTGTCGAAAGTGAAACATGGTGGCAGTGTGCGGAGGAGCAGCGCTCTTCCAAAGGCACTTGAGGGCCTGCTTGCAAGCACCCGATTCATGTCCTCCTCCCGATCAAATTTGAACACCAATCAACCGGAAGGGTGAGTCATGACTTGGCAGTCTGCCTTCCATCGGTCCATGATATTCGAAAATGCATGGAATCATGGGAATTTCCCGGCAAAGAGGCCGAGAAGGCAGTGGCCCCAATCTTCTTTGATGTGGTAAAGTTCATCATCTTCAAAGGAGATGGCTGAGTCGGAGCAAGGAGCTTGGGTCAGGTTTCTCTCAAGCGCTGGGAATGTACTGAGGGCTTGGGCAAATGATTGCTTTTGCTTTGGGGACACTTCAGTCAGGTTGGCCGGGGATGAATTTTGCACCTCAGTCTGTCCCGTCGGCCACAAGATAGGAGATGAGACTTGACTGTCTGCACTGATATGGGTGTGCGGGTCTTGGCCAAAGGAGAAAGAGGTTGTAGAAGATCCCTCATCACCATGGCTGCAAGGTTGAGTCGTCGGCTTCCTTGCTGCATGAGGCGGAGTCGTCGGGGAGAGTTCTGACGAACGGATTGAGGAGTCACGTGACTCGGAGACATAACTTTCTAAGCAATGTGAGTTAAGGTCCAGCTTACTATAGCTGGTCTTGGACTTGCTTTTGCCCATGTGATTTGCTCAGATTTGGGGCAGAGACAAAATCCTAAGTGTGGAAAGATTCCAAACTACCTTTGGGGACGGCAGGAAATTGTAAGCACAAAGATGGAAAAAAATGGAAAGTCAGCAGGCACCTTTCCAGAGGGCAGAATTGCTGCGGGTTCGGAAATGGCAATGGGAGAGTGACTGCCCACCAACCCCTTTGACCATTTCAGCAACTGCTGGAGTTCAGATTCCTGCCAGAACTTCACCGGAAAATTGCTGGGACAGCGCTGGGCTCTCAGAATGACGGGAACGGGTGCCGGGAGCCCAGTGCAACTCAGGCAAGCAATGGTGCCAAGTGAAACTTTGAAAAACAGGCTGGAACTCGTCTGGGAGGCGCAAGGAGCAGAGCTGCACGACGCTGCTGGAACACAGAGCCTCCAGCCATTGAGCGCAGCAGATACGTGACCTTTGGGAGAAGGGGAGTCTTCCCCAAGACGCACGGGCGGGTTGGATTTGAAGGACTGACCGCATAGATTTTATAGTCAGCAGCAGCGGGAAAAATGAGATGAAACTTGGTTGGTAGATGAAGTAAATGCAAATAAAAGATGGATTAAATGCAGAAGTATATGGAGGAAGGTGAGCTGCAATCAATGCACGGTAGAATGTCCATTAATGGCAACAAAAATGAACGGGAAAAAGGCTGAACGGAGGGATTTCCGACCAGGAAGAGCAGTAGCAAGGGTGGGCACTCTAGAGAGAAAACATTCTAGAGAGAGAAACACTCTTGACCCACTCTTCCACATACGCATATACTTGTGTATATATATATGTATAACACTATATTCCAAGCAAGTGACATTTGCTTCTTCTTTAGAAAGAAAAGGAAACTCATTTTTGCCACTCCACACAATCCAACCAGAATTGTAAGAACTCAATTGAAACATGGCTATCTCGTTTATTTCATAATTGGACTTGTAATCCACCCCCAACACACAATTAAAGATAAAGATGTAACACTTAAAAAATTTCCTACGATTTTGACCAACACTAATCTCCAATCAAGCATACCCTTATTTTATTCACTCTTAACAACCATGTCAACACTCAATAAACTCCATATCAAAAGCTTAAACACCTAGCCCTAACTCTATCAAATTTTCGAATTAAGAAGAGGATGGTCCAAAATAAATTTCATTCGGATGGAAAAGAAGAGGGAAACCTCACCTTCTTGAAAACGAGCTTGAAGTGAAAATCGAACCAGAAAGAAGCTTGGACTTTGAGCTCTAATGGAAGGAGAATGGAAGAACAATGGAAGAGCTCTCTCCCTCCTTGAGTTTTCTTTCTTTTCGACAGAGTAAAGAAATGGGAGGGAGAGTTTTGTTGCTCCTTTTTACTTAACAGGAAAGAGAAATGGCAAAAGTGGGGTGGGTAGAGTGGAATAGGTGTGTTGTCAAATTTTGGGTGGTGGTAGGAAAAGTAAATAGTTTTTACTTTATTTTAATTAGGGAGAATATAAGGGATTCCTTTTTATTACAGATATAAACATCCGGACGACGTAAGAATGTCGTATAATTATTTTCTCGAGTTGTAACTTAAAACTATTAATCGAGCAAAATAAATAAATAAATAAATAAATAACACGATTTACGGAATGAGAATTATTGAGAAAAACGACCCGACTAGTAATCAAATAATAAATTTAGAGAATCTAATTCCAAGACTTTCACACGAGAATATAATTAGACTCTATCACAGCCCCAAATCCCGAGGGACAGCAAAAGTCTGGGTGCGACTAGGGGTTGGATTAAAGAAGCAGGGAAAAAGGGGGATGAATAAGAATGAACGAATAAACAGACATTACTAACAGAATAACTTCTATGAACAAGACTTTATTTAAAAGGAAGAGTTGATCTTGAAGGATCACTCGACAAGTTGATCAAAAAGGAATGAAGTTCATTGTACGGGCTTAGACCCGAAAGATAGATACATTAACTTCAAAAAGATTGGCAGCGGAAAGCGTAAAGCTTGACATACAGTTCTTCATACTATTTCAACTCTAAACTCAATCCTTACTCAACCTTCACCACTCCCGTCACTCAACCTGCACATTTTATAAAACATATGCAGGGCCAAGTATAAACATACTTAGTGGGCACGTTGCCGAAAACATATCATAAGTATAGATTAATCAGACATCTTAAAAGGGTAGCACATCGGAGTTTTTCATCAAATACCCGTGCCTACTAAACATTTTCTTTTATAAACATAATTCACTTTTCTTGATCAAGATTTTCTAACTGTTATCACTTTCATATTAGCACGTAATCTGTTTTAAAACGTCGAGGAAGAAGGCCTTCTTCCGCGCACGCTTCTTACCGTAGCTGGCTACTCCTCAACAGAGCACCACGCACACCGGCTACCGTGTACACTAATTCTGGATAACACACTGTGGGTTAACTCAGAATCCGATCGTTAACTGGTTGGCGAACCAATAGTTGGTGAACCAACATCAGATAGGCATAATAGAATTCATATAAATCAAAATCATTTATGCCCTGATAATCACTTTGAAAACACAGTTATCAAAGCTGTAAATAAAGATTTTCGAGCATCGCTCATTTTAGTTTGTATATAGAAAAGTCCACCTCAATCGTTTACAGAACAATTACACGAGCTTCCGTCTCTGGTCTTCCATCGTATCCTTGGTGCTGACTTCCCCCTTTTATCATAAATAAACAAACTTAACAACTTGATCGCAATCGATAAAAGAAATAGGAATTCGAATCGGTCTTTAGTCTTTTAGGCATTTGCACTTTACTACTTTCTTTTGATTAACTTAATAAACGAGACTCGATCAATTCTCGTCTACAAACTGACTCGGATCATTACTCGACACTTAGGTCAGCAGATAATGGATGTCGATAACTTATAACGACTTAAAAGTTCACAAGGAACGAAGTTGAAAAGGATTTAACTTAAGAAATTAAGTTTTGGAAACTTTCTGCACAAGTCAGTGATTCTGGGGTTCGCACAGAACAGAGAATATTAAAACAGGGCATGAATCTTATATCAAAACAAAGCCATGGGTGTCTAGTTTACTCTCCAATTTACGGATCTCGATTTCGTTAAGCGAGCTAGAAGTTATGACAGTTTCCGTGAAACGTCGCAAAACAGTCGCGCAAAACCCTAATGCTCGACAAAACTCGACGCACGATTCTCTAGGTTCGATCAATACTATTCCACTTTTATTTTCACGAAATTTCCATCTCAATACAGTCAACATGCAATATCCCTTAATCGGATTCACAATTACGTCTTTTGATTAAACAAACGACGAGCATTTCCTCGTCATTTTCAACTAACCATTTACTAAACCAATTCAAATTTCAAATTCTATTTCATTCAACAACTTCTCGTTTCTTAACTATAACTTATAACATCTCGTATCTTGGATGGAAATGTCATTAAATACAATATCGTTCGTCAATCCATAACAATCATTATTATCAAAAAGGATTTCCTTATTCGACTTTTCTATCGACTTTTAATCTCGATTCTCCGTCTTTTATCAAAAACTCGAACCTTCTTAGAATTCGATCAAATTTTACGGTTACGATCATTAACTAACAAGATTATCATAGGTTCGAATCACAAACCCTAATCATTATCTATTCTCGACTTATAGTCGATTGTTCGTCTCTTAACAAAATTCCGATGTTCTCCGATTTCGTTCAAATTTTACAACAACGATCATCATCTATCTAGCATCACTAATATGTAAACCATATTCTCAAAACATTATCGAGTCTCAACTTATTGACGAGCTTTCGTCTCTTACGTTTTTCATTTTATTTTTAGAAAAATTCCAAATAAATATATATTCATCCTCAATCATCCTATATCTCATTTCCATTAACCAATCATGCATATCATATCATATACTATACCAAATCATGCATTCTTCATCTCTTGTATTTCTACTTTTATTTTTAGAAAATTCTAATTTAATTCATGTAGTCATCTAACATTACATAGAAAACTAATCCATCAATCAAACATTAAGAAAATCGAACTACATAAAACCCCTAAATCTTATTAAAATTTCGGTATTCACAGAAAAATTAGGAGGGATGATTTCTTCATGATTTCAATCCATAAAACCATTCCTAAGCATACTATACAAAAATTCGACATAGATTCATCCTCCTACATTCCTTGAAATTTTCGAAAATAATTAAACTTGAAAGATTGAAATTTTGTTCGGTTCAATCTATAGAGAAAGCTCTTACCTTGACAATTATGTGATCAGTTTTAAGATTGATCGGTAGATGAACAAATTGTGGAGCTTGAGAGCATGAAGAACTTGGAGCTTCAATGGAAGAATGAAGAACAAAAAGAGAGAGAAATGGGAGTGGGGAGGTGGCGGACAAGAGGAGAAAGAAAGGAGAGGAAATAGTGTGATGACTAAGGCTTTTACTATTGAATAAAGGTGTAAAATATCTCAATTAAAGGTGGTGACAGACTAAGGCGCGTTTGGTTGCGAATTATTTGATGGAAATATCTCGTTTCCGGATCTCAAACGACGTTTAAAAAGTCGAGAAATAATTTCTTAGGTAGTTACGTATTCGACGAAATCTTCGTCCGTTAGATTAGAAATAAGTCACATACTCGGAAAACCTAATTCGTTTTTCAAAATCCGAGAAAAAGTCAGGATTAGACAGTCTAAAATTCGCCTGGAAAAATCATAAAAACTGACTTTCTCCGGTGAACTCGTATCGAAGAAAAAGTGAATGCAAATTCTGACGGTTTTTCAATCTGAGTTTTCGGACGAAAAATCTATCGGATGTGAAAATCCTAATACAGTAGTCGTTCGTCCGACTTCTGGAATTTATTTTCAGAAACGGATTTCACCGTAAATCTTAGAATAAAAAATCCTTAACTTAGGCGTGCAAAGCTTTAATTAATAAACAAACTTTTATTTTTCGTCGGAAGAAAATATCCGGGGTATTACAGACTCATCAGTTTAACTCGATTTTAATTTCTTAATAATGCAAAAGCCCTATTTACGACCTTAAGTTTTAATTAATTCCGGATTAAGAGAGCGGGACGTAACAGATTAACACAACAAAAACTTCTCTTTTCTCCTCATTATTCCATCGGTTTTTCAAGCATCAAAGAGGTGGAATAATTCTTCTCATTCACTAAATTTTATAAGAGTTCTTAAATTAACTCATAGAACACAAATCCATCATCAAAATCATGCTAAGAATCAAGGTATAAAACTCCCAAATTTATCAAAATTTTCGGCACTTATGAGAATAAAATGATCATAGATTTTCTCTTCTTGATTTCATGCATGGAATTCGTGTAAGAACAAGGAATCCTACTTGAAAAATTAAAGATCAAAACTTCTCCTCTAAAACTCATCTTGATCGAACTAGAAGGAATAAAGAAAGAAGAAATTCTTGACCCTTACTCAAAAGTTGGAAGAGATATGAATTAAATCTTGATTTCCTTGCAACTTTAGCTTCTTCTCAAGCTTAGTCGAAGGAAATATGGAAGATGGAGGGGCTGCTGCTGATCGGCAGCTTGAAGGAGATAGAGAAGGAAGAAATTTCTTGAATTTTCACTTCTCTTCTTGCTTGTTGGACTAGGCTCGATTCCTCACAACTATAGCTCCTTCCTCAAGCTTGAATTGAAGGAGATATGGAGGTTTGATGGCTGGAAAATACAGCCATGGAGAGGAATGAGAGAGATAAGTGAGAGAGAGAAGAGTGGCGTGAGGGAGAGAGAGAGTGAGAGGTATGAGAGTGGGAGAGTTTGGAGAGTGTTTCTCACTCTCTTGTGAGTGAGAATGGGGTTCAAATATTGAATTGGGAGAGAGAGCCATGTCGGCAATGAAGAGGGTAATAATCTAATTTTTATCAGATATAAATCCCCGGAAGAAAATATTTTCCGGTACAAAACATACCTCTTTAATCATTTAACTCTCAAACGGCTCAAAACTCACTACGACACTTTCTCGATGTCCAATTCACTCTAACTCATCACATTCTTCACCAAATAATTCAAGGATTCGGAAAACCAAATTTTCGGATCAAAATTCCGAATAACGAAGAAAACGTAAAAAGTTACTATTCATATTCGTTCTTCTAAGAAATAAAATTCAAAATCGAATTAAATGAAATCGGAAAATTCTTAAACTTGTATCATTGGTTTTAAAATAAATTTTAGATTCAAAAGACACTAATTTGACGAAATTCGGAAATAGTTGATGAATAGTGAATTTTCGTCGGCAGTTACTATTCACTGAAAAATTAATTTTCTCAGAATTTTCTGAAATTTGTACACATACTTTATTTGACATTCTCATGCTCATATAACTCTTCACTTCTTCGTTTCGAATCACCGAAATGAGAAAATTATGTTTTAGCCCTTCAGGAGCATTGTGGTAATTTCACATGGAAATTTATTTCTCAAAATTTTTTATCACATAATCACATATAAACACACTTAATAAATACTAAGGCACACTTAAGCCTAATTAAGATAATTAATTATGATTTAGAAAATCGGGGTATTACACATCGCATTTCATAGAACAGTGTATGAAAACTTAAAAGATAGCATATCCATAACAGACAGTGACACTTAGAAGGTTTTAAAATGAAAAGCTTGTAAATTAACTAAAAAAATATTTCTCATCACTTAGCGCGCTATTGTTTGTACATTCTCGTGTTACTCTTATAAGTTGTTGAACCTCAAGTCGAAACTTAGAGAATTCGGTAGTGAACCTCGAGCCGAAGCTCCAAGGGTTCTCTGAACTGTGTCAAGCACAAAATGGGGATCAACCATTGCATATCATGACTCTGGGGGTGTATACAACACTCATTAAATGTGTTAGATTATCAGAGTGTCTCGATTGATAATATAAGAGCTTTAAACACACTAAGCGCACATAAATATTTCGTTCATGGATAGCATTTTCATTTCATAAATATCAAAGTTTAATAACTCAAACATAAACTTTGGATAGAAAAGCCCTCCTGGATAGATTAAATCTGAAGCAAAATATGCATTAAACTTGTATCGGAACGAGCAATGCTATTATTCTTTGCAAGCTGATCCTACAAGACGAGTTTTATTCTTAAATAAGTTTTCAAACTAACCTTAGTAAAATAACAAGGTAATCAACTCAAATTCACTATTCTCGATTTTTACACTTTGGTTTAAGACACTGACTATATCTTAGCTCCCCACTTGGTAAACTTTAACCTTATTTAAAAGGTGAAGAACATATAGATAACCCCCTTGTGAAACTCAATTCATTTTGACCTTTACTAATTTCATTGTAGCATACAAATTAGCAAATTTTCAGCAACATATCATTACACTTACATGTATATATGCATATTTACTACTTGGTTTTACTACTAAATCAACTTCTAGATATTGTCAGTTCATGGGAAGCAAGTTGGTATCTTGGTTCTCAAAGAAGCAAGTGTGCGTCGCCACTTCAACAACCGAATCGGAGTACATGGCAGCTGACAGCTGTCGTATGCAAATACTCTGGCTGAAGCAGCAGCTCAGAGATTAAAAAGTGGAGACGGGCCCAGTACTCATCTACTGTGACAGCTCAAGTGTTATTGCAATAATGTTGAACCCAATTACTCATTCAAGGACAAAGCACATCGATATTAGGCATCACTTCATACGAGATCATGTCGAAAAGAAGGATGTCATTGTTGAGAAAATTCATACTGACATTCAAAGAGTTGATATCTTCACAAAGAATGTCATTAAGTACCTAAAAGTTAAGCCCAGTCGATGCTAAGAATTATAGAGGGATCATCGGTTCGCTGCTCTACCCAACTGCTAGTCCCCCAGACATATCCTACGCACTTGGACTGTGTGCAAGATTCCAAGTTGAGCCCAAAGAAGCTCACATGCAAGCAACAAAGAATGCCATCAAGTACCTAAAAGGGACGGTTCACATGGGACTGTGGTACCCAACTAATGATAACATTGAACTGATTAGCTACTCGAATGCAGATCTAGCCGGAGATAGAGTTGATAGGAAATCAAGTTTTGGATATTGTCAGTTCATGGGAAGCAAGTTGGTATCTTGGTTCTCAAAGAGGCAAGATATCTTCATAAAGCCTTTGGTGGAGTCGCGATTCAAGACCTGAAAAATATTTGGAAACATTCGAGCTGAGCACTAATGTACTCAGTGGGCATCGCATTTCATAGAACAATTTATGAAAACTTAAAACTTAGTGGTACCCAACTAATAATAACATTGAACTGACTGGCTACTCGAATGCAGATCTAGCCGGAGATAGAGTTGATGGGAAATCAACTTCTGGATATTGTCAGTTCATAGGAAGCAAGTTGGTATCTTGGTTCTCAAAGAAGCAGGTGTGCGTCGCCACTTCAACAACCGAGTCAGAGTACATGGCAGCTGACACTTGTTGCATTCAAATACTCTGGCTAAAGTAATAGCTTAGAGATTATGAAGTGGAGACGGGCCTAGTACTCATCTACTGTGATAGCTCAAGTATTATTGCCATAATGTTGAATCCAGTTAATCATTCAAGGACAAAGCACATCGACATTAGGCATCACTTCATACGTGATCAAGTTGAAAAGAAGGATGTCATTTTTTAGAAAATTCATGCTGACGTTCAAAGAGTTGATATCTTCATAAAGCCTTTGGTGGAATCGTGATTCAAGATGTTGTGTCAACTCCTTGGACTGCTCAACCCCACTAAAGATGAGGCAAATAAGATGAAGTAAGATATATTGTCATTGTTGAGAAAATTCATACTGACATTCAAAGAGCTGATATCTTCACAAAGCCTTTAGTGGAGTCGCGATTCAAGACCTGAAAAACATTTGGAAACATTCGGGCTGAGCACTAATGTACTCACTAGGCAACGTATTTCATAGAACAATTTATGAAAACTTAAAACTCAGTGGTACCCAACTAATGACATCATTGAAGTGACTGGCTACTCAAATGTAGGTCTAGCCGGAGATAGAGTTGATAGGAAATCAATTTCAAGATATTATTAGTTCATGGGAAGCAAGTGTGTGTCGCCATTTCAACAACCGAATCGGAGTACATGGCAGCTGGCAACTATTGCATGCAAATACTCCGACTGAAGCAGCAGCTTAGAGATTATGAAGTCGAGATGGGCCAAGTACCCATCTACTGTGACAACTCAAGTGTTACGGCCATAACGCTGAACCCAGTTAATCATTCAAAGACAAATCACATCGACATTAGCATCACTTCATACGTGATCATGTCGAAAAGAAGGATGTCATTGTTGAGAAAACTCATACTGACATTCAAAGAGTTGATATCTTCACAAAGTCTTTGGTGGAGTCGCGATTCAAGATGTTGTGTCAACTCCTTGGACTGCTTAACCCCACTGAAGATGGGGCAAAGAAGATGGAGATCACAAGTTGAGGAGAAATCTCAACTTAAGGAGGAACTATTCAAGTTTGCATCGACCGGACAATTCGAAGGCAAGACAGAGTCAAACCTTGAATGAACAGACGACTTGAGTCAATCGATTGTATGCTAAACTACGAGACAATCGAGTTTAACACCAAGTGAGAGGTAACACTGTATCAACTCATTCCCTAGCAATTAAGGCAGGTGTTTTGAAATAAATTCAAACATACTATAACGAGTTAATCAATCATTAAGATACCCTTCAGTTGCATTAAATTGCAAAGCTAGGCTCTATCAATAGCCTATGCTTTTTAGACTGCGACTGGGCTGATATGGGTACTGTTACACACCTCACGCGCGCATACCTGTCATCGCCGGAAAGTTACAAATGCTCAGTCCAAGCCTGCCCCAACTGCTCATAGTCACAAGGCGACTGAGTCCGCAGTTGACTCGACCCTGAGCGGACTCCCACTCCTCCACCCAAGAAGAAAAAGAAGTCCAAGCAACAATAGAGGTCGAGTCCATCTCCCTTTCCGTCTAAAAAGAAGAATCCAATTCCCTTTCCTCCGAGCGAAGAGAAACGAGAAGAAGAGAAAGAATCCCATGTTCTTCCGCTACAGAGAAAGAAGAGAAGATTGGTTAGGTCTGGCGAGACCTTGCCATTGGAAACTGAGTTCAATCAGTATGGAACTCTCACTGGGAGCAAGGCAGATCAGAAAAAGGCCATAAAAGTTGCAAGGGCCTCTCAAGCTGTCCTCTTCTCTAGCTCTTCACCGTCCGAGGAGTTTGCAAAGGACTTAGCATAGACTGCAGAGCCAAGTACCGAGTCAACCTTTGGCATGTTGGCCCTGTCAATGGCTCTCTCTCCGTAGCCCCTCACAGTCAGGATACCATCCGGTGAATTCACCACAACCACTGATGCAATAGTGATGTCGGTAACTGACGAAGGTGAAATTGTTGAGCCCGCCACCATGGCTGAAGAAGAAAAGCCAGTCGAGATGAAGACTGAGGTGGTCACGCTCTCCAACAATCCAGACGAGAAAGACTGACCTATTGTTACTGTTGTCCAACTTATGATTTAAGACACAGTTCTGGACATTCAAGCCAAACAGTCTATCGCTGAACAGGCCGCTAGACTGGATTCTCCACTGTTCTCTGATGCAGATGAGAAAGTTGGTCCTGCACTGACCGAGGTCGAGCTCGAGCATAAGACTCTTGATCAATCGTTCACGCGAGTTCACTTGGACGCATACAAACAGGCTCTTACATTCTATCCTAAACTTCGCAAACACCCTAACTCTCTTCTGATGGTCACTAACTTATTCATGTATATAGCTGTTAGTTTAGGTGACTATTTTTTTCCAAACAGGTGGAGGACTTCCTGAAGCTTCACTCCATAGAGATGCTACAGACAAGTGAAGCAGTTTTAAAGCAGACCTTCAACTTCCAAACCAAGCTAGAGCTAATCCAGAAGAAGGACGAGCTAATTCAAGCTTTCCTCAAAAACTCCAAAACCAAGCCCATGTGCAAGATAACATCTCATCGTTCCTTAGAGTATCACAGGGATAACATTCAAAGGTGTGGATGGGTGCCACCTGTTGAAGAACCGACTCCAGTAAAGGGCCAGTCTAAGGAGCCCTTAACTATTGAGTCGGGCGAAGAAGGACGCGCATTGGTCGTCTCTAAGGTCCAAAAATCCAGCGCCGAACCTTCCACCAGTCAACCTCCCATCTCTGAGCTCGTGGTCGTTGCTTCTATGCAGATATCTCATGGAGATATACAGTCATTTATCCAGGAAATTGCAAAGCTGCAAAAGTCTGTCAAGGAACTGGCTGCACAAAAGAATGAGATCAAAGAAGAGCTTGCCTCGACAAAATCTAAAGTTCAGAAGGAGTTCGCAGAGAAGTTTGCATTTCTACAGGCAGGTGAGCACTTGCTATTTGATATCAAAACACGACTCGATGCCCATATCACCCTAACTGCTAAAGAGATTAATAAAGCACAAGAAAATCAGTTGAAGGTCATTAGTGCTTACAATGAGAATCAAATGAACACCATTGCCAAAGCTACACTAATCACAAAGGAGCCTTTGTGACGAATGAAGTATTCGAAGGACTTTCAGAAAAAGTCTTCGAAAATAAGAAGTCTATTGATAAGAGAGAGCCTCGACTGCAGCTGATCGAGGGCCAGATTATTGTACTACAAAAAGAAGTCAAAGAGCTCAAGGCTTAGAACTCATCCCTTCACACTGAGCAACAGTCCTCTCAGCAACTCATCCAAGATCTGGCTTCACACAACTCCATACTTGACACTAAAGTCTCCAACCTGAAGGACGCAGTTGCCTCCCTCCTTGATGCTGCCAAAAAGGGGGAAGAAGAGAAACTGACACAGCAACAGGAAGCTGAAGCTGAGGTAGAGAAGTTAGTGCAAGAAGCTCAAGCTGCAGAGATTGCTCTAAGGACCAAGACTCCTAAATAGCAGATTCTGAAAGAGCTTCATGAGATTGAAGACCAGCTGATCGATCAGAGTGTTGATCTCTTCACTCAGGAGTTGAATGCTGAAGAAGAAGAAGAAGAAGAAGAAGAAGAAGCTCAAGCAGCTACTGATAAAGATGCCCCTCCTACCAGTACGGAGATGATTGAGCTAGCCAGACTGACTGTGTAATACCCTGATCTTTCACAGGTCTTTAAGTTCAACTTGATTGAGTTTATTTTCCTTCAATGTATGCTTTTGTGTGATTAAAATTTCCGAGAAAAGAAATTTTCTCGTGAAATTACTAAAATGCCCTTAAGTGCCCTAATCAGAATTTTTTTATTTTGGTTATCCGAATCGAATTTGTGATGAATTCATTGAGCATGATTATATGAGTTTGAGTCTGAGTTCGAATTTTAGAAAATTCTAAGAAGTCTCGTTTCAGATGAATAGTAACTTTACCCGAGTTTTCACTATTCATCGAACTTTTCTAAATTTCATCTAATTAGTGTCTTTTAAGTCTAAAATTATTTTAGAAGCTTTGAGATATGTTTTAGAGCCATCAGAGATCATCTGAGAAAAATTTGAGTTGATGGTCCAAAGAACCTTAATATGAATAGTGATTTCTGAGTTTTTATTCGTTGCTCGAAATTTTTATTTGAAAATTGGATTTTTGGATTCCTTGATTTATTTGGTGTGGTTTGAGACGAAGTAAAGAGATTTCCGACGTTGAAAAAGAGTCGTGGTGAGTTATAAGTCGTTTGAGAGATTAATGAAAAAGTAGGATAGTTTTGCACCGGAAAACTTTTTTTTCCCTGCGATTTTTAAATCGCGTTTTTGACTAACGGGTGCAATCTAAATCCTATTAATTTCTATCCTACTCTCACTTCTCCCCACTCTCTCTCACGCTCCAAACTCTCTCTCCCTCTTTAAATATAGCCGACCTCTCTCTATGTCTCTCTCTCTCTCTCTCTCTCTCCCTCTCATCTCTCTCTCTCTCTCTCTCTCATCGACATACACACACACCATCACACAAACAAACCTCCATGGAAGGTAAAGCTTCTAAGCTTAAAAACTTCAAAGAAGATAGCTTTCGATCATCCAACGACTAAACCGATATGGAATTCTTGATCCTCTCGTCATGGTGATCATTTTGAAACTAGGATTCACCCTGCTTCATCTCCTTTATTTGTTCGGCAGCTTTGTCCCAAGGAGAGGAGCTCGATTCTAGCTTGTTTGAGGCCTAGAAATTGAAGCTTTGCAAGGTTTGTTCATGGAAAATAGAAGTTTAAAACTTGATTTTTCCCTCCCTTCAAAACCGGTGATCATGTTAGAGATTAAGAGGAAGTTTTGATTTGTTTTTTAGTATGATATTCATTATCCTTGTGTGATTATATGCATGAGAAGATGAAGGAAAAATCTTGTTTATTTCTTCCCTATGAGTGCCGAATTTCTTAGTAGAATTTATGGATTTTTATGTTGTTGAATTCAATGAAATTGATGATGGAAATGAGTTCTATGAATTAGTCCATGAAGTTCTATGTGGTTGATTAAATGAGAAGAGTTTTTCCCCTTTTTCCCTTATGAAAACCGATGGATAGGTAAGAGGAAGGAGAGGAATTTTTGTTGTATGATATGATGATCTATATGATGATTTCAGTGATATGATGCACGAAAATTTTGAGAAATTAAAGAGTATGAAATCTTTGTTTTTTTTAAATGCCGATTTGAGTGTATATATGTGTAGTTGATGATTTTGTGATGTTCTTGAGTAAATGATGTTAGTATGGTACGATTTATGATGATTTATGCTTGATATGTGAGTAAGGTGAAGAAATGAATTATTTTGCTATTTTTCTTGGAAAAAGTCGAACCATATATGAGTATAAGTTGATGATTTTTGATGTTATGTGTTAATATTGCTTAGCTTGATGATTGATAAGTGAATTTGAGCATATATCGAGCTTAAGTATAAAAAGAATCAAAGAAAAAAAATCGCTTGCTCAAAAACTTGAAAAATTCGAAGGAAATGAGGAGTAATACTTGTGATTTTAGATGATTAAGTATTCTAAGTAATAAAGTGAAGATAGATTAGTGATATTGGAATTAATTGAGGTATATTGAAACTTGAAATCGATGGAATCGGATTCCTACGGGAAAAACCCCAAAAATGGCGATGAATTTAAGATTTAAAAATAAGCTTTTTATAATTAAATTCGTTTAAGTAAATTGATCGAGAAATCGATCAATTGAAATTTTTATAAGTATAATAGACACTCGAATCATTGAATTCAGACAAGTATTTCACTAAAGTCCAAAAAATCGATCAAAATGGAATTTATAAGTTAAGAAATGAAAAACGAGAAATTTTAATAAGTTAAAAATGGAATCGAGAAAAATTAATCGAGTAATTAGTCAATTAGAATTGTTTGGAGTTAAACAGTCAAGTTTGAGAATTTTCCGAGTACGTGCTCGTTTTACGAGCAAAGTGACGTAGACTTTATTTCGAGAACTTTTATTTAAAGGCTTCGGAATTTGAATCCGATTCCATATTTGAATTCCTTTATTGATTTTAAGAAAAACGAAACTGTTTTCTTTAAAATCCGATAACTTTAATTTTTCAAGTTGAGCAGTGTCGAGTCAATATTTGAAGTTCCGAGACAGTATTTGTGATGTATGAATGTTCATGAAAAGTGATTTTCTCGTTTTCAATATTCGTTGATCGAGTTTTGTTGGAAATTTCAAATTCTTAAGATTGGTACCGAGCCCCGGCTAATGTCTAGGCAAGACTACAACTCTGTGCAGTAGGCAAACCTAGCTAAGGCTGAGGTCGAGCCGAGGCTAGTCTTTTGGCATAGCAGGTCAAGGTAGCCACGGTTGGTAGCTAGCCAAGGCTGCCCTATTCTGTTTTCAATTATGCGAATCTTCTTGATGATTATGTTATGAATGATGCATGTTTGATATTTGGAGTCGATGTTTGATTTGATATTTGTCCATAGTTTAGTACTTGGGTAGTATCGAGAAACCGAGAAAGATTAAGTTAGTCAAGCCGAGATAAGTTAAGAAACCTGAGTCAAGTAGAAGTCTTTCAACCGAGCGTTAAAAGTTCGTTACGTTTTCTGAGTTGGTAGTCTCGTCCTTATAAGATGTTATTCTTGAAGGAACGAGCGGGACTGAGAAGTAGAAGAAGAAGAAGAAGAAGAAGAAGAAGAAGAAGAAGAAGAAGAAGAAGAAGCAGCTAACCCAACTAGCCCTACGCAGTCAAGTGGGCTTTTTAAACCGAGAACTATTGAATGCTATTACGTATTGATTATTACGTGAGTTTTTAAATTAATTGACTTGCCAATTTATCTGAGTTATGGTATGTTTCATCGTCTACTTGAGTTACTATCCTGTGTGAGACAGGAACATACGTGTTGTTATTTGATTTATGTTAGATGGTTGTGAGCCTTGCTTCGGTTAGGCCAATCACGATGTTTGAGAAGGACGCCTACTTCTCGACACAGAGATGTTATAGTAAATTGATTCATACCTGTTTATTATATATATTTTGACTGCGCAGTTGTTTGAAGAAAAGAAAATGATTTTTGCATCTACAAGTAAACTGTTTTAAATTGTGCTAACACTTGTGATGCAGTGGCAAGGCAAGTTCAATTATATAGCTCTATCCGGCAAAGTTTGAAATTATTTTGGTATGTGTTCACTGAGTACGAAGTACTCAGCCCTGCATGTATTTCTAAATGTGCAGGTTGGCTTGGATGAAGATGGTGGAGGATGCTCGGCAGTATATTAAAATAAGTCGAGTCTTTTGTTTAAGTTTGCAATTGCATGTCTTCATACATGTAATTGTTGGACCTGAGTTTGAGATTCCGCTGCAAAACAAACTTGTTATTTGTTTTTAAAACTATTTCTCTGATGATTGGTGTCGATACAATGAGCCTTGTGCTCGAAACTATTTCCTATTTTTCTTATATTCTACTTGACTTGGATTCGAGTTACATGATTTACTTCCGACACTTAAGTTATTTATTAATGCTCATTTATTTAAGTTAAGATTTGAAAGCATGTTGTTATTTTTTTATCGCTTTCAATCTATATTCCCTTATTCCCAAGCATGTTCCCTTGATGAGTCGAGTATGTTGTCATGGTTACACCTTCACTGTCTAATGGATTCTAGTCGTTCCTACACATTAAAATATCGTCCGTGACAAAGTGGTATCAGAGCAGGTCTGTCTGCTCTGAAGCTTAAACATTCTTGTGAGTCGAGTGTAGATTTAATTTCCTAGACTTGTTTGAGTCAATAACACGCCGAGTATTTCCCCATCTTATCCAGCTATCAGGTACGAGTATTTTCAAAAGCTTTAAGTTTAAGTTTAATTGAAGTTATTCAGTTTGCTATTTGCGCTTGTTTAGAGATAAAAGCTTGGTAAGTAGCTTGAATAACTAGATTGCTTTAGAATGCCTTCCCTAATTCTGTGTTTTGAGTGGAAATTGAAAAGGATGGAACGTTTGTGCAAACATTTTCGTGAAATGGAATTGCCAAGTACACTGAGCAATAAAACCTCTTTGGAAAACAAAAACGAGTATGTGGAGTTGGGAATTTCAAACATGTTGATTAACTTTTTAAGTGTGCTTAAATTGTTTAAAATCGTATAGGATGGACGATGAGAGCAATCGAGCGTGATGCATGAGTACCTGCATATTAGGAAATCGTATCACGAGACGATCGCCGAATTCTTAGCAAGATATCACAAGATTTGGGAGACAGTGAAGTATCTTGACGTCAGCGCTCTTGATGGGATGGTATATCTGATCCATGCTCTCCCTCGAGAGTAGTGTGACTGGGCAGCCTCCCTCGTTCTGAGATTCATTGGCTGACAGTATTTGGGTGTTTATCTCTATGGCGATTGCAATGCTTTTATCGCTACTATATTCGGTCTGTTTGTCGAGCATGGTGCGCCGCTTCCCAGACCATTTGACCCTATTCTTCCAGTCGAGCCGAACGGCTTTGTTCTTGAGCCTCAGCCTCAGCCTCAGTCTTCGCTTCGAGATGGGCCAGCCCCTACCCGAGTCCCCTCTTCGCCTCATCGTGAGCCGAGAGCTGCCTATTAGTTCAACCCGTACTCAGGATATGTGATTCCTCTCCATTCTTTTGATCCATTTGCCTCGTCTAGCTCTGTTGCGACTCAGTCAGATGGTTCGTATGACCCCTTTAGGGTTTTGCCGTCTTTGCACAACCAGCTTGAGGATTTCATAAGCTAAGACTGCACTCCCTCTCCAGTGCAGCCCGTAGCCGAGCCTTCTAGGCCGATGCATACTGGTGACAGTGACGATGACGAGCCCTTTGAGGATCCTGTAGCCAATGCCACCATGGGCAATGGTTACCTTTAGGCGTTGCCGAGCGATTACTTCTCCATTCTGTACTCGCCTTTCGAGACTCCAACAGTGAGTTCCAACCAAGCGCTAGAGCGAGAGATCGATAACATAGTTGGTTCGTACCTTCGTCACGTGAGTAGCCCTGAGAGTCCCCTGCGGGACGAGTCTGAGTTGGAGGAAGTCAACGCCCGCTTTGAGGACGAGCAAACCGGAGATATGACAAACCCGTGGAAAGTCCCCGGGAATACCTACGACAACTTCTTAGAGGAGTTAGCGACAACAGAGGGTTAGGGTAGTGAAGAGGACGAGGAGGAGGATCCCGAGGAGGAGCAGCGAGGTGACGACGACCTGAGCAATGATGGTTCTCACGCTTAGGTTCAGTTCTAGATTGTGGAAAGTCCCGAACAATATTTACTTTTCTATCGAGAGTTGAACTCTTTTATTTCAGCAGTGATGTAAATTATATAACTTGATGCACAGATCTTTAGTGGAGCCAGACGTGAAGTGGTGTCTCATGTCTAATGCGTTTTGAGGTATAGAACGTCTTGTTGACGTGTAGGGAAATTTTTCAGTTGTGAATATTTATCCCTTATTTTGGTATAAGTCCTCAGAAGAGGCCATCATTTCGATGACATGAAAAAGAAGTTGATAGGCTATTAAAATCAACTTTGAGTCTCTAAATTATCTTAACTATTCTGAGAAGTTATCTATCCTTGAGATGCGAGTGAGTAGAAAGAGAGTCGAGGTTTTGAATGACCTGTTTTTCTGAGAATTGTGAGCCTAAATTTTTGAGTAATTATATTTGCCTTATGTGACAATGCTTGAGTAGATGATGTGATAAATTATTGAGCATGATGTTTTGAGATATTGTTGAGAAAAGCATGCAAGTAAATGATTGATTATTTTGAGAATTTTTATACTTGCAAGATTGAAAGAATGATTTGCTTGAATTTTCCCTTATGTGCCAATAAGTATCGATTGAGAATCGTATCCCTCTTTAGAGAGAAGTTTTCAAAAGTTTAGAAATTTCGAGTGAGATTAGCCGCTTTGTGGAATGTTTTTCGAATTTTCTAATCCCTAACATTTCTTTTAGGATGCCGCCAATAAGAAGAAACGATAGAGCCAAGCAAAACGACAAAGAAGAGCAACAGGACCAGACCCCGCCTCTTCCAAATGAAAGACGAATCCAAGAGTTTTTCTTCGACAAAACCCGCCGACTAGTCTTACGGAAACCGAGGACTGGATTCATTCCCTCGAACAATTTTTTTCATTTTCTTCGTTGTGGAGATCGTGAACCTCTAGACTGCATGACATATCAGCTTAAAGGATCCGCCGACTACTGGTGGAAAGCTCGACAGAGGACGTATTCGCTTGAAGAACGAGAGAATTTGACGTGGGAGCAGTTTAAGAAAGCCTTGTTTGAGAAATACGTACCCTGAAGCTATCGAAAGCAGAAAGCAAACAAATTCGCAAATTTAAGACAAGGAAAGAAGACTATAGTTGAGTGTGATTGAGAGTTTTGCGAGCTACCCTGTTTTGCGCTCGACAAAGTAGATACAGACGAGAAGATGTGCGAGCTGTTTCGAGCAGGACTAAGGCAAGACATTCGCATAGTTCTTACAAGTAAGAGCGGTCTGACTTATGCTGAAGCTCTCAACCGAGCCCTCGACATGGAGTTGGCTATGCAGCCCGTGAGAGGATCGCATTCTTTGACGACTCTTCAATTTTAAGGTCAGACGACGTTAGCTGTTATCCCGCAACCCTCTCAGCACGGCCTGAGCGCAAAAAAAAAGGAAAGTGAAGTTGTGGAAACCACCTAAACAAGAAGTCGTGGCAGGGAAGAGGACAACAGCAGCAGCATCAGCAAGCTCAGAATGCAAAACCCTAGCATGGTAATCAGAGTAGCGCTTCTTTCTGACCCTTAGGACTCCCTTCGTGTTCGAAATGTGGTTGAATGCACCAAGGCATCTGCAAAGCAAGAAGTAATGTCTGTTATACTTGTGGTAAACCTGGTCATTTCTCGAACTAGTGCCCAAGTAAACAGCAGGGAACGAGTAGTGGAGGACCGAATCAATTCCAGTCTTCGCAGATGAGAGCAATGGAACGAGCCCCGCAACCAAAGCATCTCCAAGGTCAGCGTAAACCGCCACAATAGAAGCAGCAGCCCTCTTAGCAGAAGCCGCAACATTATCAGCGAGTCTTCGCCATCGAGCAGAAAGCTGGAGTCAAAGACCAAGGAAATCTCGCAGGTATGAGAAAGCTTAAAGGTGTACCTGTTATCATTTTGTTTATTATGGTGCGTTGCATTCGTTTATGGCTAGTGTGTGCGTAGAAACCCTTGGCTTAGATGTAGAAGAGTCGAACCAGGAGCTTAGAGTGTCAACCCCTTTAGATAGATCTGCGTTAGTTTCGCGCGTTTGCTCAAATTTTGAATTTGAGTTTGAAAATCGTAAATTATCCGCAAAATCCCTG
Source organism: Schizonepeta tenuifolia (assembly GCA_029490685.1). Taxonomy (NCBI): domain Eukaryota; kingdom Viridiplantae; phylum Streptophyta; class Magnoliopsida; order Lamiales; family Lamiaceae; genus Schizonepeta; species Schizonepeta tenuifolia. The sequence goes on from JANLIY010000008.1 coordinate 3,407,493, forward strand.
AATCTAATCCAGATGTGGGACGTGGATGTAATCTTGGGAATGGATTGGTTAACCAAGAATTTTGTGACAATTTGATGCGATCAAAGGTAGATTTCGTTTCAACTTCCTCGATAAGAGCCGACTGTAGTCCATGGATATGAGAAGAGGAAAAAGAAGAGTATGCCGATTATCTCGGCAATGAAAGTAGAGAATTTGATGAGGAGAAAGGATACACAAGTGTATCTGATATATCTAAATAAAGACGAAGAGAAAGAGATTAACATTGATGACGTAGCGGTGGTGAAAGAATGTAAAGACATGTTTCCAGAAGTTCTACCAGGTTTGCCTCCCGACAAGCAGTTGGAGTTTACAATTGATCCTGAGCCCGGATCAACCCCGATTTTGAAAGCTCCGTATAAAATGGCACCGAAAGAACTTCAAGAGCTGAAGATTCAATTGCAAGAATTTTTAGAATTGGGTTTTATTCGACCAAGTGTTTCCCCTTGGGGAGCACTGATTCTATTTGTGAAAAACAAGGATGGTAGTTTGAGAATGTGTATTGACTATCGAGAACTTAACAAGATTACCCTCAAGAACAAGTATCCTTTATCAAGGATAGACGATTTATTCGATTAGCTTAAAGAAGTCAGTGTTTTCTCCAATATTAATTTGAGGTCTGGATATCATCAATTGAAGATCAGGCAAGAAGATATACCAAAGACAGCTTTCAGAATGAGATACGGACATTACGAGTTTGTTGTAATGCCGTTTGGATTAACAAATGCCCTAACTATTTTCATGGATTTTATGAATCGTGTTTCCATGAATACTTGGACAAGTTCATGATTGTTTTCATCGACGACATATTGGTATATTCAAAGGATGAAGCAGAACACGAGAAGCATCTCAGAATCGTGTTGGAAAAGTTAAGATCGGAGAAGCTATATGCCAAATTCAGTAAATGTGAATTCTTGTTAAAAGAAGTGAATTTCTTAGGACATGTTGTTTTGTCTTAAGGAATTAAAGTTAACTCTGCCAAAGTGCAAGCAGTTCAAGAGTGAAAATCATCAACCACAGTCTATCAAGTCCGTAGTTTCCTCGGTTTGGCAAGTTACGACCGATGATTCATAGAAGGATTTTCCAAGATAGCCAAGCCGATGACGAGTCTGTTAAAGAAAGAATCAAAGTTTAGATGGAAGAAGGAATAAGAGAAAAGTTTCCAAGAGCTTAAATCAAGATTGACGACGGCCCTAGTGTTAGCCCTTGCAGAAGCAGGAAAAGACTACACTATCTTCACATATGCATCATCTAAAGGATTGGGATGTGTGCTAATGCAAGATGGAAGAGTGATAGCTTATGCATCAAGGCAGCTGAAGCCTCATGAGAAAAAGTATCTGACGCACGATTGGAGTTAGTAGTAGTAGTTCATGCTTTAAAGATTTGGAGACATCATCTCGATGGAGCAAAGTGTGAGATCTTCTCAAATCATAAGAGACCGAAATATTTCTTTAAACAGAAGGAGTTGAATATGAGACAAAGACGATGGCTAGAGTTGGTGAAAGATTACGACTGCAAAATTTCTTATCACCTAGCAAAAGCCAATGTTGTAGTCGATGCATTGAGCAGAAAGAAGAATTCAGAGTTAGGATTTCTCCTCTCCGATGAGGAAAAGTTGATCAAAGAATTTGGAAAGATAAGAATCAAAGTAGTTGAACCCCCAATGACGACAGAGCAAGTAATTGCATCTCTAGTGGTGAAGCCCGATTTGAGAGCTCGTATCATAGATGGTCAAAGAAAAGGCAAGAAGTTAGAAAATTTGAGGCTTAAAGTCAGAAAAGAAGGAGTCGAGGATTTTCGAGAATCAAATGACAATGCTTTGTTGTTCTGTGGCAGAATTTGTGTGCCAAGTGATGAAGAATTAAAGAATGAGATCATGAGTGAAGCTCATGATACCCCTTACACGCTCATCCCGGCAGTATAAAGATGTACCAAGATTTGAAGCAGCTATTCTGAGAATGTGCAGGAATGAAGAAAGACGTGGCCATGTATGTGGAAAGATGTTTAGCTTGTCAGCAAGTAAAGTCTTTGCATCAGAGACCGTATGGACCTCTGCAACCGTTACCAGCCCTGACGTGGAAATGGGATGATGTTAATATGGATTTTGTGATAGGTTTGCCAAAGACAAGGAAAAGAAATACACCCATATGGGTGATTGTGGATCGATTGAAAAAGTCCGCTCATTTCTTACCTATTCCTATCACCTATGGATCGGACAATTTAGCCCAGATTTATGTCAAGGAGATTGTGCATTTACACGGAGTTCTGAGTACGATCACCTCAGATCGAGACTCCAAGTTTACAGCGCATTTTTGGGAAGGCTTCCGAAAGGATCTAGGGACGCAGTTGCAGTTCAGTATTGCTTATCACCCTCAGACGGATGGCCAATTAGAGAGAACTATCCAAATTTTAGAAGACATGTTAAGAGCCGTGTTGTTAGACAAAGGAGACAACTGGGAGAAAATTTTACCCCTTGTTGAATTTACCTACAACAACAACTATCAAAATATGATCGGAATGGCCCCATATGAAGCTTTTTATGGAAAGAAGCGTAGATCTCCGCTCTACTGGGAAGAAGTAGGCGAAAGAAGAGTAATTGGCCCCGAGGCTATCGTAGAGATGATAGAATCTGTTCGTAAGATTTGAGAGAGAATCAGAGAAGCTCAGAGCTGGCAGAAGTCGTATGCCGATAATCGAAGGTCAGAGTTAGAGTTCGAGGTAGGAGATAAAGTCTTTTCAAAAGTATCCCCTTCAAGAGGAGTACACCGATTCGGTGTGAAAGGAAAACTAAAGCCTAGATTTGTAGGACCGTTCCAAATCCTTGAAAGGATTGGAGCCGTTTCGTACAGATTAGCTTTGCCGCCTAGTTTTGGAAATTTACATAACGTGTTTCACGTATCGGAGTTGCGTAAGTACGTTTTTAATCCGAAGCACGTAATTCATCGAGAAGATGTAGCTCTAGAGCCAGACTTGAGTTATGAGTAGCGACCCGAGGAAATCCTAGATCGTAAGATTCAGCAGATTAGAACGAAATCAATACCCCTATTAAAGATAAGATGGTGACATCACAGTCTTGAAGAAGCAACGTGGGAACTGGAGGATAAGATGAAGGAGAAGTTCCCCTAGCTCTTTTCTCAAGGTTAGCAAATTTCGAGGCAAAATTTATTTTAAGGGGGTGAGGATGTAATACCCCGATCTTTCACAAGTCTTGAAGTTCATCTTGATTTAGTTTATATGCATTGATTGTGTTTTTGTGTGATAAAAATTTCCGAGAAAATAAATTTTCTCGTGAAATTACTAAAATGCCCTTGAGTGCCCTTGTGTGATTTTTCTCATTTCGGTTATCTGAATCGAATGTGTGATGAATTGATTGAGCATGATTATATGAGTTTGAGTCTGAGTTCAAATTTCGGATAATTCTAAGAAGTTTCGTTTCAGATGAATAGTAACTTTTCCCGATTTTTCACTATTCATCGAACTTTTCTGAATTTCATCTAATTAGTGTCTTTTGAGTCTAAAAATTATTTTAAAAGCTTTGAGATATGTTTGAGAGTCGTCAGAGATCATCTGAGAAAATTTTGAGTTGATGGTCCAAAGAACCTTAATATGAATAGTGATTTCCGAGTTTTTATTCGTTGCTCGAAATTTTGATTTGAAAACTGTATTTTTGGATTCCTTGATTTATTTGGTGTGGTTTGAGATGAAGTGGAGAGATTTTTGACGTCGAGAAAGAGTCGTGGTGAGTTATAAGTCGTTTGAGAGATTAATGAAAAAGCAGGGTAGTTTTGCACCGAAAAACTTTTTCTTCCGGCAATTTTCATATCGTGTTTTTGACTAACGGGTGCAATCTAAATCCTATTAATATCTATCCTACTCTCACTTCTCCCCACTCTCTCTCACGCTCCAAACTCTCTCTCCCTATTTTAATATAGTCGATCTCTCTCTCTCTCTCTCTCTCTCTCTCTCGTCGACATACACACACACACACCATTACACACACTAACCTCCATGGAAGGTAAAGCTTCCAAGCTTCAAAACTTCACAGAAGATAGCTTTCGATCATCCAACGACTAAACCGATAAGGTATTCTTGATCCTCTCGTCATGGAGATCATTGTGAGACTAGGATTCACCCTCCTTCATCTCCTTTATTCTTTCGGCAGTTTTGTGCCAAGGAGAGGAGCTCGATTCTAGCTTGTTTAAGGCCTAGAAGTTGTAGCTTTGCAAGGTTTGTTCATGGAAAATAGAAGTCTAAAACTTGATTCTTCCCTCCCTTCAAAACCGCCGATCATGTTAGAGATTAAGAGGAAGTTTTGATTTTGTTTTTTTAGTATGATATTCATGATCCTTATGTGATTATAAGCATGAGAAGATGAAGGAAAAATATTATTTATTTATTCCCTATGAGTGCCGAATTTCTTAGTAGAATTTAGGGATTTTTATGTTGTTGAATTAAGCATGAAATTGATGATGGTAATGAGTTCTATGAATTAATCCATGAAGTTCTATGTGGTTATTAAATGAGAAAAAAATTTCCCCTTTTTCCCCTTATGAAACCTGATGGATAGGTAAGAGGAAGGTGTGGAATTTTTGTTGTATGATATGATATGATCAATATGATGATTTTGAAAGATATGATGCATGAAAAATTTGAGAAATTAGAGAGTATGAAATTTTTGTTTTTATAAAAAAAGGGCCGATTTGAGTATATATATGTGTAGTTGATGATTTTCTGATGTTCTTGAGTAAATGATGTTAGGATGATAAGATTTATGATTATTTATGCGTGATATGTGATTAAGGTGAAGAAATGAGTTATTTTGCTATTTTTCTTGGAAAAAGTCGAACCATATATGAGTATAAGTTGATGATTTTTTATGTTATGCGTTAGTATTCATAGCTTGATGATTAATAAGTGAATTTGAGCATATATCGAGCTTAAGTATAAAACGAATCGAAGAAAGAAAATCGTTTGCTCAAAAACTTGAAAAATTCGAAGGAAATGAGAAGTAATACTTGTGATTTTTGATGATTAAGTGTTCTATCTAATAAAGTGAATATATATTAGTGATATTGGAATTAATTCAGGTATATTGAAACTTGAAATCGATGGAATCGGATTCCTACGGGAAAAACCCCAAAAATGGCTTGAATTTAAGCTTTAAAAAGAAGTTTTTAGAAATTAAATTCGTTTGAGTAAATTGATCGAGAAATCGATCAATTGAAATTTTTATAAGTATAATATAAACTCGAATTATTGAATTCAGACAAGTATTTAAAGTCCAAAAAGTCGATCAAAATGGAATCTATAAGTCAAGAAATGAAAAATGAGCAATTTTAATAAGTTCAAAATGGAATCGAGAAAAATTAATCGAGTAATTAGTCAATTAGATTTGTTTGGGGTTAAACTATCAAGTTTGAGAATTTTCCGAGTACGTGCATGTTTTATGAGCAAAGTGACGTAGACTTTAATCCGAGAAATTTTATTTAAAGGCTTCGGAATTTGAATCCAATTCCATATTTGAATTCCTTTATTGATTTTAAGAAAAACGAAACTGTTTTCATTAAAATTCGATGACTTTTATTTTTCAAGTTGAGCAGTGTCGAGTCAATATTTGAAGTTCCGAGACAGTATTTGTGATGTATGAATGTTCGCGAAAACTGATTTTCTCGTTTTCAATATTCGTTGATCGAGTTTTGTTGGAAATTTCAAAGTCTTAAGATTGGTACCCAGCCCTGGCTAAGGTCTAGCCAAGGTTGCAATTCTGTGCAGTAGGCAAACCTAGCCAAGGCTAAGGTCTAGTCGAGGCTAGTCTTTTGGTACAGCAGGTTAAGGTAGTCGCGGCTGGTAGCTAGCCAAGGCTGTCCTGCTCTGTTTTCAATTATGTGAATCTTTTTATTATTATGTTATGAGTAATGCATGTTTGATGTTTGGAGTCGATGTTTGATGTGATATTTGTCCATGGTTTAGTACTTGGGTAGAATCGAGAAACCGAGAAAGATTAAGTTAGTCGAGCCGAGATAAGTTAAGAAACCCGAGTCAAGTAGAAGTCCTTCAGCCGAGCATTAAAAGTTTGTTACGTTTTTCGAGTTGGTAGTATCGCCCTTATAAGATGTTATTCTTGAAAGAACGAGCGGGACCAAGAAGTAGAATAAGAAGAAGCAGCTAATTACGTGTTGATTATTACGTGAGTTTTTAAATTAATTGACTTGCCAATTTGTCTGAGTTATGGTATGATTGATCGTCTACATGATTTACTATCCTGTGTGAGAAAGGAACACACGTGTTGTTATTTGACTTATGTTAGGTGACTGTCAGTCTTGCTTCGGTTAGGCCAGTTACGGTGTTTGAGAAGTAGGCCTACTTCTTGACACATAGATATTATGGTAGATTGATTCATACATGTTTACTATATATATTTTGGCTGCACAGTTGTTTGAAGAAAAGAAAGTGATTTTTGCATCCACAAGTAAACTGTTTTAAATTGTGCTAACACTTGTGATGCAGTGGCAAGACAAGTTTAATTATATAGCTCTAATGAGCAAAGTTTTAAATTATTTTGGCATGTGCTCACTGAGTACAAAATACTCAGCTCTGCATGTATTTCTAAACGTGCAGGTTGGCTTGGATGAAGATGGCGGAGGTTGCCCGGCAGTATGTTAAAATAAGTTGAGTCTTTTGTTTAAGTTTGCAATTGCATGTCTTCGTACATGTAATTGTTGGACCTGAGTTTGAGATTTCCCTGCAAAACAAACTTATTATTTGTTTTTAAAAGTATTTCTCTGATGATTGGTGTCGACTAGGATTCGAGTTACATGATTTACTTCCCACACTTGAATTATTTATTAATGCTCATTTATTTGAGTTAAGATTTGAAAGCATGTTGTTATTTATTATCGCTTTCAATCTATATTCCCTTGTTTCCGAGCATGTTTCCTTTATGAGTCGAGTATGTTTTCATGGTTACACCTTCACCATCTAATAGATTCTAGTCGTTCATGCACATTAGAATTCAGGCTGTGACAGACCGGCGCAACTGAGAAGCAGTTGGCCAATCCCAGGTGGCTGAAAAAGTTTGAGCAGTCTCAGAAGGATGGACTTGAGAAGTTCCAGGAAGAGATGCAAAAGAGCTTAGAAGACAGCTATCCTGAAGGCCAGAAGCGAATTGTCTACCAACATCGACTAAAACAGTATGATGCCAGCAGACAGTCTAAGCAGGACATGGCTGAGCTAAGAAAGGAGACGAGAAAGTAGAAAAGATCTTCAACGCTCTATCCACATGTTGATAAATGGATGCCGGAAGAGCTGAACGACCACGTGGAGGATCTTAAAGTGGAATTCGCTCGTGAGTATTATTACGAGTTCAAGTTTTAAAATATGGAAGCTGACGAGGCATGTCTGATGCACCTCAAGATGTTCACGACTAAAGACGTGGTCGGAAGATAACTGTTAGAAGTGCTTAAAAGGACCGGCCATTTTCCACCAGCTGCCCCTCAAAACAAAAAAACCCTGCTCCACTGGTCAAGGGCTTAAGTTAGATAAATTATCAACTGATCGACAAGGAGGCAGAGAATCTCACCATGAAGCTCAACATCAACATTGTGAAGAGGTCAGATAAACTGCAAAGGATCAGGAAACTCATTTATTAGAAGTACGGTCTAACTCCTCTGGCTGAGCAGGAGAAATGAAGAATCGAAGAAAAGACAAAGCAGCTGATGTATGCTATATCTATGCTTTTGAACTCTAATATTCAGTTGTAATGTACTCTCACCAACTTGTTATCAGTAATAATAAGTTGTGTTTTTGAAAAATTCAATGAATTATTAACTTTACTTGAGGACTACGATCTCATGGTCCAAGTTCAGAGTTAACTTATATTTCTTTTATACTAACCCTCTGTTTCTTGTAGACTAGAACTCAATTCGTCTTATTGATTAGGTGGTGTCAATTTAGGTTTTGGCATCATCCCAAAGGGGGAAATTATTGAGAAAATTAGTAAAGGTTTTGATTTGTTTCAAAAACCCAACTGACCCCAACTGAGTAGATGAGCCATCAGTTTGTATTTAGCTAGAGCTCACTGTTTGAGTATAGGGATTTTATAGTTACAGGTTCAAACTGAAAAAGACATCTAAAGACTGATAGGCAGTTCAAGTTCAAGTTGGTCAGTCAGACCATAACTCAGCTGACTCTAGGACTGAACTATGTAGTTCATGCATGTCGAGCAGATCTACCGAAGTCAGACGTCCAGAAGTCAAGGAAAGAATACAGAGGAAGAAAAATAACTTGAATTTGAAATTCAAATATACTCAAAGTACAAGACAGTCTAAAAGTTTCCTTAAATGGACCAACCACAGAGATGCATAAAGCAAGGCTCGCAGTTACCATTTCGGGAAAGTTTACAGAGGAGTTGGTGAAATGCCATGCTTTATGGAAAAGGTCAAATGGCTCTTTGACTTTCCTCTCTATAAATAGAGGTCTTCACCATTGTGACAAGACTACTGAATCCACACGCAAAGAAGCATCAAAGCAAGTGTTCGAAGCAAAGTAGCAGAGAGTTTTCAGTCCTCTTCCTTAGCTTCCTTGCAGTTTCTCAAAGCATGTTCTTCGATCGAGTCTAGAAGTTTTTGTTCTTGCCTTTCTAAGCAGATTATTTGTAATAGATTAAGTTTCTAAGTCTTAGAAGAAAGCCTCCACTTTCACAGTGTTGAAGGCTTCATAAGTTGGAAAAACCACCAACCCCATTCTTTAGGTCTTCTTTGAGCCCGTAATCAAATAAATTAGGTCCCTTAGAACCCGAAATCTAAGTTAGGTTTTACAGTTGCCCATAAAAGTGTTGTAAGGTTTAGTTCGAACCTAAAATCGAACTGGTTAGGTTGTTTGGTGCCTGCAAACTAAACCCAACATTTGATAAGTACGCGTAAAGTTATTTAGAGGATTACTTCCCCAAAAAAGTAGTCGTGGATGTAGAAGTTCATCTCTGAACCGCGTAAAAAATACTGTATTACTTTTATTTCCAGTGTTTATATTTCAGTTTTCTAACAAATTGACCAAGCATGAAATTGGGTTTACAACAATCAGCATTAAGTGTTTGCGAACTTGACATTCGCAATAAAAGATTTTCAGTAAAGTAACGAGTTCAAATCAACCACCACATTCCGCACATCAACTCTTTCTAAAACCTCAATTCGGACTATACAGTTGACCCTCAGTCCAAGAAGTCAACTATGCACCGAACTGTGTGACAACTTCGACCGATATTCTCAATTGTCGAGCCATACGAACAGAGCAAGTTCGAACTGTTAGAAAAAGTTTTATAAAAATAAATACTGCTGTATTCTCCACCCCTCTCCATACACTAGTTCACTCATTACAGAGACCATCAGATTGGTTCAGCCACTTGAAACACCAATTCAATGCGGAGTCGAAGAAGATAAACTACACAGCCAATACATATTCTTGCAATTCCAAGATATGGTATGACACAAAGGTCTCGGCCCTGATCCTTCACTCTGTGAAGGATTTGGATGTGGACTGAGAAAACATTGACACCGAACAACTGTGGGACACAGACAAGCTCTTCGAAGAGCTCGGTCGTATCAACGCAGTCCTGACCATGTAGTATAAGAAAAAGCCAACTGACGCTTCCCCCAAAGGAAAGAAAAGTGGTTGAATTGCATCCAAGATAGTCAGTTCCCCTCCTTACCAAGATATAGACTCAGCTAATGAGTAAGCTGCAACTTCTCCCCTTGCCCCCAAGAAATAGAAAAAGAGGATCGTGCTCAGTTCCAGCTCATCTCCCACTGAAGCCTTTGACTGCGAGCTGAGGGCGACATCAGCTGACCGTGTAACTGAGGCACTAAGCCAGGAGACAACAACTGAGGACCGTGCCCTCACAGCTGTGTTGTCCCCTAAGCCTATCTCGGTTCGGGCTCCGAAATACCTGCAGACAACTCCGGAGAAATAGTAAATTACTCCGGAGACAAACCAACAATCTCCCATCGCCATCTCTGCCTCACCATCACATGAGAAGCCGTCAGAGGCTCAACCTGAAACAACTCAAGAAGTTAAGTCCTTGCCCTTCGCCTTTGGGTCAGATGATAAAATGGAGGATCTGACTCCAGAGAAACTGCAACAGAAAGCACTTGAGAGCAAATTCATAAATTTTTTACTCAAGGCCACCAAAGAAACTGTCACTCTCCATCCTGAATTGGAGTCCATGCCCAGCTCTCTGCTTGTCATTGAGATCTTCTCATGTACATCTCCATAGGCATGAGAGATTATTGTTTGTTAGAGGACATGCTCAAACTCCACACTATATCTGAAATGTAGACAATCGAGGCCAAATTGAAGGACACCCTCTATTTCAGCACAAGATGGGAGCTCGTCCAAAGAAGGGATGAATTGATCAACAACTACCTCACATCTCTCATCCATGAGAAAGAAGTTGTCATTCATTAAAGAATGGAACTGCACAACCACAACATCAAAGAATGTGGATGGGTGCGACCTGGCACAATTGTCCAACAAATCCCTCTTGCGGCTGAAGACCAAGTCACTACTCAGACTGAAGCATTGCCAAGTGAAGAGGCAGAGACTAGAAAGTGTGCCGAGATAGCCGATGATGGACACGTGCTGGTCATTCCTGACGTTGGCCAACCCAGCAATGAGCCAGCAGCCAGCACCCATGACGATCTCGACACAACTAATCAGAACATTGAGAAGTTGATTGTGCAAATCGATGAGCTCAAGAGAGTGATTGATCCCATACTGGCTGAGCGTGAAGGACTGCATCAATATCCGACAGACACAGTTGAGCTCATCCAAAATTATGCATAAGGCAAGTACGATGCCAAGTTCAACTCACTGTGGGAAGCTGATAACTGTCTTACTGTAGTCAAGGCAAAGTTTGATGACCTTGCCAGGACCATGGCCGATGACGAAGGAAGTCAAAGAAACTCACAAACCTTTATTGAGGCTCTGTTCATAGAGTTCAAAGAAGACTTCATCTCCCAAGCCAAATTCAACGGTCTAGTCATTAAAGCTTGTGACAACCGAAGTATCTTGGATGCATGGGAATGGAGATTCCAACTTCTTGAAGGCCAAACTACGTCTCTGCAAGTGGAAAAAACTTCCCAACTTCTCATCAGCAAGTTGACTCAGTCCAACACTGCCCGTGATCAAGAGATTGCATCTCTCAAAGATGCAGTCGCCTCCCTTATTGCTGATGCCAAAAATGAGGAAGAAAGACTGACATAGAAGGCAGTTGTGCAAACAAATGCTGATGAAGAACTCGCCAAGAAGCTGGATGAGGATAAGAATATAGCAGCCAAAGCTGACGAGCGGGATAAAGAGTTGGAGAAGGAGGAATATGATGAAATGCCTACCGAAAAAGAAATGGTCGAATTGGCAAGAATTATGGCGCAACTGAAGAGCAACTCGTCAACCTGAAATGGTTGAGACAGTTTGCCAACCAACAAAAGGATGAACTGTGTCGATTCTAAAAAGAAATTCAATTAGAACTAAATAACAAGTTGGAAGGCAAGAACCGAATGGTTATCAATCAAAAGTAAATACCATCGAGAAAAGGAATAAGGCAATGTGGAGTAGATTGATGAGAAGAGAGGAATCTAGAAGAAACAAACTTGGACTGAGGTTTCCCCAGACACACAAATGGATGCCACAACATCTAAGTGATGATTGAGAGGACATCAAGACTGAGTTCATCAAAGTTTACTACTACAATCTCTCCTACAGTTTGATGACAACTGATGATGCCTTTTATTTGCACATAAAGTTGTACGCACTTGATGACCCTATGGTTGGAAGAGGATTGTTAGAAGCGCTCAAAGAACCTACCCTCTGCCAATGATTCCGAACTCGAACCAAATTAACTTCAGGCACATTGAGCAACTGAAGACCTAGTTGTGCGGATGAAAGTTGATAAATTGAAGCAGCCAACACGCTTCGTGTAATAACCGGATTTTTCTAAGCGTAGATTAACCGTCTTAAATGTGAGTTTTCATGCTTAAGTGCTTTTAATGTGTGTTTATATGTGATTATATGTGAATGTGTGATGAAAATTTCTGAGAATAAATGTTCTCGTGAAATTACCAAAATCTCCTGATTGTAAAATCGTAAATTTTCTAGTTTTGGCAACTCGAAATAAAGATGTGATGAGTTAGATGAGTTTAGAAATGTGAGTTTTAGCATGAGTTTGAATTTCGGAATCGAGACAGTTGACTTTATGATGAATAGTGACTTTGACTAAAAAGTCAACCCCAGTCAACGAGCTCCGAATTTAGTCTAATCAGTGTCATTAGACTCTAAAATTTATTTTAAGACTATTGAAGCGAGTTAGAGAATTTTCCGAAATCGTTTGAGTCGAGTTTTAATTTTATTTTAAAAATATGATTAAGTGAATAGTGACTTTTTACGGCATTCGTCGTTATTCGGAATTCATTCCTAAAAGTTGGGCTCTTTTAAATCCAGAAATTATTTTATGACTAATGTTGAAATTTCGAGTGAAATCCGATGTCTACAATTTAAGTTATAAGACATATAAGTCGAGTAGATGAGTATAAATAGTAAAATTTCCCGATTTCTTCATTTCTTGGAATTTTGATTCGAAACTTAGGTTTTCTGAATCTATAAATTAATTCGTAAGTATTGGTGCGAAGTAGAGTAGATTTGGATGTCGGGAAAGTGCCGAAGATGAGTTTTTAAGTCAAGAGAATTAGATATTTTTAAGAGGGATATTTTATACCGTAAAATATTTTCTTTCGGGGATTTTTACTCGATGAAATCTACCAAAATAAATCTAGAACACTCTCTCTCGTCTCTCATAGCCATGTGGGCACACACACACTCATCTCAATCTCTCAATCTCAATTCTCACTCTCAAATTCATACTCTCAAGTTCTACTCTCTTAAGTTTCCGACTCTCAATCCATGGAGTGTAAATCACTCTCTCTTATCCCCTCACACCACACGGCTCTCATCTCTCAATATATATGTGATCACTCAAGACTTCCCCACTCTCAATCCCACTCTCCAATATCATCGAGCAAGGAAGGAAGTAAGGTCTCTACCTAAATCACCATGATTTTCATGCCTTTTTCTCCTAAAAGTTTCGAAATTTTCTGCACTACTTCCATGAGATATTAAGCTTAGATTTTCAAGGTTTATCTCTATGATCATACATGCTATCCATGCACTAGGAAAGAATGAAGAAAATTCAAGTTATGAAAATATGCATGTTAGAACCGTAGGATAGGATTATGGAAGGATTTCATGATTTTAAATTATGATCTTGATATTATGAGTATATGCATGTGTTGAAGATGATGCCATGATGAAATTAAGAAGAAAATCAATGAAGGAAAAACCCTAGTGAAAACCGAAAATGAAGAGAAAATTAGGGTTTTCATGCTTTAGTTGTTTTTATGATCTTGTTGACATAGATGATGTTATCTAAGCATGATTTGACGATTTAATTGAAGAAATAAGCATGTTAATAGAGGAAGTTCATTTGAGGAAGATGATAAATTGTGAAATTGAAAAAAAAAATTGAAATACAACTTGTATGTTTAAATTAAAGATGAAAATATATAATTCAAGTATGCTAGAGTATGAATATATGAATAATTTGAAGCTGAGAATTTGATTGCTAAAAATATGTACAGTTACGAAAATTTTAGCCCAAAAAGATGAAGTATAGTTCTAATGTTATAATTTTTATATTGATGGATTAAAAATGAAATTAAAGATAAGCTAAGAGTGAAATTGCTATCAATCAAAAGAAATAAACTCATAAGTTTACTAAGTATAAGAATTTGAAGAGTATGAAGAAATAAATTGGGAATTTTTATTCCTATAGCTATATGATTTAATTAAGGTTATAAAAGTGAAATTGGAAGTGAAATAAGTCTAAATTATGAAGAAATTGAGGAAATAATCTCCCTAGCACAAGAAATTAAAAAAAAATCGAATTATACTAAGCATAAGAAATTGTGTCTTTAAATTCCTTAAGTCCAAAGGGATGAATTAAGCTAAGAATAATGAAATTCAAATTTATTAGAACAAGATAAGATATTAAAATCAAGAATTGATTGGTTAAGGAGAAAACCCCCATAATAATCGAACTCTATGAGTATAAGAAGATAAAATTCTAAGTGTTCTTGATATTAATAAGAGGAATTAATCCTAAACTAATGAAATTAGGGGAATATACTTATGTATCCAATTGAAAGAAATAAAAGTTTATTAAGAAAACCATAAAATTATCGATGAGGATTAGGTTTAATAGTAATTTTTTTCATTTCCATGGTTAAAAGATGAAATTGATAAAGGAATTATGCAATTAGAATTTTTATAAGCATAATAAGAATTAATAAAACTAAGCAAGAAATTATATATCTATAGAAAAATTCGAAGAACTCAATAACAAGAATTAGGAACTTTTGATTTTGAGAGGAATTGGATAAATTGATGTTATAAGAGTTCAATTGGAGTAATTTTAAGTATACTAGCAAGTGAAATTATTGAATAATACTAAGTATAAAGAAAAAGACTTAGTGCAGAAAATTAAAATGGAAAATTTATAAATTTTCGCTAAGTAAAAGATGTAAATGATATTTACTAACATAAAATTGAGATCAAAACAAGTATGATAGCCACTTGAATCACTTAATTTGGAATTCGTACGACTAAGTTATGAAAAAATCAACAAAACGTAATAAAAAGTTGACTAACGAGAAATTAAGTGAAATTAAGTAAATTAAAGAATTAAAAGAATTTAGTTAATTAATTAAAGTAGGTTAGAAGTTGAATTGAGCAAAAAGGAGTCCTTAATATAAAATAGATAAATGATAAAAAATAATAAGTATAAATAGTGTTTTCTCGATTCTCGAGTCCAAAAATATAAACGAGTGAGAAATCGCTTAAAACTATTTCTAGTAAGGTATAAAAATTTGAGAATATTCCGAGCAAGTTTGTATATATCTCGAGAAACATGCCAAGCATCGACTCGTTAAAATTAGTAAAAAGTCTTGAAAACTGATATAAAACTCATAATTAGATCTTTGAATTTTTCTAAGTAGAGTGAAGTTAATTGCATAAGAAAACGAGAATCTAAAGTTCGAGTTAAAAAGTCGAGCAAAATAATAATGGAATATAAATATTGATTATTTATATAAGCATGTAGGTGTAATTGATATTATTGAAAAGTGTTGTGTGAATAATCAAACATAAATCTTGAAAATTTTTATAAGCAAATGACTAAGGAAAATGAGAAATCGATTTTTACTAAGTAGTGAGTTATTGATTTCCAATAAGTTTTGGAAATTAGATTATATTCTTAACTTAGGAAATTCTAGAGTTTCGATCGTCGATTTGAGCTCCGGTAGAAAGAGAATCGAGCGGTTAAATATAATAATCAAGAGATTTTAGCCCGCGTCAAATAGAAATCTAATAAACGGATTAAGTTTCGCTGTTTTTCAAAAAGTAATACTCATCCTTATAAAATATTATTTTTGAAAGGCACGAGTGGAGTCAAGAATTAGAAACAGCGAGGTGAAAGGAATAGAAGAGTAGCGCCACATCCACGTGCGCTTTCTGAACTAAAACTAAATGATGAATGCACAATTTACTATATTATGTGCGCTTTTTATTAAAATTTATTGATTTTCCTATGTTTTAATGTTTCGGTATGCAATTATCTACTTGATATTACGTGAATGAGCCATGTGGACGCACGGGATGGGGTCCTGCAAGACGGGACAATGCATGCATTAGATTAGGTGACCGTGAGTCTTGTTATAGCTTAGCCGGTCAATAAGTAACTGTGAGCCTTGCTTCGATTGGGCCGGTTATGTAAAGGCTGTGAGCTTTGTTTTGATTGGGCCGGTCACAGTGCTCGAGGAGGAGGCCTACTTCTCAACACCACAGAGAGATGAGATGTATAGATTGAGTCATACCTGAGAATGTTATAGCCTGCAGGCAATTTAAAAAGAAAAGTGATTTTTATGGCTGACACATGTGGTAAACTCTTTTAAAACGATATTATACCTAACCCTTGTGATGCAGTAAAAGAAGCAAGTTAAATTATATAGCTCTAAGAGCAAGTTTTAAAAATGTCTGCATGTTATTTCTAAAATGTGCAGGTTAGCTTGGATGATGAGGATGCGGTGTGCTTGGGCGGCTCCTTAGTTTAATATAACCCTATTTTGAAGTTTAAGCTTGAGGTTATGTGTCTTCATACATATAACCTTGGGATGTGATGTCGTTGTTTATATTCCACTGCAACATCGTTACTTTGATATATTTGATTGCTTGCTCGGATTTTGTTACATTGAGCCGTGTGCTCGACAAACCTTAAATCCTTTTTTGAATTCCGTTTGAAATTCCGATGAGTTTTCTAAATGAATCCCCATATTTCTTTAACCACCATTTGCTAATCGTAATTAATTGATTGGCCCACTTCCGAATGCAATGTTTGATTGCTAATAACCAAACCTAATTCTTTTGCTCGATTAATTGATAAATTGTGATAAAAACTTGTATCATTTGAAAATGATATATCAAGTGATCACATTGTTGAATCAATTGTTGATTACCGAGCATGTTTCTTGAGTTAAAGTTTAGTTATTTCACCTCATTGTCCCTTGCATTCTAGATGTTTCAATACCCTAGAAGTCGGGTTGTGATACTTCGCCAAGCTGAGAAAGCTCATGTACAATAAGTACGATCTGGAGTCACCTATTGAAAAGAAGAGCTGATGCAGCAAAGAGAAGATATTGCAACTGATAAATTGTGTAACTGTATTTTTATCTTCAAAAATTCAGTTTGTAACAAACTCTCCAACTTGTTATTTTAATAAGAAGTTGTTTTTGAAATCTGAATCATTGACTCGACTTGATGACCACTATCCTGTTGTCCAAGTTTAGAAAAAAATTATATTTCTTGTGCTAACCCTATGATTCTTATAGACTAGAACTGAGTTCGTCTTGGAATTTAGGTGGTGTCAGTTTAAGGTTTTGGCATCATAAAAAAGGGAGCAAATTCTTGGAAAAATTAGTAAGGTTTTGATTTATACCAAAACCTAAATGACTTCAATAGAGTAGATATGCCTTAGAGTCTTTCTAGTTTGAGATCACTGTTTGAGCATAAGGATTTTATATTTATAGGACTTGAACTAAAGAGGCAACTGAAGATCAAGTTGAACTGATCAAGTCAGAAGATAAAACAGTTGACTCCGGATCTTGAGCAACACAGTTAGTCGTCTAGTTGTGCTCAGAACCGTGGCAGTCATAATTATGAAGAAGTCAAAAGAGAAGACTTGGACTTGAGTTAAAATTCAAATAACACAAGATCTCGTGAAGGCAAGACACACTGTTTATTTCCTTAATTGGTCAGACAGTGAAGACTTGCAGTTCAAAAGCAAGGTTCACGATAACCATTTTAGGAAAGTCTACAGAAGTGACAAAGAAGCCCATCACTTTCATGGCAGAGGTTAAACAGCTCTTTGCAACGGCTAGTTCAACCTCTCCGCCTATAAATAAAGGCTCTCCTTCAACGTGAAGATTACTGAAACTACTGCGAGCAAACCACATTTAAGATTGAAGCTTTCAATCAAGAAGAAATTCTCCCCACGCTTACTACTCTCTTAGCTCTCATAGCTCTCCAAGAAAACATTTCTTTGATCAAATATTTGAGTTTCAGTTGTTGATTCCTCATTCTAAAGAGTTAGAGATTTCAGTCTTAGAAGAGAAAATCTCCACTTCCAGTGTTGTAGGTTTTCTTATTGGAAAAACCCCCCACTAACCCTCTTCCGTTAGGTCCCTTTGAACCTACAATCAAAGATAAGTTTTGTGTGAACCCGTAATCAGACTCTAGGTCTTGTTGAACCCAAAATCAACTGTAACGTTGCTTAGTACCTAGAAACTAAGCTATACGTTTGAGTTGTACGCGTAAACAATTCAAGGGATTACCAGCATATCAACTGGTCATGGACGTAGGAGTCGCTCTCCGAACCACGTAAAAATAACTCTGTTTTTACTTTCTGTTTTTAGTTATTGTTTATATTCACTAATTGAAGACTAACTTGTTCATTCAAGTATACTTACAAAAACCTGCACTAAGAGTTTCGCGAACTTGACCTTCACAAAAGATATTCAGTAAAATGAGTTAATCATATCTCAACCACATTTCGCATTGCACTTAAAACATCAGTTCGCTGCATATAGTTGACCTTCAGTCAAAGAAGTCAACTGTATAGCCAACTGTGCGACCACTCCAATTGAGCTTTACAATTATTGAGAATCGAAGTCGAAAATTTTTTTAAGTAAAAATTTGTACTGGTGTATCCCCCTCCCCCTCCCCCCAGCGCATACACTAGTAAACTCGTTACCAGACAATCATGTTTTAATTAATGCAATGTTTTTATTTTAATTCGATAAAATTAACATTCCAAAATAGTTGTTATCTATATTTTGAAGATAAGATAAACTTAATTAAAAAAATATATAGAGATCACCCAGATTGGTGGTCTTCGTTGTGAGAAAACAAAAAAAGAGATAACGGCGGACCCACACAAAGGCTACAAATAAGGGCAGCGATACCATGATAGCCACTGCCCACAGTCTTCTAATTTATATACAAATGTAAGAAACAATACTCTTTTACACATAAGATATTACTTCTATACAATATTTTTCAACCCCTAAAAAACACGATTTCAATTCAACTTCATTAGTTAATATTAGTAGAATTGTATTGGCTTTTGATTTTTGTTTTTGTAGTAATATTTTTATCTTTTTTAAAACCTTATCTAAATCAATTTACAATCCTAACTTCATATGCACATTAGTAAAGAGTATTTTTATAATATTTCATTTTTAATATTAATAATAATAAATGAAAATAAAAATAAATATTACAAATATTTAACACAATTATATGTTGTTTGCACGCCAAGTATCCTTCAGTACAACAATGTGTCAATATTTAACACAATTATATGTTCATTGCTCAACAAAACTATCTAGAGTGAACATATTCTGAAATCTAAAAATTTCAAGTAATAATAATAATAATAATAATAATAATAATAATAATGATAAACCCGTTCAAAATTTTGATCGAACACTTGGTGGGCATCATGTACTAGTTCAAGAATAAAACTACATATATATAGCTAATTTTTTTCAAATCTCGGGGGGTCAGTGACCCCTGCTCTTGGCTTCGCCTATGAATTCTAATAATGATACAAGTCAATCCGGTCTCTGACGGGAGCATTAATTGACATACGGAAAATATGTACTCTTTACGTCCATGATACATATTCCTAACTTTCCTTTTTGGCGTGTCCCCTAAAATCTTTAAAGCTATTTTTGGACACTACCTTACAATAAAATATTATTCACTTATCCTTACTTTATCAACTTATTTACCTAAATACTAAATAGGGTCCACCACTATTTCAATTAATTAATATATCATTATCGTAGACGCTTTCTACGTTCACAGTAAACTCAACCACATTTTTCCCACTAACAACCCAACTTAACAATTTTTTTCTTTATTTACTTGTTACTCCCTCCTAAAAAGATACATAGAGCATATTTTGTTTTTTTTGTTTTTTTGTGGAACCCACAAATCGCTCACCACCACCATTTGACTCTTAAATCTTGAAGTGGTTTGAGCATGGCAACAACAACTCCTCCCTCGACCATGGTGGTTCGAGGGAAGAACAAGGTGGTTGTGCAATCACGTCATGAACAAGGCAGAGCAAGTCATCAACTTTCACTGCACTCTTCACCACTTATTTATTGTCTATAGATGATTGCTAAAATATCTTTTATGAAGCCGAGCTACCTAATCTCTTTTTTCCTAAAAGTAAAAACGTGTAGGAAAAATAAAAGCAAAATCGAAATGAAAATAAAAATTCAAAAATGGGAAAAGTAAAAACGTGTGAAAAACACGACTCTAGATAGTCAACGCTACATGTCTGATTTTCTAACCTTGAATCACCAAGACACCACACCCCACTGCCCAATCCTCTTACCAAACTCCCTTTCTCTTTCACTTTCGCAACTTCTTTACTTTCAATCCCATACCATATTGCCCCTTTTCACTCCCAAGATTCAGTATTTTTTAACTCCGCTTTTCTTTTCAAGAAATCCGACCATAAACTAACATATGTATTCGTCTTCATAATCTGGCAAGAAATGGGAGGTTGTTTTAGCAAGAACCGAGATGTGAACGGCTACAGATCAGAAAGAGCAAGCAATTACCAGAAGCCATCAAATGATTTCCCCGCTCAATCCGAAGCCCCTGAAAGGCGGCACCATCATCAACATCAACATCCAGCGGCGGCGCCGCCACAAGCTCAACATCCGCCGGCGGCAATTCCAGTACCCCCTCCCCGGCAGGCTGCTCAGAAATTAGAGCCGAACAACATACTGGGGAAGCCATTTGAGGACGTGAAGGCCAAGTACTCGATCGGCAAAGAATTGGGAAGGGGGCAATTCGGTGTGACGTACACGTGTACGGAGATGGCGACGGGGCGGCAGTACGCGTGCAAGTCGATCTTGAAGAGGAAGCTGGTGAGCAAGAACGACAGGGAAGATATGAAGAGGGAGGTTGACATTATGCAGCATCTGAGCGGTCAGCCCAACATTGTCGAATTCCGAGGCGCCTGCGAGGATCGCCTTTCCGTGCATCTCGTCATGGAGCTTTGCGGCGGCGGTGAGCTTTTCGACAGGATTATTGCCAAGGGCCATTATTCCGAGAAGGATGCTTCTCATCTTTGCCGCCAGATCGTCAATGTGGTTCACCACTGCCATTTTCTCGGGGTGATGCATAGAGATCTCAAGCCTGAGAATTTCTTGCTTTCCAGTAAGGATGACAAAGCCATGCTCAAAGCTACTGATTTTGGCCTCTCTGTCTTCATTGAGGAAGGTCAACTACTATTTAATCTGCTTTTTTGCTTCTGCTGTTTTTCAATCATAACTGGTGATCATTGTTTTACTCCCTCATTAGTCTCTATGAATTTTGATTACTGTTTATTATTCCCAGTTGCTGGGTCACAGAGAGATTTCACCATGCTATGCTAACTGCCTCTGTCATTCGATATGGTCTGTGTGCCCTTGAAGAGTTTAAAATGAGATCCTTCAATTCCTTCTTGATAAATGATAATTCAGATATATATTTGCCTCGTCTTTCACTATTTTGTAATGATGTGTAGGCCAGTATCTGGCAGCTTATTTCAGGTTCCATGTTCAACTTATGGTTCCTTGTTCAATTGAATGATAATGCTAGCATTCTCGAACCATTTGCTGCTAACACGCCTTTTCTCTGTAGTATTTCATGATTGATTGAACTATGTAGTCCACCACACCATGCATATGCTTTTTAAGATTTTGCGGTAATAATGAGCAGTCCACTTCATGTTCTTTCAGGAACCTAGAACTACATCCTGTTCTTTAATTTCCAAAGGGATACACCCACTGACGGAGCTACGTTGGGGCATGGGGGGTCCTTGGGGCCCCCACCCCAAGCCCCACCACCATATAGTATATGTTTGAACCTTTATATTTTTAATTATGCTATTACACAAATTATACAGTGTGTTAACATTTAAGCATTTTTTCATTTTTATTTATAATATTTTTTCTTATAAATATAAAAATTCCTATATATTGAAAATTAGTGTACGAAATTTATTGCTTGGTATTAATGTAGTTCTATTTGATTTATTTATTTCTCACCATGATAATAGAAAGATAATTTAAAATTAAACATGGGAACAATAGAAAAATATTTGAGGTAATCATGTTAAACTATTGGTTTTTTAAAGAACGCTACATGATATTACGATATTATAGTTGTACTAAATTTTATTTTCTTGTTCTCAAATTTACCTATAATATTTAAATTTATAATTAATTTTGGACCCCGCACATTATCATTTCTAGCTCTGTCACTGGATACATACACATGTACCATTTCATGATTATTTTAGAAACTTGAACGGCCTATTGTGTAATTAGTGTTCCTTATAATGTAACAATTTTGTTGTTGGAAAAAACTCTCTTCTAGGATGAGGCTGTTTGTTCTTACAATTAAGTGGCTCCGGTTATGATTTAGTATATTAGCCAATTAAGTACCGACTTCATTAAGGGCCATAAATTTTGTGTCTGTATCATTTTGAAGGAAGAACGATAGCTATAATTTTGAGTCTGCATAGAGTTATAACACTGTAATGCAGACATGCAATGCATGTTACTGTAGTGTTGTGGACAATCATCCGGAAGGTCTTTATTTGTATTCCGGATATTCGTACTTGCAGTTAACGTTTTCAAATCCTTTACCCATTTTCATTTCAGACTTATACATCTATTTTTACAGTGAATCTGTAGTTGACTTAATTTCATCAATTTATTCCAGGAAAGGTATATCGAGATATAGTTGGTAGTGCATACTACGTTGCTCCTGAAGTGTTGAGGCGAAGTTACGGAAAAGAAATTGACGTATGGAGTGCTGGCGTTATTTTATACATCCTCCTCAGTGGCGTGCCTCCATTTTGGGCAGGTAAGACCAACCTCTTGTTGCATGATGACAATGTTCCTGATACCTAATTGCTTTGTCGAAAATTTCTGCAGAAACTGAAAAGGGCATATTTGATGCTATACTGAAAGAAGAAGTTGATTTTGACAGCCAGCCATGGCCTTCCATATCAGATAGTGGTAAAGACCTCGTACGTAAAATGCTGACGAAGGATCCAAAAATGAGAATTACATCATCAGAAGTGCTTGGTAATTTGCTCATCCCTCGTTCCATAGCTGCAGTTTGTCGTTTTACATCTTGTCTAGTCATTGCTTTTTTTTTTTTTTATGTCTTTGTTTTGGCCAATGACTATAATCCTATTTTAGCTGGACTTTATGCTGCTATGCAATTTAAATGAGAACAGTCGTCAACTGGTGCTGATATTTTTGCTGCACTGCAGCTAATTAGAACAAATTTATTTTACTACTGAAATTATGTTTAGTTGTTTTCTCTGTTTTTTAGAGGTGTACTGTTGTTTTCTATTGCGACAAAAAAACATTTCGAGAAATAGGTGGTGGGACATCAAGAACTCTAATAAGAAATACAGAGCACAGGACAGTCTTCTTAGAACTAAGTTTGCATAGGACTGCACATATTAAAAATATCTTGGTAGATCAGTTTTCATATTCTTCGTTTCGGATAGTTTATGTGCAATCCGCTGACCAAATAGTTTTTCTTCATAATATATTTTGTAACTGCACGTGTTGACATTTTATTCTTGTTTCTGCAGAGCACCCCTGGCTTAAGGGACAAGCATCTGACAAGCTGATAGATAGTGCAGTTCTCTCCAGAATGAAGCAGTTCAGGGCAATGAATAAGCTCAAGAAACTCGCTTTGAAGGTCAATTTTGTATTGCTTGTATTTTGATTATATAATGTATCAGTACTGAAAGATTGACATATATATATATACATAGAATGATGCTTATGTAAAATCATCCCGTAAAAAACCTAGTCCTCCGCTACAACCTACAAACCATGTTGTAAAAAAGAATGATGCTTATGTAAAATCATGGTTCTTACATACAACTTTCATGCTTTAATTATTAACAACCATAGGTCATACCATGATTAACGGTTGAGATTAGTTTGTAGTTTTTACATGGGGATTGACTAGTTTTTATATGAACCAAATCCCATATATATATAAATGGCATTTTTCAAAAAATGTAAATGGTTTGCAGAAAATGAAGTAGGTGGTCATTTACTAGAGAATATGCTAGTTTAGTAAAGGTTTGCCCATTTGAAAGCACCAAAAATATTACAGTTCATGAAAACTAGATTTTGCTTCCAAGCCATATACTGGAAAACAACAAAATTCATTTTCATTTTTTTACAAGAATTACTAATTCATTTTTTGTTATTGAATTAGTTTGTCAAAAGTTTATGATCAAGTTTTTTTCGTGTCTGATCAGGTCAACTATAAAAAGTTATATAGGTGAGAAATTCTCTTTAATGATCACTATCTGATGCATTTGAAACTTTTTGCAGGTCATTGCACAAAGTTTATCCACAGAAGAAATCAAAGGTCTTAAAGCTACATTCATGAATATAGACACTGACAATAGTGGCTCAATTACTTATGAAGAATTGAAATCTGGATTGGCACGGCTTGGGTCTAAGTTGTCGGAAGTTGAAGTAAAACAACTCATGGAAGCTGTGAGTATGACACTGTTATATGGGAAAAGTACGGTTGCCTACTTGCCCTAAACTACTTTTACCTTAATACAGGCTGATGTGGATGGAAACGGGACCATCGACTATGAAGAATTTATCACTGCGACAATGCACAGACATAAGCTGGAAAGAGATGAGCATCTGTTCAGTGCATTTCAATATTTTGACAGGGATGGCAGTGGGTAAGCCTTGAAAATTGTCTCAATGCCATATCTTGGCTGGATAGAGCATTTTTCCTAAGAATACTCGATGATCACTAAAAGTGAAATGAGAACACTTTCAGGTCCTATTTGAATATTGATCCATCTCACAACTTGTTTTCTTTAATCATTTCCAGCTATATCACAAGAGATGAACTGGAAACTGCTATGAAGGAGTACGGTATAGGGGATGAGGCGAGCATCAAGGAAATAATTTCGGAGGTGGATACGGATAATGTAAGTCGGCCTAACCCATTTTAATTGTCTTGGAGATTCGGCATGGAACTTACAAGGTTTCGCTTGATAGGATGGGAGAATCAACTATGAGGAGTTCTGCGTGATGATGAGAAGCGGAACACAGCAACAGGGAAAGCTCTTCTAGAAGACGAGGCTGATGCTGTTTGATTGAATTCGTGCGAAGGTGGAAGGTAACGCTCTTCCAGAGTTTGTGAGTATTTAATTTGTTGGGAATGTTTGTAATCATTTTATTCTTGATTATTCCACTTCCATGATCAGTATGCTAATTCCTCCATGCATCTGAAGTCTGTTTTCTTGATCTCTAGTTACATAAGTTTTTGATGTTGTAATTTGTAAGAAGTAATATGCTCAAGTTTTTTTTTTTTTTTTTCTTATTGCAACTGCTTTCTAGCTTACTTCTACTACCTTTCTTCTTTCTTAATTTCTTTTTTTTAAGAATCTCTTTCCGAATGTTTTTAGGTCTTGGAACAAAGCCTGTTCAAGTTGATGTCGGAAATACCCACGACATAAAATGAAAAAAGAAAAAAAAAAAAAAAGGATTCACAAACTACAACTTATTCCCTAGTGTTCACATTCCATACTGGAAATTATATACAATTAAGAAGAAACTAAAACATTTATCTAAGACGAAGACTAAAAGAAATTAGATACTCAATCGGCAACTCTCTTAAAATCTGAACTGACCAAAATACCGTGGGGAGGTTTGGGGTTCCGTCAGATGTGAATGCAGTAAGGGCAGAACCCACTACTTAGAGCAGCCTCAATGGGACTCGTTTGGGCAGCTCGAGCATGGCTCAATAAAGAGCTGCCCCATTGGCGAGGCATGAGGCTCGATCTAATGAGCTTGGCTCGAAGGTGTTCAGATATATGTGCCATATTTTTTTTAATTAAGAAAAATAAATAAAAAATAAAATAAAAAATGCAGTAGTGACAGCTTGAGCCATTTTTTTTATTCATTTTTCACCTATAAATACACCTCATTTCTACCTCAATTTTCACATCATTTCTATACTTCTTATTATCTTTTTCACCAATTTCATGTCCTCTTTAACTTCTATCTCCCCTTGGATAAAACTTTCAAGTTATCTTCATTTCGTGATTTAACAATGTCGACCCACTTTAGATATTTTTATCGTTCGTTCTCAATATTATTCATCTCAAGGCCTTGAGGCGATAAATTTGATTGAAGAAATTTTGGTGCCCGATGACGAGCCTATCTTCTCCAAAGAAACGAAGTGGCAGGCCTATATGAGCATCAAAATTTATGTCGTAGATGTGTTGGGCGGAGTACGACACAATTTGAGGCACCGATTGAAAGGTGATTGCATATTGGAGTGAAATTACGAAGAGATACTAACATCATTTATTCCAAAAGCACGCTGAAACGTCAGTCCAAACTCATCAAAAGCCACTTCCAACGAGTGCAAAAGGATGTCAAGATTTTGGAAGATTGCTTCGACAATTTCCCTCGAAATTGGGGGAGCGGCAGCATGAGTGACGACCAAATCAAGGACCAACATGAAACTCAAAGCTCACCGAATCGAGGAGCGACGCCGGCATCATCAAGATTATTATGGCAAGGACTTCGAGAATGATTCAGGAACAATAAGAGATGCATGCAAGGGTGGTGGCGGAGGTCAAGGCTCGAAGGGAATGTATGTAATTTTTTTTTATTTTTAATTATTATAAATTTCTACTTGTAATTATTGGATTTGTGAAATTCACTATTTTTAATTACAATAATCAAAACTATTCGATTCCACTCGATTCAATTCGAACTATTTGAACTATTCGATTAGAATTTATCTGACAAAATTTTACAATAACCATGTAATATACATTTACCTAACAATACTCAACAACTATTACTCAATTAATTCCACATATTCAACTCACATGTCTCACAACAAACCACATATTAAATTATTTAACATAAACAATAATTATCAAATACATAAATAGGAAAAAAATCATTATCAAATGACTCAAATGCATTCAAATAACAATTCCATAAAACAATTCACAAATTACAAAACTCCAATCTTCCACCAAATTTGCAAATCATAAGTTGTTTGCAATGTGACTTGGATAGGATTTTTTTATTCTTTTTTTTTTTCTCTCTTTTTTCAATAAAGAACTTATTTGGCAATATGGCTTGTGTTGAGAAAATTAGTAAGGTTTTGATTTCTACCAAAACCCAAATGACCCCAACTGAGTGGACGTGCCTTTAATTTTTCTTTAACTAGAGCTTACTGTTTGAGCGTAAGGATTTTATCTTAACAGAATCGAACTGAAGAAGTCAGCTTAAGATCAAGGCAGTCCGAATCAAGTCAGAAGGCAACTCAGTCGACTTCAAAACTGAGCCATGCAACTACGTGTGTTCAGTAATGTTGAAGTCGCAAGTTCAAAAGTCGGAAGGAGAAGACTTAGAAGACTGAGAAGAATAAAGAACTTGAATTCGAAATTCAAATCTACTCAAAGTACAAGATAGGCTGGAACTTTCCTTTTTATGGATCGACAGCGAAGACATGCATAAAGCAAGTCTCATAGTTACCATTTATGGAAAGTTTGCAGAGATTAGGTGATGAGCCATGCTTTGTAGTAGAGGTCAAACGACTCTTTTTAACGGCTACTTAAACCTCCCCTCCGTAAATAGAGGATGAATGAGCACATAAGATTGAAAAGCAAAGAATCCTCCAAGCAAGAAAGCTTTCTAGAAGCAAAGTCATAGTGTATTCTTCTCCTCCTCGTGCTTCCTTCTAGGTTCTAAGAACCCTTGTTCTTGATTAAGTCTAGAAGTCCATTTCCTCATTCTACCTAAGTAGATTCACTGTAATTAGTTTGAGTCTCTAAACCGTAGAAGGAAACCACTTCAACCCCATTTTTTAGGTCCATTTGAACCCGCAATCAAAGATCTAGGTCGTTTTGAACCCACAATCAAAGATCTAGATCGTTTTGAACTCGTAATCACAAGATAGGTTTTGTTCAAACCCGTAATTGAACTCTAGGTCTTGTTCGAACCCGTAATCGTACTGTATAGGCTGTTTGGTGCTCTTAAACCAAAGTTCACGTTTGGGAAGTACGCAAAAACTTCTCTAGTGGATTACCAACCCGAAATGTTGGTCGTGGGCATAAGAGGTTATCACCGAACTACTTATAATTGATAGTGTCGCTTTTATTTTACAGTTACTGTTTTTTTCAGATTTACAGACCCACTAACTGCATACAAACAAGCTTTGTCAAACTGCACAAAAGTCTTGCAAACTGACCTTCGCTTAAAAATGTTTTTCAGTTTAAGTAACGAGAAATAAATTTCCACCACATTCCACACACACACACTCTGAAAACCTCAGTTGAGTGATACAGTTGACCCTCCGTCCAAGAAGTCAGCTGCATCCCGAACTGAGTGATTGCTCCAACTGACTTTCACAGTTGTCGAGCCATCCGAACTCCAGAGTTAGAAAAAATTTTAAAAATTCTTACTGGTGTATCCCCTTTATACACCAGTTAACTCATTGCTGGGACCATCAAGTGGTATTAGAGCCAAGTTCAAAGGACTGTTGTCTCTATTTCATGAGGTGTGAGGCGAAATTTTTCAGTGGTCAGCTGAATAGATCTTTGAAAAACCTCAGTGCATTCTGTTGCATATTTTCTGTTTGTTTTTCTCTCTTATTTTTTTTTACAGGATGATGAACCAACGCTCGTAGGAAGCTTGCTGAAGTTCACCGTGGATGACTACTCCACATGGAAATTCAGATAGAAGATGTTACTCACGGCTAAGCATCCAAGAATGTGGGAAACCATCACCCATGGCCCCATCCAGATCAAGGAGCGAATTTCAGTTCCCTCTCCAACCCCAGAGTCTAGAGAAATCATCACAAAAGTGGAACTGAAGAATCCAGACAATTACAATAATAATGAGAATGCCACGGTTGGATGACATAGCGAAAAGTGTCATCTTAGCAACCGTAGGCAAGGCTTACGTATTAAAATCATTTCCTGCGAGACAACGAAGGAAATGTGGGATGCGCTTGCATCTCTCTATGAAGGCTCTGACGAAATCAAGGAGAACAAGTTCACCTTGGCTTACTAGAAGTGCGAGAACTTCACTTAACTAAACGACAAAACTATCGACAAAATAGAGCTGAGATTTACAGAGATAATCATGGACATCGAGAGTCTAAGAAAAGGAAATTATTCTCAACATGAGATGAACTTGAAAATTCTCTCCGCACTTGGCCCAGACTGGTCCTTTCACCGAGTTTTCCACCAAAATCGGAATGACCTCAGTTCTTTGAAGACAGAGAAGTTGTTCGCCACCTTAAAAGCCAATGAATACGACATTCAGAGACTGAAACACTCTCAACTTCAGCAAACTGAATCCTTGAAGCAGAGCTCAACGACAAAAAATGTGGCGCTTTGAGCTGAGTTAGGCAGATCTAAATTTGCCAGACCTTCCCAGTCCGTTGACTTATCAACAAGAGACCGACCAAGCCGTAGTGATCTCCAAAAGAAGATCGACGAAATGACCAAGAAAATGGAGGAGATGAACTCCAAGCTTCAGAGATACCGAAGGATGTCTAAAAGCAAATGCAGCTCGGGAGAAACATCCTCGAAGACTCAAGGCCATGGATGCTAGGCCGAAGACAAGACCAAGGCTATAATCGTTGAGGAAGAAGCTGCCAACAAAGACCTCTACACAGATTCTGAAGATGAAGAGATCAACTCTCCAAGGAAGAAGTTGCTCAGTCCACCAACAGTCAGGTGATCAATTTGACGAAGATGATGAGGACGCACGCTGAATATATCTCTCAACTGCAAATGGAGTTAAAGCTTGCAAATGAGAAGATTGTATCTCTGCATGCATCAAGTTTAGTGCTTGAAAGCACAGTACAGACCGCTAAACTATGTAGAAGGACTTGGGTATAATCCTGAGTTAGACATTGGGATGAAGCTAGGAACCTTTGTCAAAGCTGGTCCGAACCTAACTGAGCAATTACAGCTCAACCTGCCTCAGTTGACGCTACAGTTCAAGAGACTGTAGTCGTTCCTTAGACTGTGGAGACTCCTATAGTGGATAAAGGAAAGAAGGTTCAAGGAGATGAACCCAAAGATGTTGAAGCTAGAACTTCAAAGGATGCTGCAAGATCAACAAGGAAGTCTAGACCCCGAGGTCACAAAGCGAGGAGCCGGGAAGACTCAATAAGGTCCATCGCAACCAAGGCTGACTCAACCCAGACGCGGACTGAACCATATAGTTCAGCATCAACCAAGACGTCATCAGAACTGGAACAACCCGAACTTCTATCAACAAACATATCCAGTTCAACCTCAGTACCAGCAAACATATCAAGAACATGGGAACTTTGGTGATCAGTATCATGGTCCAAGTTATCCCTAATACGAATATGCACTTGGGGAGCGCGATAGTTTGGGTCTCCTCCCAGACAGTACTCACCAAGGAGAAATCGACCAAAGCTACAAGGTCGGAACCAAGCTCCAAGAAGAGGTTATCCACCGAAGAATTGGACTGCTAGAGCTCCATAGAACAATCAGTCAGCAATCTACGTGGATGTAGATGGGAAGATTCTATGAACTGACCGCACAGTTAGACTCTTCAAGGAAACAAAGTCAGTCACTAACCAGCCATGACCCAATTGAGTTTGGGTACCTAAAGTTCGTCTTGTTTGTTGCAGGAACAAGATGAACTGAGGAAGAAAAGAGCTGTAAAGTCAGTGTGGATCATGGACAGTGGATGCTCAAAGCACATGACAGATCACATGAATCTACTCAAGGACTTCACATATCGAGCTGGACCAATTGTTACCTTTGGTGATAACTCTCGTGGTCAGACCAAAGGGTTCGATACACTCAAAAATGAATATGTGACTATTAAAAATATTTCCTTGGTCAATAGATTGAAGCATAACCTGCTCTCCATAGGCCAATTCTGCAATAATGGTTTTTCTATGAAGTTTGATGCATAGGGATGCTGGGTGAAAGACATAAAGCATTCTCTGGAGATGTATACTATGCGGCCTGGTCAAGCTGTCCTCCAGAGACATGCCTGGTGTAAAAAAGCAGCTCAAAGGCAAGCTGGGTGTGGCACAGAAGGCGAAATCACCAAAACTTCAAGACCATGAATCGTCTAGCTCACCAACAGCACGCAGTTTGAATTCCGGACTTGGTGTACAGTACGACACATCTCTACAGTGCCTGTCAACTAGGAAAGTTGGCTAGAGCTTCATTCCGTCTCAAGTTGATTGCATTCGAGTTCTGCAATTGATCCACATGGATCTCTTCGATCCGGTCACCCATAAGAGCATGAATGGAAATGAATACACTTTTGTAGTTACTAATGACTACTCAAGATACATATGGTGATCTTCATGGCGCACAAGAACGAGACAAGACATGAGTTGGCAAAGTTGATGGATCGGATCGCGAATCAACAAGGAAAAAGCATAATGTCCATTAGATCGGATCCCAAAACTAAGTTCCTCAATGAATCCATCATTGAGTATTATGAGAAGAATGACATAACTCATCATACCTCAACTGTGAGAACTCCACAACAGAATGGAATAGGTGAGAGAAGGAATCAAACGCTAAAGGATGCTACAACATCCATGTTGACAAGCTCAACCTTGCCTAAGTGATTTTGGGTTGAAGCAGTCAACATAACTTGCTACACATAGAACAAATCCCTCTTAAGCAAGTGACATGGGAAGACTCCATATGAACTGTGGAGATACAGGAAGCCAAATCTATCCCATCTTCGTGTTTTTGGTTCAAAGTGTTATATCCACAACAATGGGAAAGCTTAGTTGAAAACCTTCGAGCCTAAAGCTGTCAAAGGCCTATTTCTTGGATATGCTATGAAGATTAAGGCTTATAAGATTTTCAACAATAGCTCTAAAGTTGAGGAGGTAACACCTCATGTTAGTTTTGATGATTTACCTTTGAGTGCATGGAACAGATAAAGTTGCTAGCCACAACTGGAACCTCAATCGTACAGCCTGCTCAGACGAGATCTAAGCCTAAAGACTAAAGGACTTGGCAGAGCCGCTGATATGGTCGATAAAGAAGAAGAAGTGTACTGCTCAGAAGATGAGGTTGAAGACCCCGTCTCGAATAAAGGGGAAACCTCAAATCCACCCAGTCAGGTATCAACTCTAACTGATACAACGACTGTGCCAGTCACTGATCCGCAACACAGTCCAGGACAGTCAAGTTCAGGACCAACCAACTTCTCAGATCGACCTCCAACCCCAACTGAGGATCGAACTACACCAGAAGATTCACCACAGAGTCCTGCACCTTAAGTTTCTCCTAGAATACTCGATTTCAACACTCTTTCTCATACAACTTCTAAGGAAGCTCGAAGAAACAAGAGTTGGTATGACGACTATCCTAGGGAAGCAGTGATTGGAAATCCAAAAGCAGGTGTTCGAACGCGAAGGAATGTACAAGTTGTTGATGTCACAACTGCCCCTCCGACTCAACTCACTCAGTCCGAAGTACCAGCAGATGAGAAACCAACTGTACATGCTCAATATGCTGCACAGCTCGTTGTGCTTGAAGAATTCAAAAAAGCTGGAGACGTAACTATGACCTCATGCTATGTAGCTGATGTGCCAGAGCCAAAAGATATCTTGGAAGCTCTTGGATGCTTTCATTAGACTCAATCCATGCAAGATGATCTCAACGAGCACCTGAGGAACTGTATTTGGGAACTTGTTGAAAGACCATCAGGTGTCAAAGTGATTGGTCTAAAATGGATCTTCAAAAACGAGCGAGATGTAATTGGATATATTGTCAGAAACAAGGCTACGTTGGTAGCTCAGGGATACTGGCAACAAAAAAGTATCGACTTTGAAGACTCTTTCACTCCAGTTGCTCGTCTGGAAGCAATTCAGATTTTTCTAGCCTACGCAGCTCACCACTAGTTCAAAGTTTATCAAATAGATGTGAAGTGCGCGTTTCGAAATGGCGATATCAAAGAAGACATATATGTGTAACAACCTCTTAGTTTTCAAACCGGTGATGGTAGAGTCTAGATTTTGAAGAAAGCTATCTACGGATTGAAACAGGCTCCGCGTGCATGGTATGATACCCTATGCGGCTTTTTGTTGGAGTTAGGATTTGTTCAAGGCTCAATCGACAAAACGTTGTTCATTATCAAAGTTGGAGAAAATATCTTAGTGGTGCAAATCTACGTTGATGATATTATCTTTGGATCCAAATCCAAAGAACTGTAAGAGAAATTCTCCAAGCTCATGAAGGATAAGTTCAAGATGTCTATGATGGGAGAGATGAATTATTTCCTTGGTCTGCAAGCCAAACAGTCGCCGGAAGGAATATTCATTAATCAGTCCAAATACACCAAGGAACTAATTGCCAAGTTTGGACTTGATTCCAGCAAGTCAACTCGAATCTTGATAAATACCAACTGGAAGATCGAGCTTGGTTGTGAAGGAAAGCCAATCAATGCCAAGAAGTATAGAAGAATCATCAGATCACTGTTATATCTAATTGCGAGTCGACCATACATCTCTTACGCAGTTGGAGTGTGTGCAAGATTCGAAGTTGCACCTAAGGAAGCTCACATGCAAGCAACAAAGAACATCATCAAATACCTTAAGGGCATAGTCAACATGGGCCTCTGGTATCCATCTGATGATAACATTCAACTGACTGGTACTCAGATGCAGATCTAGCTGCAGATAGAATGGCTAGGAAATCCACCTCCGGATATTGTCAGTTTATGGGAAGCAAATTGGTCTCCTGGTTCTCGAGGAAGCAGGTGTGCGTCGCCACTTCAATAACTGAATTAGAATACATGGCAGCAGGTAGTTGTTGCAAGCAGATACTCTGGCTGAAGCAACAACTCAGAGATTATGAAGTGAAAACAAGCCAAGTTCCATCTATTGTGACAAATTGAGTGCCATAGCAAATACCTTGAATCCAATTCATCATCCAAGGACAAAGTACATCGACGTAAGACATCACTTCATCCGTGTTTGTGTCGAGAAGAAAGACGTCATTGTTGAGAAAATTTACACTAACATTCAACGAGCAAATATCTTCACCAAACCCTTAGTGGAGTCGCGATTCAAGATGTTGTGCCAACTTCTTGGATTGTTGGATCCTACAGAAGATGGTGAGAAGAAGGAGATATCAAGTTGAAGGGGAATCTCAACTTGAGGAGGAACTGTCCAAGTTCTAGGAGCCGTACAGTTCGGAGATTTCATGGAGTCAAATCTCAGCTAAACAGATAACTTGAGTCAGTTGAGTGTATGCAGAATTGAGGAGTCAAGTTCGACGCCGACTGAGAGGTATGAACTATTTTAGCCCGTCCCTTAACATTTAAGGCAGGTGTTTCAATCTATTTCAAACATTCTCTAACGTGTTGATCATACATTAAGTAGCCCTTCGGTTGCATTTAATGCAAAGCTAGACTTAATCAATTGTCTATACTTTTTAGACCGAGAATGGGCTGACATGGAAACTTTTACACTCCTCACGCGGGGGTGCCCTTCACCACCAGACCTACATCCCACCCACGTGTCTCCTTATGCGAACAGTCTCCAGATCTCCATTGTTGATTTTAAAAAGGCGGGGTTTACCCTCAACTGTAGATCTAGGTCATTGTCTATCTATAAAAGGGCATCTCCAAAACCCTTAATCCCTTTCACGACCTTCATATCTACTTATCTGCAAATCTCCTACTCCTTCGTGCATCTTTCCTTGTGTTTTTCTCTTGTTTCAAGTCTATTCATTCACATCAAAACATAGCACCAAGAACAGCAAAACCAATCTCCATCTCTGCCACCCCGATCACTTCAGAACTCAACGTTGTTCATTCACAGGTGGTGTTTGAACAAATCGTCTCTCTTGCCCATCAAGAACATGACGCGCTGTTAGCAATGATGAACAAGATTACTCACTCAAAGTTGAAGAATGGGGTGTCCCTTAAACCCCGATGCATTCTTCCCTTAGCCGCCCTCAGTTCTTCGTCAACATGAGGAATGACAGACATGGCACTTTATCTACTCATAGTTATCTCTCATCAAGACAAGGAGATGGGTTTTACAGGAAACAACAACACTCCATTGACATTGACCTCTGTTTGAGGGAGTTGTATGAACTCTCTGCCACTGGTGATGACCTATTGGACTTCTCAAACTCCAATGTAACCCGGTTTATCAAGTCCATCGCCATCAACACTGAAGAATTCAAGGTTGGATGCAGCGAACTCAGTTGGAGCCAACCACCCCGACTGCCGTTTGACATCATTGTCAATTGCGTCCATCTCCTTGCAGGCTCAAAAGAAGGTGTCAGCCACCCCAAGATGAAGTCGATGATGGCCATCTGTAGAGACTACAATATTGACCGGATAAGTCACTTCAAACATCAGCTCGAGGCTGAGTCCATGAGGATAGTCCACACCAACAACACCTTCACCGGCAAACACAGGTTGATGTATGGCACAAAGGTGTGCTCGATGATTCTGTACTTAGTTCGCGATCTTGACGTGGATAGGGATACCGAGCCACTCTCGGACAAGGACAAGCTCTTCTGCGAGAAAAGTCACATAAATGTTGTGCTGGCTCTCCAGTACAAGCTAAAGCCTACACACGCCTCTCCAGCCAAAGGAGGCAAGAAGAGAGCACAAACTGAGTAGAAGAAGGCTGCTCCCACGGTTCGTGCTGAGCACCTATTTGAGTCCCTTGTTGACTCAGTTGACGATGAAGCCACTCTATCTCCCTCCGGCCCTGAAGAAGAGCAAGAGGGTTAGGGTTGAGAAGCCGAAAACTTCTCATCCGACTCTTAGAGATGAGGATTCTTATGAAGAACGCGCCTCTCCTACTGCTCAGCCTGTGGAGAAGCTGGCGAAAAAGAAATCTCTCCGATTGGCGAGGTACGGTGAAACTCTATTGAAGAAAGCCCCCTTCACATAGTATGGCACAATGACAATAAGCCAGACTGTTCAAATGCGATAATAAAAGCCTCCATGAGCCACTGGATGGTCCTTTTATCCAGCTCATCCCCCACTGAACAGTTCGGGAGAGAACTGAGAAAGACCAATCATGATCGGACTGAGGCTATCAGTCAGAAGACAACCAAGGAATATTTAGCTTTGACGAGTGTACTGTCTCCCGATCCACTCTCCGTCTATTGCCCATATGATAGGGACAAGACTCTAGAAGGGATGATGAATGTTCCAACTCCTTCTCCATCACTTGTCAAGTCACCCGCCAAGTCACCTCCAGCAACCATCGAGATCTCCTCAACCAAGAAAGACATTGAGATTCAGTCCAAGGCAGTGACTGAGCCATCTGGTTCAGACACAGTCTAGGATGCTGCTAATACTCAACTCTCTCCCTCTTCAAAATCAATGAAGATGATGTGGCACAGGAACTTACTCTGGAAGAGCTGGAGTAGAAGGCACTGGAGAACACCTTCAATACCATGCATCTCAAAGTTGTACGCGATGCTCTGACTCGTCACCTACAATTTGTGGATCGTCCTAACACCCTAGTCTAGGTGATGGACCTTCTTATGTACATTTCTGTAAGCATGGGAGATTACTGCCTACTGGAGGACTTCATGATGATGCATTCCATGTCGGAGTTGCAGATCTCTGAGGCATAGCTAAAGGATGTGTTCTACTTCTTCACTAAGTGAGAACTAGTCCAAAACAAAGAATAACTGATTGCGGACTTCGTCAAGTCCATTCCTGCTGAGAAAAAAGAAGTATCACCCTGCCGCCTAGACAAATCATGCTTGCAACATCATGGATTGCGGATGGGTGCAATCAACATTCACCGAGCGAAATCTTCAAGTTCCTGTGATTACTCCGATCGAGAGCCAGTCTGATGAGCTGAAGACTGTCGAGTCTGCTGAGGAAGGATGCACATTATTCGTGCCTGAGGCCAATCAACCCAGTGCTGATGCTGAGTCAGGCCAACATACAGCTGAGCCCAGGATTAGGGCAAGTTCGATGATCTCTCTACCACGAATCTAAACATCGAACAACTGATAGTGGAGATCAGAGAACTGAGGCAAATAGTTGACAAGATAGTAACTGAAAAGCTTCAACTGCTTGAAGAACTGAAGTGAGCAGTGATCCTCCTCCGAACCGAGGTTCACAAAAAGTTTGAGGAGAAGTTCCAACTGTTGAAGACAACCGACGAGATGTTGGAGCAAGTTAAAGTGAAACTGGATGATATGATCACATCCACTTCTGATGAAGTCAAAGAAGCTAAGGATGATCAATTAAAGTTGATCGAGGCCAACTTCACGTAGTTCAGGGAGGACTTTGCTTCAAATAGTAGGACTTTGAACATGAGTCCCTCAAATCTGAGCAGCAGACTCACCAGCTTCTTATCTTCGA
Organism: Schizonepeta tenuifolia; assembly: GCA_029490685.1. Classification (NCBI taxonomy): domain Eukaryota; kingdom Viridiplantae; phylum Streptophyta; class Magnoliopsida; order Lamiales; family Lamiaceae; genus Schizonepeta; species Schizonepeta tenuifolia. The sequence goes on from JANLIY010000008.1 coordinate 3,444,668, forward strand.
GATCACTCAATCTAATGGTCAGCGAGACTTGGAGATCTCATCTTTAAAAGATGCAGTTGTTTCCCTTCTTGCTGATGCCAAAAAAGGGGAAGAAGAATTAACACCCCCAGCAGGATCTTACTCCAAGGCAACCACTTCCAAGGTAGAATGGGCTGAGAAGCTGGCTGAAGCGGAAGCAGAAGAAGCAGCCATTCAGGAAAAGACTGAAGCTCTCACGAAGGAAATGAAAGAAGAAGAAGAGGCGCCTCCAACTGATGAAGAGATGATACAATTGGCGAGGTTTTCCGGAGTGAATGAAAAGATGTTGGCTGATCCCAGGTGGATGAAAAAGTTTGCTGAAAAGAAAATGAATGAACTCGAAAAATTCTGGGAAGTCATGCAAGAGCAACATGAACAAAAGCTTCCTGAAGGCCGCGAACGCATAGTCTACAAGCAACATTTGAACATGACTGAAGCACGCACATGGGCCAGTAACAACATAAGCTTAAGAAGACAGGAAACAAGAAGGAAAAAGCTCGGACTCCGCTTCCACCATGTCAACAAGTGGATGCCTGAAGAGCTGAGTGAAATTAAAGTGGAGTTTGCCCTGATGTATTATTACGAGCTAGCTTTTGGATCAATAAAGCTCGATGTTGCATTTGACATACATCTTCAGTTGTTTGCAGTCGATGATCCTGTGTGGGACATATAATATTCAAAGACCTCGAGAAGGTAGGAAAATATCCACCTAAGGCTCTGAAAGCTTGACGAGCCATATGTTTGTGCTCTTTTCAGTGTATGTATAGGTCTAGATCGAGTCTTTTCATCTTTAGTTTTGGGTCTTTTGTGTCTGGGAGGACACACTGGTATGCAGGGGCACAAGATTCTTGCAAATAGGCACAATAGAGCAGATAAAAGGCATTAAAGAGGAAGGAATACAGCAGGGCGCTAGAGGTTCCAAGGAGCTTGTTGATGATCACGATGACAGATGGCAAAGCCATGAAGACTCCGTGTACTGGAAGTCAAACCTTTTCCGAAAATGGAAAGAACAAGCTCTGGCAGGGCCACAACATCTTCAACGGTAGCTCCAAAACAACTTCCAACAGTAGCAGCAACAGCAACCAATGGGAAGAAAGCAAAAGATAAGGCACTAAAAGTGAAGCTTGACCTACCAAATGGATGTCAGACTCCAAATGAGATTAAAGAACGGATTTGAAAGGCACGAAAGCAACTACCAAGCCGCTATATAAAAGCCATCCCTCTCCTTCACTTCGATTATCACCATCCATCGCAAAGCAGAAAAGAACACAACACACGCTACTCTCTGCACTTTAGTTTATAGCACAAACAATTCTCTTTACATTTTCGGTCAAGACCTCTTCAAGGCAAACAATTATTTTCAGTTTTAATGTTAATGATGCTTTCGTTTATTTACTTCTTTTCTTGTTCTTTACTTTTAATGTCTAGCTAAGTTGTTAATGCTTGGGTTGGTTAAGATGCGGTAAGATGTGAGTGTTGTGTGTGGAAAATGTGAGGTCAGAAGCTTGCCGGAGAGCTGTTGGACACGTTCTCGACGTGCTGGGCTAGATTCCAGAGTGGTGGAGCCTCCACGACTTCGTCGGTGGCCGATGGAGAAGTTGCGGTGGTGAAATCCCTCATAATACCGGACAAAGGTGTAAGAGTTCCCCTCACCTCCAGTCGTGTTACGGGCACTCGAATGTGGTGTATGGTGAAGGCCATGCTTATAGCCATATTGAGCCTTCTAGATCTAAATGTTGCTGACATAGAGGGCTAAATTGGTGACTTTTTCCAGATGCGAGCTAATTCTGTAGATAGTAAGGTGGGCTCATGAGGTGACTTGGAGGGCTCGATGTTGAAAGGAAGTGCTGGGGAGGAGACGCTCACGTGCGTGACATGGTGACAGTAAAGGGGCGTGAGTGTCTGAAGCCCTATAACCAAGAGACGTGCCCTTAGAGTGACTATTCGAGGGCATGGGATCTAAACACACGTACACAAACATCGAACCAACTCACGACTAACGCAAGCATGCCCTCCATATCTGATTTATTTAGTGTTTTATTTCAGTCTTGCTTCTAGCTTATATTGAGAGTGACCAAACTCCAAAACCAAACTCATGTCCAGTGACATCGAGGTCATCACAGCCTACCTCCCTTGGGTTCGACCCTGAATACTTACCCCCAATTGTACTTAGTGGTGGGCATCAGAAAATTACAAATTGTAATTTGGCACGTCCGGTTTTTCCAACGATAGATCCGGGCGCCGTCAAAATTGGCACCGTTGCTGAGGAGGTACGTTTGCCAGGGGTAATCTCATTTTGTTTAAGCTAACTGCTTTTGTTTTGCCCAGTGAATGCTTGGTTGTGGTCTTGTAGAAACACCTTGAGGGCATCTTTTGTACTACCCTGAGATCGAGAAACTAGCGAGACGGATACGAGCACAGACAAGGAAGGAAAAAGAGGCAGAGAAAATACAAGATCTGCAAGCTAGACTCACAGATCTAGACGAGGAAAGGATTCAACTGACGAAGAGATGGGAGATAACCATCGCGAGAAATTTGAGTGCACGATGAGGGAGGTGGTGTTCCCCACCAACCTCAACTTGCGACCTATGGGCATAAGTTTGCCCGAGCCCACCAGGAACTAGGAGCTGAAGCACACTTTCATACAAATACTCCTGAAGTTCAGTGCCATGCCTGGTGAGGATCCTCAGAGACATCTACAAAACTTCAAGATGGCAGTCTCAATGGTCCGTATGGAGGGCAACATGGGAAAATTCATTCAGTTGGTGTCTTTCCCCTTCACACTCCATGACAACGCTAGAGTCTGGCTTTATTCCATGAAAGAAGGGAGTATGACAATGTGGGCACAACTTCAACAAAAATTTCTGGAGAGATACTTCCCAGTAACACGTATTATGGCCATGAGGAAGGCCATCACGAGCATCAAAATGGGCACTGGGGAGTCCTTCTATAATTATTGGGAAAGATACAAAAAACTGATAGCAAAGTGCCCACAACACAACATTTCTACTCACGACTTGGTGCAGAATTTCGTAGCATGTTTAAGGGCCACTGAGAAGTTCTTTATCAATGCCTTCTGTTGGGGAAATATTGCAAATAAAGCCCCAAGTGAAGCTTTCAAATGGTTAGAAGATATGGCTGAAGATTCTCGCAACGATGAGGGAGAAACATTCAAGCAGCCTACCACGGAGCCCACGGTGGTGGAGGCCAAGATCGATGACCTATGCTCTGCTGTGAAGATGCTGGTCAACAACCTGGGCTCACAACAGAAGAAGGTGGTCAAGCCCTGCGGATTTTGCCAAGCCACACACCATGAGATGGATGCTTGCCCCACACTCTTTGTGGAGGATGTCAATGCACTTATGCAAGCTGGAAACAACAACTATCAACAAAGGAGGTTCGAGCTAAACAACCAGTATTACAACCCCGCTTGGAAAAACCATGAGAATCTGAGATGGGGACCTAACCCTAGGCACCAAGGGAACCAGTAAGGGCATCAACAACAGTTTCAGCAACCTCCAAACCCGAATGGAGGGCCCTCTCTGACTGATGTTGTGAACACACTGGGGGTCAATTTCACAAAGGAACAGGAGGAGGATGCCAAGTTCAAGCAAGAAACGAAGAACACCTTCTAGAACCTACAGAACCAAGTGGGACATATGCTGAATGCCATGGCGAGGATGGAAAAGAGACAGGGTGAACTCCCTCCTCAAGTAGAGATACCTCCAAAGGCTCAACTTAATGCCATCTCTTTGCGAAGTGAGAAGCCATTTCTTGAAAAGGTCTTCATGCCAGGAACAAAGCCTACGGAGGAAACTGTCGAGGGCACAACAACGAAGGGTAACCAAGAGAATACCGGTCGAAGAAAAATCTGGTGGAGAAGGAAGTCAAGGTTGAGAAACCATATGTAAGACCTCCGACACCTATCATACATGCCCCATTTCCACATCGATTGGCTTAAGGAAAGAAGAAGAAGGAATTGATGGAAATGTTCCAAGTATTCAAGAAGGTGGAAATTAACCTACCACTCCTCACTGCACTAAAGACCATGCCTCGTTGTGCCAAGTTCCTGAAGGATTTATGCATGAAGAAAGTGAGGATTCAAGATGATGCAAGGATCATGGCGGGGAAGAACGTGTCCTAAATGATTCAGAGAAAAATGCCACAAAAATGTGGAGATTTAGGGATGTTCGTGATCCCTTGCGTGATTAAAAATACACGGATAGATAGGGCGATGCTAGATCTGGGCGCTTCTATCAATGTCATGCCCTTGTCAATGTACAACGAGATGAATATTTGGGTAATGAAGGCCATGAGGGTAGTGATTCAGCTCGCTGATAAATCAGTGGTATACCCGGAGGGCATTATGGAAGATGTATTGATCAGAGTAGGGGATCTCATCTTTTCTGCTGATTTTTATGTCTTAGATATGGAGAATAATGAGATCAAATATGGAGGATTACTGCTAGGAAGACCCTTTGTGATGACAACAAGAACCAACATCGACTGCCACTCAGGGAAATTAACTTGTGAATTTGATGGTGAGAAGGTGGAGTTCGATGTATTCAAGGGCATAAAGGGTCCTAGTGATACAGAGATAGTGAAGTATGTTGATTACATTGAGCACACAGTCTCTACTCAAGGTCTCCGTATTGCCCTTGAAGATGAAATGGATACAGTTTTCTAAGAGAGCATATATGAGGTAGAAGAGAAGGCAACAAAGATTCAAAAATCAGTCCAAGAGCTCGTAGCAGAGGTCGATCGCATCTACCCTTTAAGATTCTGAACTACCAAGATTGAGGGAGGAAGAACGGCTCATCCCATCTCTACAGAGGGCACTAAGACTGGATTTCAAACCTCTTCTGGAGAATTTGAAATACATTTACCTTGGGAAGGATGAAACTCTTCCTGTGATCATGAATGCTCGATTAAATATTGAGGAAGAAGAGAAAGTTCGAGAAGTTTTGGAAAAGTATAAAGAGGCAATTGGATGGACCCTTTCAGATATCAAGGGCATTAGTCCCACCATATGCCAGCACTACATTCATCTTGACGAGAATGCAAAGCCATGTAGAGATCCTCAAAGGAAGCTTAATCCAACAATGAAAGAGGTGGTGATAAAGGAGGTTTTGAAGTTGCTTAATTTGGGCATTATATACCCTGTTCCAAACAGTGAATGGGTAAGCCCAGTACACATGGTGCCCAAGAAGTCAGGTGTACAGGTTCTGGAGGATGAATGGGGCATGCTAGTGACCAAGAGGCTCCAAACTGGATGGCGCATGTGCATTGATTACAGAAAGCTCAACTTGGTGACCAAGAAGGATCATTTCCCACTCTCTTTCATCGATGAGATGCTTGAACGATTAGCAGGTAACAAATATTTCTGCTTTCTTGATGGTTATTGTGGATATATGCAAATTTTTGTTGCTCAAGAAGATCAGGATAAAACGACCTTCATGTGTCCCTTTGGGACCTTTGCATAACGAAGAATGCCCTTCGGTCTCTGTAACGCCCCAGGAACGTTTCAACGATGCATGATGAGTATCTTCTCTGATTTGTTGGAGAAATGCATTGAGGTCTTCATGGATGATTTCACTGTGTATGGAAGTTCATTCGAAGCATGCCTGAGGCATTTAGAACTCACATTGGAGAGATGCGTGGAGAAAAATTTGGTGCTGAATTATGAGAAATGTCATTTCATGGTACAAGAGGGCAAGCATTGTACTGAATCACGTGTTCTCGAAGAGAGGCATCGAGGTCGATAAAGCCAAAGTTGACGTCATTGCGAGGCTTCCATATCCCAACAATGTGAGGCAACTTCAAGGATTCTTAGGCCATGCGGGATTCTACAAAAGGTTTGTGAAAGATTTCGCAAAGATAGCTCAACCTATGACTCGATTCCTCCAAAATGATGTGGTGTGGGAATTTAGGGATGATTGCAAGGAAGCTTTTAATTCTTTGAAAAACAACTTGACCTCTGCACGTGTCATCCAGCCTCCAGATTGGGGCATGACATTCAAAATCATGTGTGATGCAAGTGGGTATGCAGTAGGGGTTGTGCTAGGACAAAAGAGAGGAAAGATTAGTCATGTCATCTACTACGCTTCGAAGACCTTGAATCCAGCCCAATGCAATTACACCACGACGAAGAAAGAAATGCTAGCTGTGGTTTTTGCTTTTGAAAAATTTAGGTCTTATCTTTTAGGAGGAAATGTGATAGTATATATGGACCATGCTGCCCTCCGATACCTCATGACAAAGAAGGAGGCCAAACCAAGGTTAATTAGATGGATTCTCTTACTACAAGAGTTTGATATGGAGATAAAAGATAAAGCGAGGGCACAAAATTTGGTGGCCGATCACTTGAGTAAAATCATTCAGAAGGAAGATGTAGTGCCCATCACAGAGACCTTTCCAGATGAGCATGTATATTATATCAGGGATCAACCAGAACCTGACCCATGGTATGCAGACATCATGAACTACAAAAGTAGTGGGGTCATATCCGGATAATGCTACATCCTATGTCAAAAACATGCTTCATGCTGCAAGCAAACACTATATTTGGGATGATCCAAACCTGTGGAGGCAATGCTCAGATCAAGTCCTCCGAAGACGTGTTTTGAGGAGTGAGGTTCAGGATATCCTCAAACACTGTCATGCCAAAGAGTGTGGAGGGCACTACAGTCAGAGAAAAACAACCCAAATTGTGGATTTTATTGGCCCACTATTTTTAGGGATGCTCATGATTTCTGCAAGAAGTGTAGAGAATGTCAAAGAGAGAGAAATATCACTAAGAGGGACGAAATGCCAATGAACCCTATATTGCCTTTCGAGATCTTTTGTAACAACCCAATTTTTTCTAAGCATAATTAATCGTCCTAAACGTGATTATGTGTGCTTTAGTGCTTTCTTGAATGATATTATATGTGATTATGTGTGATAAAAATTTCCGAGAATAAATTTTCTCGTAAAATGACCAAAATGCCCCTAGAGGGGTAAAATCATCATTTTTCTCATTTCGGCAACTCGAAACGAAGATGTGAAGAGTTATATGAGTTTAAGAATGTGAGATTTAGCATGAGTTTGAATTACAGAAAATTTCGTGACGGTTGACTTTGCGATAAATAGTAACTTTGACCAAAAAGTCAACCCTCAGTCAACAAACTCCGAATTCAGTCTAATTAGTATCATTGGACTCTAGAATTTAGTTTAAGACTGTTGATGCAAGTTAGAAAATTTTCTGAGATCGTTTGAGTCGAATTTTATTTTGAAAGAATGCTTAAGTGAATAGTAACTTTTACGACATTCTTCGTTATTTGGAATTTATATACGAAAGCTGGGCTCTTTTGAATCTAGAAATTATTTTATGACTAATGGAGAATTTTCAAGTGAAATCCGACGTCTATAATTTAAGTTATAAGCCATATAAGTCGAGAGGACGAATATGAATAGTAAAAATTTTCGATTTCTTCGTTTCTTGGAATTTTGATTCGAAACATAGGTTTTCCGAATCTATAAATTAATTCGTGAGTATTGGTGCGAAGTAGAATGGATTTGGATGTCGAGAAAGTGCCGAAGATGAGTTTTTAAGTCAAGAGAATTATATATTTTAAAGAGGGATGTTCTATACCGTAAAATATTTTCTTTCGGGAATTTTTACCCGATAAAAACCTACACCAAATACATCTAAATATAATTAGAACTCTCTCTCTTTCTCTTTATGCCCATGTCGGCACCTACACACACATATTACTCTCAAATTCTTTCTCTACTCTCAACTATACTCTCAAACTCTACTCTCTCCATTTTCACCACTCTCAAATCCATGTAAGTGTGAGGAACACTCACTCTCCCTCACCTCCTATAATTTCCTATCACACAGCTCTCTCCCAACACACATCCATCTCTCAAAATTTTTCCCACTCTCATTTCCACTCTCATTGTAATACCCCGGATATTTTCTTCCGACGAAAAATAAAAATTTGATTATTAATTAATGCTTTGCATGCCTAAGTTAAGGATTTTCGATTCTAAGACTAACGGTGAAATTTATTTCTGAAAAAATGAAGTCGGTCGAACGACTACTGTATTAGGGTTTTCGCGTATGATAAAATTTTCATCTGAAAACTCAGATCGAAAAACCGTCAGACTTTACATTCACTTTTTCTTCGATACGAGTTCACCGGAGAAAATTAGTTTTTATTATTTTTCCGAGCGAAATTTGGACTGTGATGTCCTGACTTTGAATCAGATTTTGAAAAGCGAATTATGCTTTCCGAGTATGTGATTTATTTCTAATCTAACGGTTGAATTAGATTTCGTCGAAAACATAACCATCTAAGAATTTATTTCTCGATTTTTATAACGTCGTTCTAGACCCGTAAACAAGATATTTTCGGCAATAAAATTCCCCCCAAACCGCCTACACCATGAGTCATCATCTTGAGATATTTTTTTCTTCACTTTATACAAACTACCCTAGTCATCACCTTCTCTCTCACTCTCCCTATTACCGCCCCCCCCCCCCCCCCCCCCCCTCCCCCTCTCTATTCTCTCTCACTTTCTTCCATTGTTCTTCATCTTTCAAGCTTTTCAAAAGTCCACAAGTCTCTCGTCTACCGATCGATCTTAGATCCGATTCCATATTCGACAAGGTAGGAACTTCTTCTACGTATTGAACCGAACAAAAATCATTTTCCATCAATTTATTTTTTTCGAAATTTAGAGGATGAAGAAGCATGATGAATCTTTGTTTAATACATGTTGTTAGATGCTTAGGAATGGTTTTATGGATTGAAATCATGAAGAAATCACCCCCCCTTAATATATGTTATTACCGAAATTTTTCTAGAAATTGAGGGTTTGATGTAGTTCGATTTTCTTGAGGATTGATTGATGGATTAGTGTTCTATAAGATGATAGATGATCACATGAATTATTTTAGAATTTTCTAAAAATAAAAATAGAAATGTAAGAGATGAAGAAGTGATAATTTGGTGTAGAAGATGTTATGATTTGCATGAAATGATAATAGAAATGGTATGTAGTATGTTTATGGATGACTATATAATTATTTAAAATTTTTCTAAAAATAAAATAAAAATCGTAAGAGACGAAAACTCGTCGATAAGTTGAGATTCATTAATCATTTGAGTTTGTGGTTTGCGTATTAGTGATTCTAGATAGATAACGAACAATATTGTAAAGTTTGAGCAAAATCGGATAACGTTGAAATTTTGTTAAGAGACGAGAAATCGTCGATAAGTCGAGAATGAATAATGATTTAGGTTTGTGATTTGAATATATGTTAATCTTGTTAGTTAATGATCGTAACCGAAAATTTTGAACGAATTTTAAGAAGATTGGAATTTTGATAAGAGACGAAGAGACGAGATTAAACGTCGATAGAAAAGTCGAATAAGGAAATTAATTGGATATTAATGATTGTTATTGATAAATGAACAAGTTTGTAGTTGACGATATTTTCATCAGAGATACGAGATGTTATAAGTTATAGATTATAAACGAGAAGTTGATGAATGAAATAGAAATTGAAATTGAATTGGTTTAGCAATTGGATTAGTTGAAAGACGAGAAGTTATACGTCGAGTTTGTAATCGAGAGATATGAAGGAATTTGTCATAAAAGATATTGCGTATTGACTGCCTTAAGATGGAAATTTCGTAAGAATAAAAGTGGAATAGCATTAATCGAATCTAGGGAATCGTGCGTCGAGTTTTATCGAGCATTAGGGTTTCGCGCGGACTGTTTTGCGACCTTGCACGGAAACTGTCATAACTTTTAGCTCGCTTAACAAAATCGAGATCCGTATATTGGAGATTAAACTAGACATCCGTGGCTTTCTTTTGTTACAGGGTACATCCCTTGTTTCGAAGTGCTCTGTTCTGTGCGAACTCCAGAACTACTGTCTTGTGCAGGAAGTTTCCAAAAAAACCTAATTTCTTAAGTTGAATCCTTTCAACTTGATTCTTTTTGAAATTTTAAGTTATTATAAGTTATCGACATCCATTATCTACTGACCTAAGTGTCGAGTAAAGGAACCGAGTTAGTTTCTAAACGAGAATTGATCGAGTCTCGTTTATTCGTTAATCAAAAGAATGTAGCTAAAGTGCAAAGGCCTAAAAGTCTAAAACGAATTCAATTTCTCTTTCCTTTATTTATCTCGACCTTTTATTAAAGTGTTATTATTTACGTTCAAAGGAAGAAGTCGAGTTTAGAAGACAGGACGGAAGACAGAAGACGGAAGCTATAGTTGTTCTATAAATCGCCTGAGGTAGGCTTTTCTTATATCAAAATAAAAATGAGTGTTTCTCAAAATATTTTCTTACAGCTTTGGTAACTGTGTTTATGAAAGTGATTATCAGGCGTAAAATGCTTTGTTTTATGTGAGTTCATTTGTGGCATTCTAAGTTAGCCGACAACTTTCCAGAATTTATGAGTTAGATACAATGGGGCTAACTAAATCGATCGTACTTTGAGTTAGTATACAAGGGGGACTTTCCAGAGTTTGTGTACACGGTAGCCGGTGTGTGTGGTACCCTATTGAGGGGTAGCCAGCCACGGTGAGGAATGTTGGGCAAATCGAACGTAACATCTGTCAGAAAATGCTCGGCCGAGTGATTTATGAGAAAAGAAAAATGTTTTAGTAGGCACAGGCATTTTAAAGAAAAACCCCGATGCGTTACTGTTAAAAATGCCTGATTAATTTATTTGTATATTATGTTTTCGGCAATGTGTCTACTAAGTATGAAAATACTTAGCCCTGCATATGTTTTATAAAATGTGCAGGTTGAGTGACGGAAGCGGCGGTGGTTGATGTTGAGTTAAGAAGTCATAATTAGAATAAAGAACTTATATCAAGCTTTACGTTTTCCGCTGCCAATCGTTTTGAGATAATGTATCTATCTTTTGGGTCTAAGCCTCATACAATGAACTCAGTTCCTTTTGAACAACTTGTCGAGTGATCCTTCGAGATCAACTCTTTCTTTTAAATGAAGTCTTGTTCATAGAAGTTATTCTGTTATTAATGTCTGTTTATTCGTTCATTCTTATTCATCCCACTTCTTCCCTGCTTCTTTAATCCAACCCCTAGTCGCACCCCGGCTTTGCCGTCCCTCAGGATTTGGGGCTGTGACAGAGTGGTATCAGAGAAATCGTTTCTGCTCTGCATACAAGTTATCTTTCAAGTAATATGATAGAGCATTTTTTCATGCTCTACACCCAAGTCTTCTTTCAAGTAAAGTTAGGTCGTAACACTAAAATTTAAGAGTGTAGACGACAACTCAACCTCCCACTACGTCGACTCAATCAAAGAAGGAAAGTAAGGAAAGATTTTCAGAAGTATGATTTCTTTTAAGAAGAAATTTTTGAATAAAGTATAAAAGTATGATGTCGATAAAGTATGCAAGTATGATGTGAATAAGTGCCAAGTATGAATGTGATGAAAGTATAAGAGTTATACTTTGAAATATTATGTGAACTATATGAAAGTACGTGAAACTATGTGAGTTAAATTCCTTATTATTGAAAAGTATGTTGATATGAGAACTTAGACCGTTGTTCTAAGATTTCTCCCGATTCTCTGAGAACCTAGACTATTGCTCTAAGGATTCTTCCGATTCCCTGAGAACATAGACATTTTAAGAAGCGTTGGTTCCAAATGATTTCGAAAGAGGCGATCCGAATGGGAAGGACAGAATAAAGGGAATCAAAAGAAATGAATGTTACTTTTGTACAAGTAACATGAACAAAGTAGAGTTGTTACTTTGTTTTAAATAAGCAAGAGTCGTTAAGAAGTTTTCTTCAAGGAAGAAATAAGGTAAGAAGGTAATAAGGAAATAATAAGGAAGAAGAAGAATAATAAGAAAAAGGATGGAAATAAAATTTTGAAAATTTTATTTTTATATATTGTTTGAGTGCAATTTCTTGAAATTGCTAGATGATTAAGATAAGTTGTGATTAAGTGGTTAAGTATTGCAATTTTGAATAATGGAGTATTCTAATTGTAAATTTAAGAATTTTTTTAAGATAAGTTATTACCAGTTACTGATCCGTATTTCTTAAAACCTTATAGGATGGCTTCTAGTAGTGACATGACTCAGGAGAATCAATCCCCGCCACAGCGTACTTGGGCAGATGAGATACTGGATGAGTATCGTGACTTCGAGGCAGGCCCGAGTGATGACATTGGACAAATAGTTAGTAACTTCTCCGCACTTTACCATGCAGCCCGACACAGTGTTACAAAGCGTCAGGCTATAGCTGACTTGATTGTTCAACTACCAGATGAGTGGCGCGGATGGGCACATGATGTGTCTTGGTACTTCCTTGCACTGTTCGGCAATGACACTGAGCCGATAGAAGATTTCTCAGGATTCGCTCTCGCCGTACACGAGCATTTCTTTCAGAGCAGATTCATAGTGTCAGTTCCCATTCAGGAGCACCACCCCTACCGTCATTTTTCAGAGCCAGAGCCAGAGTCTTTGGACATGGATCCAGAGATGGCCGCACTGTTAGAGTTGCCACTAGTCCTTTCACCCAGTGAGGAGTTAGTTCCAGAGACAGGATACCTGGAGATCGGCACGGAGCTTGCTACTATGATAGAATTTCCATTCCCATTTAGACCACTTGAGGAGATCTGTGCTGAGTTGGCAAGGGTCCGAGGAGAGTTTGAGGCAGGACCATTCAGGGTCCGTTCTACAGAGGAATACGAGTCTAGTTCACCTCCCGAGCACCTGCTGCCTCCAAAGAAAAGGACAGTAGAGACCAGTTGGGACTACTTGGTTTCAGACTCGGAGAGGGCCGTTTCAGAGGTGCCTTCACCACCACCACTTGTACTTTTGGACGGCTCTACGATTAGGGTTGACGAAGCACTTCAGCTCGTTTTTAATTCAGATTCAGAGGAGGGCCCTGAGAAGGACCCGGAGGAGAACTCCGAGGATTTTCAGGCCGTAGAGGGCAACACTGACTCGACCGCCGCTTGTTGAGCAGAGCGTCTTAGACACATAGTAGTAATTTTTTCCCTGCCGTGTGCATAGCCGGATCAGTAGACTTCTTTTGTAGTACTCTATACGAATACAGAGTTTTATGAATCATTTCCGTTCTAGTACTTCTAGTAGGTACAGAAAATGCAGTATGTTAGTGCATCTTGTACATAGATAGGCAGTTAGCCTAGCTTAGACTCGTTGAAGTCTAGTTTTGTGTAAGTCCTCGTTGGAGGCAAACTCAGTACTCTTTTTTGACATGTATATATATATATATATATATATATATATATATATATATATATGACCCTGTGAGTGGGCTTTAATTTTGTGAAAGTTTCTCCAAATCGTGTTTAGTTAAATAAACTTATTTAACTTGGGAAGTTAAAAAGTTAAAAGAGCTAATATCAGAGTTGTTATTTATTTCTTTTCTGTGAACTTGTCTAAGTCGAAAAAAAAGGGGTTAAGTAAGTAAGTAAATGATTAAAAGCAAAAGTGCTAATGAGAATTTATGTTTTCAATAGTTTCGAAATGCCGCCAAGACTAGTAAATCGAAGAGGACCTGGTAGACCTAGGGGACGTGGTAAACGTCAAGCTCGAGTTGAAAGAGAAGGGGAACAGGAATATCATGAAACCCCTCCACCACCATCACCATCTCCACCACCACCCCGTCGTGATATTGAGGACTTATTCCTCAAACAAAACCCACCCGTGTTTAAAGGAACCGGTAACCCAAGCGATGCTGAGCTCTGGGTGCGAACTATAGAGAAAATCTTTAAACTCCTCAGATGTACTGATGAGGAGCATTTTCCAGCTTTCCGGACCAGCTGACTTCTGGTGGGAGGCTAGGCAGAAAGTTATACCTGCGGAGCATCTGGCTCGTTTTACATGGGAAGAATTTAAGGAAGCATTGTACGATAAGTACGTACCTAAGACCTATAGAGCTCAGAAAGAGGCTGAGTTCTATAATTTAAAACAAGGAAAGATGATAGTAACCGAGTACGACACCAAGTTCTGTGAATTGTCAAGGTATACACCTGCTCAGGTGGATACCGAAGAAAAGATAGTGAAGAAGTTCCGTGGGGGACTTAAGCATGAGTATGGAATAGCATTAGCTAGTCATGGAGGACTGAGCTACACCGAGGTTTTAGGACGAGCCCTAGAGATGGAGGCCGTAGTGCCTGATGAAAGGAAAGCTATAACACCCGCACCAGCCCCAACCCAGAATCGAGGCTTTTACAATAACAACAATAATAACTACCAGGGAAAAAGAAAATGGGAAGGAGGAAACAACAGTGGCTACTATCAGCACTCCAATAATCAAGGGAACCCGAGGAATGGAAACCAGCAAGGCTATCAGCAGCCTAACCCGAATAACAATTATGGCAAGAAGCCATGGCAAGGAAACAGTCAGTCGGGACTGTACTTACAAGGAAATAATCAAACGGGACCATGGAAAGGAAATAATCAGCAAGGTCAGCCACAAGGGCAACAAAGGAATAACCAAGGAGGAAACAACCAAGGAAGAGCTACCTGTCACAGCCCCAAATCCCGAGGGACGATAGAAGCCGGGGAGTGACTGGGGTTGGATTAAAAAAGCGGGGAAGAAGGGGACTGACTGAATAAACATACATACATGACTACATAATTTCTATGAACAAGACCTCGATTATAATATATATAAGAAAAGAGTTGATCTCGGAAGATCACTCAACAAAGTATTCAAAAAGAAATCTAAGTTATTGACGGAACTTAGACTACAGTGATATAATTACATAACATCAAAAGTGATCAAAGTTTAGCAGCGGAAAAGTGAGACATAATACAAGTCTTCTCCTAAAGACGACTGCACATTTAGAAAACATATGCAAGGCTAAGTACGATAGTACTTAGTGGGCACGTTGCCGAAAACATAATCATAAGTATTGAAAATCAGGCATCTCATTTTATAGCGCATCGGGGTTTTCATTTAAAAGAGCCCGTGCCTATTAAACATTTTTATCTCATTCAAAAGTATCTCGCGCGAGCATTTTTCCATAGATGTTACGTTCAAATCTTGACCAATCATTATCACCGTGGTTGGTTACCCCTCAACAGGATACCACATACACCACAGGCTACAGTGCACTAACTCTGGAAAGCACCTAATTGACTAACTCAGAGCCGATCGTTAAGTAGTTAACACCTAAATGGTTAACATACAATTCTGGAAAGCACGACGGCTAACTCAGATGGTACAAGAGAACTCACATAAACATAAAACATTTCATTTATGCTTGATATCACTTTGAAAACACAGTTATCAAAGCTCATAAAAGATTACTTTCGAGTTGTGGAAAAAACCCACATTTTATTTGTTATAGATAAAAGCCCACCTTAGCTTTACGGAACTAAATAAACGAGCTTCTCTTCTTTAGTCTTCCGTCCTTTCCTTGTGCTGACTTCGTCCTTCTTCGTACACGAAACATAACATCGATGAGTCGTTGAGACGACAAAAGAAAATGGAAATCGAAAACAAGTTCGATTTAGTCTTTTACGTTTCAACTTTTAGGCATTTGCACGCTTAACTAATTTCTTTTATTTAAACGGAAACGAGATACAATCATATCTCGTTTTAACACTCAAACTCTGTACTTGACTCTTAGGTCAGTAGAATAAATATTCGTTAACTCATTACGACTTAAAAGATCGATAGAAACTAAGTTGAGAAGGAAACAACTTAGGAAAACTAAGTTCTGAAATTTCACTGCGCAATGCAGTAGTTCTGGGGACTTCCCAGAACAGAGTATCTGGAAACAGGGGAGGTGCCCTGTACCGTTAGAAAGCCATGGAAGTCTAGTTTACGCTCCAATTTACGGATCTCAAATCTGATAAACGAGCTAACAGATATTACAGTTTCCGGGAAGGGTCGCAAAATTGCCGCGGCTAACCCTAGTTGCTCGATAGAATCGACGTATGACTTTCTAGGTTCGTTCTAAGATATCGAACCCACATTTTCACGATTTTAGCACTTCAAGGCAGTCAACACGTACTCCCATACATGAAGAACTCCTTTTCATTTCCCGTCTATATGTACGACGTTTTAAAACCTCGTCATTACCAACTAACAATTACTATACCAATCAAGTTTAACTCCTCGTTTCTAGTTCTCGATTATAACTAAAGCTCGACATTTCATAGCTCGGATCTACACGACGTCAACTACAATTTCGTTCCCTCACCAATAATGATCATTAATATCCAATTATCTTTCCTACTCGACTTTCCTATCATTAATTACGTACATTTGTTCGTCTCTTACGGATTCTCCAAAGTTATCGGAATTCATTCATTCTCTACGACATAAATAATCATCTAACGTAGATCATTATTACGTATATCATTACCTTATATCATCAACTAATCTTAACTTAATTAGGGTTCTTTGTCTCTTATAATTTCTATAATAATTTTAGATTAAATCCAATTAATTAACCACATTAACTTATATCATTTGGATCCATAATCTATCATCATTTCATTAATCAAAGATCAACTACATAATCCCCTATATCCTCACTAAAATCGGTATTGACATAGATTAGGGGAAATTGATTTTCTTCTTCAATTAACATCATTAATCCATTTATCCAACTACTACGACATCAATCTAACCAATTACTATACCATTTCATCATTAATTTGAAATCCATCTTCAAACCCTAACCTAAATTTTCGGTCACCACTTAGATCATAGGGCTTTTCATTCCTTTTTGTTTAATTCACCATTTAAACTACTCCTAAGTCTAATTAACTAAACAAATGGAGAATCAAATCATTCTACATCTAAGCCCCAATTTTTGGTATTACCTAGTCTTTAGGGTTATTGATTTTCTTTCAATTTTATCCATAGATATCATAACTAACACATCTAATTATACTAGTTAAAGATCATAACATCACCCTACATCCTTATAAAAAATCGGTCCAACACAAAAGATGGAGAGAATTAAAAACTAATTGGATAGATCAAGAGAGGAGGTAATTACCTTGAATATTAGTGAAAGAATAAGTAGGATTAGTGGATGGATGATGATCTTGTGTGAAAATCCTTGTCCAAGCTCCAAGGTTCTTCAATGGAGAAAAGAAAAATGGAAGAGAGAGTTGTGTGTGTGTGTGCCGAAAATGGAGAGAGAGTTGTGAGGATGATGGTGATGACTAGTATTAATGGAATAGTAACAACATTAGGTGGAAAGTTTGGAAGATTTAAAGGACATTAGGTGGCTAATACTTTAGAGTATAAAAATAAAAATCAAGCTTATGAGAGAGAGAGAGGGAGGTCGGCAATGTGGGGAGGAAAAAGGAGAAATATGCATTTTTCCGGCGCGACACGACATTACGGAAATCGATAAACTAAAAACGTATCTCGGCACAATATCGTCAAATTCCGATTCTACCAGCAATTCTGACGTATTTTACTTACTCGGAAAATAATATTTAAAATCTAATTTCCGACAAAAACTCGGGACGTCATAGTCCGAGTTTCGTCCGGAAAAATAAAAAAAATGAACTTTCTCGGACGAGTTCGTATCGCGATTTCGTGAATGTAAAAATCAAACGGTTTTCCAATCTGAGTTCTAGAACTAAAAAGTTATCGTACGCGATAATCCTAAATACAGTAATCATCTAACTGACTTCCGTAATTTATTTTCGGAAACGGATTACACCGTTGGTTTTAGAATTCAAATTCATGAATTTAGGCGTGCAAAGCCATTTTTATTGATTACCTTCATTTTTAGAGACAGTTATAATTTCCGGGGTATTACATCCTACCCCCTTGGAAAAATTTCATCCCGAAATTTGCATACCTTCTGCAAAAAGATGACGATATCTCTCCTTCATCTTCTCCTCGAGCTCCCACGTGGCTTCTTCCTGCCCGTGGTGATTCCATAGCACTTTCACGATTGGTATTGATTTGGTTCTTAATTCTTAGACTTTCCTATCCAAAATCGATATCGGCTTCTCTTCGTAGCTTAAGTCGGATTCAAGAACTACGTCTTGCTGACTAATGACGTGCTTAGGGTCATAGACATATTTGCTCAATTGAGAAACGTGAAATACGTTGTGGACACTTCCTAGACTTGGCGGTAAGGCCAATCTATAAGCGTCGGGTCCTATTTTCTCGAGGATTTCGTAAGGTCCTATGAACCTGGGTCTTAGTTTACCCTTAACTCCGAATCTAAGGATTCCATTAGAAGGTGAAATCTTAAGGAAAACTTTATCTCCTATTTCAAACTCAAGATTGGTTCGACGATCGTCAGCATAAGACTTCTGTCGGCTCTGAGCTTCTTTCATTCTATCTCGTATCTGCCGAACTATCTCAATCATTTCGTTAATCGCATCAGGGCCTAGGTTCTTTCTCTCACCTATTTCGTCCCAATAAAGTGGTGATCTGCATTTCCTTCCATACAAAGCCTCGTATGGCGCCATTCCTATCGTGGCCTGATAGCTGTTGTTGTAAGCGAATTCGACCAAATGTAGAATGTCTTCCCAATTCGCGCCTCGGTCCAAAACCACTGTCCTTAACATATCAACTAGAATATGAATCGTCCTCTCTGACTGTCCATCTGTCTGAGGGTGAAAAGTTGTACTAAAGTTAAGCTCGGTTCCCAGTTATTTCTGCATAGTGACCCAAAATCTCGAGGTGAATTTAGCGTCTCTATCTGATATTATGACCTTTGGTACTCCATGCAGACGTACAATCTCTCTAACGTACAACTGAGCTAATCTTTCTGATCCATACGTAGTCTTAATCGGTAAGAAGTGAGTTGATTTTGTAAGTCTATCGATAATCTCCCAAATGGCTGTGTTTCCTCTTCTTGACTTGGGCAAGCCTGTGACAAAGTCCATAGCTATGCCTTTCCATTTCCATTGTGGAATATCTAATGGCTGCAACAATCCATACGATCGTCGGTGTAAAGCTTTAACCTGCTGACATGCCAAGCATCTTTCTACAAACGAGACAACGTCTCGTTTTAGTCCATTCCACCAGAAGTTCCTCCTCAAATCCTGATACATCTTTGTATTTCCTGGGTGTGCTGTATAAGGCGTATCGTGAGCCTCACTCAAGATCTCATTCTTCAGTTTGCTGTCGTCATCAGGAATACAAATTCTGCCTTCATAAAGGATTGCATTGTCTGGTGCTTCGGAATATCCATCTGGTTTCTCTGTCCTTATCTTTAGTCGAAGTTTCTCCATCGACTCGTCCTTCCTCTGGGCACTGATGATTCTTTCTCGTAAATCTGGTGTAGTTTCTAATGCTGCTATCTGACTTGTTATCGTAGCTGGCGTGTCGAGCACTCTGATATCCATTTTCTCGAATTCTCGCACTAAAGTTTCTTCCTCAACAAAAAGGCATCCTAACTTCGTTGGAGCCTTGTGACTCAATGCGTCTGCTACCACATTAGCCTTTCCGGGATGGTAGTTGATTCCGCAGTCGTAATCCTTAACTAGTTCGAGCCACCTCCTTTGTCTCATATTCAGTTCTTTCTGCTCGAAGAAGTACTTCAGACTCTTATGATCAGTGAATATCTCAACCCTTACACCATAAAGATGGTGTCTCCAAATCTTTAACGCATGCACCACGGCTGCGAGTTCTAAGTCGTGGGTTGGATACTCAACTTCGTGAGGTCGAAGTTGTCGTGAAGCATAAGCTATCACTCGTCCATCTTGCATTAAGACACAACCTAATCTATTTTTCGAGGCGTCGGTGTAAACCACATACTCCTTGTTTGCGTCAGGAAGAGCTAATACTGGCGTTGTGGTTAACTTTTCCTTAAGCATTTGGAAACTCTTTTCACACTCGTCCATCCATTAAAATTTGGTATCCTTCCAAAGTAACTGCGTCATCGGGCGAGCGATCGTAGAAAATCCCTCAATAAACCTTCTGTAATAACCGGCTAAACCTAAGAAACTTCGGATCTCATTCCGACTCGTTGGTGACTTCCAGTTGTGCACTGCCTCTACCTTGGCAGGATCCACCTTGATTCCTTCAGCCGAAACTATATGACCTAGGAACATTACTTCCTTCAGCCAAAATTCGCATTTACTGAATTTGGCGTAGAGTTTCTCGGCTCTAAGGGTTTCCAACACTATCCGTAGATGTTCTTCGTGCTCTTTCTCATTTTTGGAGTAAATGAGAATGTCATCGATGAATACTAAGACGAATTTGTCCAAGTATGGGTGAAAAACTCTATTCATGAGGTCCATGAATACTGCGGGGGCGTTGGTTAATCCAAATGGCATTACTAGGAATTCGTAATGGTCATAACGGGTTCTAAAGGCGGTTTTAGGTACGTCCTCGGGTTTGATTTTCAGCTGATGGTACCCTGACCTTAAATCTATCTTGGAGAAGACTCCTGCACCCTGGAGCTGGTCGAAAAGGTCCTCTATCCTTGGCAAAGGATATTTGTTCTTGAGTGTGATCTTGTTCAGCTCTCTATAATCTATACACATTCTCATCGAACCGTCCTTCTTCCTAACAAACAAAACTGGTGCTCCCCAAGGTGAGACACTTGGTCTGATGAAACCAAGGTCTAACAATTCCTGTAACTGGATTTTAAGTTCCTCTAGCTCTTTCGGTGCCATCCTATATGGGGCTCTAGATTTGGGTGCTGCTCCTGGCTCTAAGTCGATCATAAAGTCCACGTGACGATCTGGTGGTAATCCTGGCAAAACCTCTGGGAAAACATCCTCATACTCGTTTACGACCTTCACATCCTGAATGGTCTTCATTGCTCCTGGTTCTCCGACTAGGTATACAAGATAAGCTGTAGTACCTTTCTTCTTCATCGATTTCGTGGCTTGAAGCGCTGAAATTATTGGTACGCCTCTACCCATTGAAATTCTGTGGAATTCGGTTGGTTCTCTTCCCGGCGGTTGAAAAGAGATTTTTCTCTCGTTGCAGAGAATCGTTGTCATGCCCCGACTCTCGAGGTGCGACTTACGAATAACAACATAACCTAAACAACTAACAATCAACTAAAATAAGGGGAACATGCTCGGAGAAAACGATAATGAAAGTTAAGACAATCGAATTGGGCTTCCAAAAACACAATGAAGTAATATCCGAGCATCTCAAAACTACATAAAACAAGAATATGAATAAGTATTTCATGCTGACAAGGATAGGATTCCAAAAAGAGAATACGCCCAAATATATATACCAAGTTAAGAGGATCATATTCAACAGAAATTCAAGTCAACGAGCCCATCGCTCGAAAGTGCAAATCAAGTAGTTTAAGAAGTTAGCAAATATTCAAGGTCTTCGAGCACAACGCTCGGAATAAAAAACATGAGAATCAAAGTATTATCATCAACAGACATCAATTCAAAAGGGTTGCAGTGGAAACTTGCATCAATACCCAACATTTGCACGTATGAAGACGTACAAATGCCAATCTGATATCCAACTAGACTCAACCAAAAGAACCAAACCACACCACCAAATATCCATGCCATCGCCATCCAGTCAACCTGCATGTTTAGAAATACACGCAGGGCTGAGTACTTCGTACTCAGTGAACACAAGCCAAAACATTTGAATAAAGATGCTTCTTAAAGCTATAATAATTGAACTTGCCTTGCCGAACATCACAAGTATATAAGCAGTTTTAAAACAGTTTTACTTGTGCATGTTAAAAACATTTTCTTTTAAACAGACTGCGCAGTCAAATATCATATAATATAACAGTATGTATCATCTATCACAAACAATATCACTGTGCCGAGAAGTAGGCCTCCTTCTCGAGCACTGTGACCGGCCTAACCGAAACAAGGCTCACAGTCACCTCAACATAAACCACACGTGGGTTCCTGCTTTTCACAGAATAATAACATCTCCATATAAATAGATGATAACACATACCAAACTTCAATAAAAACGGCAAGTCAATCACATTCGAAATCATATCATAATATTTAATAGCATAACTAATTTTCATCGATAGTTTTGGTTCAGAAAAGCCCACCTGACTTCCGAAGAACTAGCTAGGTGGTTTAGGGTTATTTGTCCTCGCTTAATGATCCGTCCGGCTCGATCCTTCACAGTTCGACATCAATAGGAAAAATAAGATATATGAACGACGGACACAAAGGCGTTGGACTTTAACTGAAGGACTTCTATTTGAGTCGTCTCTCTCTTCGCTTTAACTTTTCTAAAGGATCTCGCGTTCTTGTCTTTAAACCTTAACTCTACTCGAATTGGTTAAACTATTTATCGATGGCTTAACACTTTTCTCGTTCTAATTAATAACGTCATCGTCTACATTCTATTACTCGAGTTTTCTTTCAAAGATTTCACTTGATTCTCAACTTATCAATCAATCATTCAACCATTTGCATACAAGATAATTCAATTAACTTTAACATCATAATGAATATCATGCATTTAAACATTTATTCAATCATATAATGAATTCAAATAAATCAAACATACTTCAAGACATATTAACATTCATCCAATTTAGATTTTAAGACTTAATTCGATTATGCATTTCTTTTTTTATGAAGGCTCAACTACTTATTCTATCTTTCTTATTTATTTTTAATTCAATTCTCAATTCTTAACTCGACTATGGTTTCTTTAATTAATTTCTCGGTAATTTATCTCGGTTTATTTTAATTTGTTTGGTTGAAAACAACGTACTCAATTAATTATTTAATTAACTTCTTTCAACTTATTACTCGATATCTTATTCTATCATTATTATTTTGATTAACGTATACGAGTATCTAACTTAACTCGTCTAGCATCTTTCCTTTTCTCGATTAGAACTTCCTTTTTATTTCTTCTTGATTAATTCTTTTTAAACTTGGTTTTCTTTATTCTTACTTATCTTTTTAATAATTTCTTCTTTTCTTGTCTTTAATCTTTAAGCCATTTCTTACTTAGAAATTCTTTTATCTTTTAATAAATATTTTCATTAACTAGTTCATTTCATTAGTCAAATTATAAAAGATCTTTTGTTGTAGTTTTAGTAAAAATTCAAGTCTTTAATTTTTAATACAAGAAAATTTATTAACATATCTTTTATGCATTTTTCATCTTTTAATCAATTAAAAGCTTTTAAAATTCTTATCTTTTGTTACAAAACTTCTATCTTTATATATGAATTAACTAATAATCATACATACATTGTAACACCTAAACATTCAATCTTTTCTATATTTTCACAATTAATTTCTTTAAAAACTTCAACATGCAATCTCTGTTTCTTAACTTAAACACATGTACAAATATATTAACATAATATACAATCATCTCATTGATCAAAACATCACTCAATTCATCAACAAAATCAACAAAATAAATGCTCCATTTTTGCTCAAAACACACGGCATTTATGCATCTTTTTGTGCAATTTATTTCTCAATTTTTCATGCATATAATCTCATTCTCAACATGATAAAAATAACAAATCAAGTATCAAAATATCAATATCTCAAAGAATTCATATTTCTCTTATTTTTCTTATAATTTTCGGCATTTATTAATTCTTTAGGGTTTTAATTCCTTTTTCTTCTATTAATTCACCGATTAAACTATTGTTCGATTCTCCTAACGATTTCTTCTCACTCGATTATCACATGCACGTCCTAAGTTTGCCTAAACATAAATTAAATAGCATGCATGCATAGATCTTTCTTTTAGGACTTAGAGATATACACATTTACAACTAAACAAATGAATTTCATACTTTAATTTAAATGGAATTCTTCTCCTTGGCTCTTGGACTTGGAAATGGATGGAAAATGAAGCTTCAAAGCTTGGATTTGAAGGAAGAAATAAGTCTTCTTGAATCCTCAAAAAGAATAACATGAAATTAATCATCCATCCCTTTTAGGTTTAAGAATCAAAATAAAGAAATTGTTGGATGAATATTGAATTTAATCTCAAGAACTTGAAAGATTATTACCTTTTCTTGAGAATATGGATGGAATGAATGGAGGATGACACTTTCTACTTCATTTCCATGGATGAGGAGCTTGAATACATGGTTGCATGTAAAGAAAAATTGAAGTATGAGGGAGAGATGGAGAGATTGAGAGTTTTTCTTTTGTTGTCTTGAGAGAGGGAGAGATCGAATGAGAGAGAGTTGGAGTGTAGATGACTAAGTTTTCTTTCTTGTCTTAGATGTAGGAATTTGAAATCCAACAAAAGGAATAAAGTGAAATATTGGAAGTTGTATTTGTTAAAGTGATTGATGGATGAATGATGTGATGTAGTTTGCATGCAATATTTTGGTAAGATCTTGTTGAAGACATAATCATGATAATTAACATTGGAAATTGAGGAGTGATGTAAGAGAATGAGTGAGGTGGCGTGAGAGGGAGAGAGGTGAGTGACATGTGTCTTCGTCGTGTCGTTACGGGTATTAATTATCCGGTCGTAAAGGTTTTCCGGATAAAATAATTCGTATTAATTTCTTTTTATGCTATTAACGAGTCTAACCTCTTCTCGTCTCACTATTGACATTAAATATCTCAATCCTATTTCACGCCTCAATTAAAAGATTAACGAGTTCGATTATTTAGTCTTTTAAATCTTAAAGAAAAAAATTAGTCGGCTTCTTAATCCGTTTATTAATCCTTTAAAGATTAACTCCTTATTACTCTTCTCAAATCTCGGATAAGTTCTTACCCTATCTCAGTGATCTTAAAAGAAATTCTAAGTTCGAAGATTCTAATTCAATTCTATTCTAAGTTCATCGGTATAAATATATTTATCGGCGATTAAAATTATGCTAATTCAATTAAGCAAACTTCTCGGAATTATTTTAGAAATTAATCTCATACTCATCTTCATACAAATAATTCAACAAGCATATCACATCATTATCATCTCAGATAAATAAAGCAGATAATTTCACACAAAACTCACAAAGCAATTTAAACGTTTTACTCAATTCTCTTCTATTAGAAAAGAAAAATTTTACTCCTAAATTCTCATCTTTTAACTTACTCGGTTAATTAAACGCTTTCTAAAGGTTTAAAAACTCGGGGTATCACAATCGTAGCGTAATTCTCTGACAACCAATACATTCCTAAGATTATATCTACGTCCCACATTATCATAACATTTAAGTTGTTCGCTTTAACCTTAAGAGTTCCAATTTCTAAATCTCGGTTAGAGCAAACATGAGTAGAAGTAGTGATCTCTCCTGAAGGTGTAGCTACTCTCATAGGGTGTGCAACTCTTACAGGTCTGATGTCTAAGTTATCGGCACACGAGCCAGCAATAAAAGAATGCGATGCGCCGGTATCAAACAGTATCTTAATAGGGATGTTGTGAAGTTTTCCCATACCTGCGAGATTACCTTTTCCCTTGTGTTGGCCACCCTGTTTGATAGCACATCCTCTCGCATTTTGCTGCTGCTGTGCATACTGCTGGAACTGCTGTTGATTAACCGGTTGCCGTAGCTGTGTCTGTGCTTGTATAGCCCTCAAAGGTACTGCCTGAAGTGGTTTAGGGCAGTCCTTCTTCATATGCCCTTTTTGCCCACAATTGAAGCAATTGGAGGTGCCTATTTGACAAACACCGTAGTGCGCCTTGTTACATTTAGAGCAAACAGGCACGTTAACCTTTCCTGGGTTATTTCCTCCCTGGTTGGTGTTCCTCTGCTGCCCCTGCGGCTGATTCTGTTGACCGTTACCTCTCCCTGATCCATTCTGCCTATTTCCTTGAAGGTACAACCCTGACTGGTTGTTTCCTTGCCACGGTCTCTTGTTGCTGTTCTGACCAGGCTGTTGATAGCCTTGCTGATTATTATTCCTCTGATTCCCCTAGTTCTGATTGTAGTTCTGGTTGTTACCACTGCGATTACCTCCATCCCATTTTCGTTTTCCCTGGAAATTGCTATTATTGTTGTTATAATAGCCTCTGTTCTGGTTCTGTGTTGGAGCTGGTGTGGTCGTTATGGTTTTCTTCTCATCAGGCACTATGGCCTCCATTTCTAAAGCTCTTCCTAAACTATCAGTATAGCTTAGTCCCCCATGACTAGCTAAGGCAATTCCCAACTCGTGTCGTAGTCCCCCTTGGAACTTTTTTGATAATTTTTCTTCAGTATTGACTTGCGAAGGCGCATACCTAGAAAGCTCACAGAACTTAGCGTCGTACTCAGTTACCGTCAGTTTTCCCTGTTTTAGATTATAGAACTCAACCTCCTTCTGAGCTCTATACGTCTTGGGTACATATTTGTCAAACAGGGCTTCCCTGAACTCTTTCCACGTAAAATGAGCTAGACGCTCCGCGGGTATCACTTTCTGTCTGGCCTCCCACCAGTAGTCCGCTGATCCCGTCAGTTGGAACGCCACACATAGTAGTCGCTCCTCATCAGTACATCTGAGGAGTTTGAAGATTTTCTCAGTAAACCGCACCCATAGCTCAGCATCGCTAGGGCTGCCCGTTCCACTGAACATCGGGGGGTTTCTCTTGAGGAAGAGGTCCTCAATATCTCTACGGGGTGGTGGTGGAGGTGGTGGTGATGGTGATGGTGGTGGGGTATCATGCTGTTCCTGATCATGTTCCCTTTCATCCTCTGGCTGACGTCTTCCACGTCCATGGGGCCTACCAGGTCCCCTTCTGTTGTTAACGTTTCTTGGCGGCATTTTTCCTTAAGCTATAGGTAACAAAAATTCTCATTAGCCCCCTTTCCTTAATCAGTCGCTTACTTACTAACCCTCTTTCCAACTTAAACAAGTTCGTAGAAAGAAAATCGAACATAATTTCGATATTAATTCATTATTCTTTTAACCTCTCAAGTTAAACTCAATTCTTGTTACACGAGTTCATTTGACATTTAGGTTTCATTACTCGATTTATAGGAAACTTTCTGGTGATTAAAAACCCTCTCATGGGTCATGTATATATATATACATCAAAAAGAATATTAATTCTGCCTCCAACGAGGACTTATACAAAGAGTTAGACTACTACTAGTCTAAACTAGGTTGACTGCCTACTATTTACTGGGTGTACTAACAGGCTGCATCTCCGTATCTACTGGAAGTACTAGAACGGAAACGATTCATAAAATTTCGCATCTGTTAGAGTACTACAAAACTAGTTATTGATCCGACTATGTACATGGCAAAAGAACCACTACTACTACGCGTCCCCGACGCACTGCTCAACTCACTGCAGTCGAGTCCGAACTACCCTCTACGGCCTGTAAAAACCCTAAGAGTCCTCCTCTGGGTCCTCCTCCGGCTCCTCCTCCAGATCCTCGTCCGGGTCCTCCTCCTCAGGATCCTCGTTCGGGTCCTCCTCCTCAGACTCTGAACCAAAGACGAGCTGGAGGGCTGATGCGTCTTCGACTTTTGGGCCATTTGGCCCTATTTTTCATGTCTTTTTGTGTCATTAGTGTCTTTCCAAGGGAAGGAAACTATTGTTCGAAGGAAGAAAGCTCAGTCCAAGTCAAACAGAGGAAAGGTGGTCCGAATGAGCAGAACTGGAGTAAATTCAACCGGTTGCAAGGACTACGCAAACGAGTATGCAGAGCAGGAGATGAATTAAAGCAAGAGACGAGGTTGAAATTAGGATTCCATGTGAACCCTAAAGCTAAGTTGTTGTTCATCATTCACATTCGTGGTATTAACGTAATGCACCCAACAACAAAGAAGATCTTGCAACTGCCTTGCCTACGAAGAATCAAATCATGAAACATGCAACCAGTTTGACCACTACAGACATTGCCAGTCAGTCACCAGAGCTCAAGAAGGAAAGCCGCGTGGAAGAAGATTCGCACAATATCTGCCAAGCATCTATGGAAGGAAGGATTTGGAGATCAGCATATTACCCTAAATAATCAATCAATCAGAGATTGCCAATCATCAATCCATTCAATCACAGATAATCAGAATCTCGCTCAACATGGAAAGTGCTAATCATGCCGATTCAGTCTACCCGCTTAGGGTTTTGCTCGCTGCCATTGCTACTATAAAAGTCCAGCCGGAGCGGCTGGCACAATGTGGGTTAATCGATCATTCTCCAGTTCTTAGTTCGAAGAAAACACTTTTACTCTCAGTTGTATATTTTCTGTTCAAAACAATTTATCTGCTTTAATTTACATTCCGCTGTGAAGAACAAATCCAAGGCTGTTTGCCTTAGGTACTTTTAATTCAAGTAGTTCGTATTTCTTCTCATTCATGTGTTCTCTTTCGCTTATCATTATATATTTAATTATGTGTGAGTAATCTACTTGGTGAGATTTGGGTATGGGAAATGATTGACTGTTGATATGTGAAACATTCGTGAGACACTTGTGCCATCGATTGAGTCCGGTAGTTCCGGAAGGACTGGAGCAGAACTCATGGGCAGTCCTGACCTAACGGGTGATCTCTGTTCGGTTGGAGCTGTACCATGTCAGGCAAAGGCAGGGCATGACAAATGGCAGCGTTCGATGTGCCCATGACCGAATAGCTAAGCAGCACCTGTCATGGTGCTGTAGATCTGGATGGTGAGGAATGGACAAGGGGATATTGCATCCTTCTTCAGTCTTGGGCTTCTCTAACATTCACCCATCAACTGTGACGAGACATCAAGCCATGGTTATCGACCAAAGGACTCATCTCGCGTATCGTAGGCATATCGATGACCGGTTGGACGTAGTACCGGAAATGAATATCCCGCGAGTTATGTCTACTATGTAGGTGCGGACATGGGAAGTTTGGAAGAGAAGGTTGGTGAGGGTCATACTTGGAGAGATCGGGTATGACTACTATCTAAGGAGGAGTGAAGCACGGCCTTGTGACCGGGGTGAAGCGTGACCTTCGGACCAAGACGACAACAAGGGATTCAACCATCCCAAGTGTGGAGTATGAACTCTTGAAACGCCCCAATGTCTTTGGGCCACGCCTTGAGTTTATATGAAGCATGGACGGATCTTCAGTGTGCCCATGACCGAATTAACATATCAACAATGATCATAACCTACCCCAAATCTTACCCCCCTTTTATATTTGATTTCCGTTTAGTTTATTGTGCAGATATACAGATTGAGGCCGTGACAACTCGATTTGTACACTAAAGAGTAAGGTGGTTCATCACTCTCCGTGGGATCGACCCTAGCTTACCGCTAAGACTAACCAGTCCAGTAGTGGGCATAGGAGCGTGTACTGTCCGTCTGGGGCATACACAGGTATTTTGATCGTACCACACGATGGGTGCGTGTCAAAATTGGCGGTGTTGCCGGGGAGTGTCGCACAACAATTTTACTCTTCTCATTCCATCTTCCGCTACTAGTGTATCCGTGGAACTCGTCGAGTACAGAGAGCATTAACCTTTGATCCAGATATTGAACGAACTGAACGACGACTACGCACACTTACACGAATAGCGAGACGCGACGCTATGGGTGAACAACCACAGCCGCTGCAGACCCTCAAGCAGTTGGCTTACCCAATTAATCTGAATCTCAGGCCAAAAGGGATCACCTTACCAACGAATCCCTTCGCACCTGAACGGTTTGACTTGAAACCTGCATTAATACAGGTCTTATCGAAATGTAATAGATATCCAGGAGACGACCCGCATACCCATCTCCAGGACTTCGAAATGACAGTGATGCATCAGTCCAATGAGAATCAGCAAGAATATGTGAAACTGGTTCTTTTTCCATTCTCATTGGTGGATAGAGCAAGGAGATGGCTGTACAATCTACCTCAAGGAAGCGTTACCATTTGGGCAGAAATGCAGCAGAGTTTCTTGGAAGAGTTTTTCCCAGCCACAAGAGTTGAAAGGATGCGATGGGACATCCGAAACATTAAACAGGATGGGCTGGAGACTTTTTATGAGTACTGGACTCGCTTCAAATAGTTGTTAAGCAAATGTCCTCATCACCAGATCACTCCAAAAGATCAAGTGGAAAGCTTCGTATAGGGCATGCAGAGGAGTGATCGAGGTTTGGTATTGGCTGCATGCAATGGATCGTTGCTGAGCAAAACACCTCAAGAGATTTTTAAACTCTTGGGAACAATGGCAGAAGAATCCAGAGATGATGGACATGAAAGAAGCAGAGAGATGAAGGAAATAAAGGAGATGAAGGAAATAAAGACACTGCTGAGTGGTCTGACCATGCAGAAGAAGGTTAGACAGTGTGGCCTATGCGATGCAGTGGGGCATCAATCTGAAAATTGCCCCAACTTTGGTGAAGATATAATGGACATAAATGCC
This sequence comes from Schizonepeta tenuifolia, assembly GCA_029490685.1. Lineage (NCBI taxonomy): Eukaryota > Viridiplantae > Streptophyta > Magnoliopsida > Lamiales > Lamiaceae > Schizonepeta > Schizonepeta tenuifolia. Next base: position 3,474,905 of record JANLIY010000008.1, read on the forward strand.
ATAGGGGGAAATGAAGGATTTCAGAGGAAGCATGACCCGTTTTCAAATACGTACAACAGAGGGTGGAGGGATCATCCTAACTTTAGATGGAAACAGGATGGTCAACCACAATAGAACGGTACAGGTCTATCGGGATCATCTCAATCATTTGCCCAGCACCAACAGCAAGGACAATATCAGGGAGGCCCACCACAACAACAACACTACCAACCACAGCAGCAGCAGGTGTATCAACCGCCTCATCAGAGGAGAGCACCATGGGAAGAGGCCATGCAGATTGGTCATTTGGTGAAGGCGCTGGCGAAAGTAGAAGAGAATACAGGGAAGCTCCCACCTCAAGGGATCAACCACAAAGAACAGGCACAAGTGATAATCACAGAAGTGGATGATGAGCAAGCTGAAAAAATTTTGGCGGATTTTTGGCGGAGGCAGAAGTTAACCGGCAAAGAGAGGAGGGAACCAGCAACAAAATTACAGGAGAAATAGATAGGGATGAGCAAACTGAACCCCCTTATCCGGGTAGACTTCGACAGAAAGCCAGAGAGAAAGAAGCCAATGATATGATGAAGATCTTTCGAAAATTGGAACTTAGCCTACCCCTACTGGACGCGATTAAGCAAATTCCAAAGTATGCCATGTTCCTTAAAGATCTCTGCTTGAGGAAGGTGAAGATTGATGAAGATGTTCGATATATTATAGGAGAGAGTGTGTCAGCCATTATACAACAGAAATTGCCACCAAAGAAGAAAGATCCGGGGATGTTCACTATCCCTTGCAACATCGTGGGCAGGAACATGGACAAAGCCATGATGGACTTGGGGGCATCTATAAACGTTATGCCCCTAGCAGTCTTCAACAGGCTCAACTTGGGGGAACTACGGAACACCCGAGTTGTCATACAATTAGCAGACAGGTCAAACGCGTATCCAGAAGGTGTTATCGAAGATGTGCTGATCAAAGTAGGAGAGCTGATTTTTCCTGCTGACTTCTACATGCTGGATACCGGTTCAGAAACAAAGGAGAACTCCATCCTGCTGGACAGACCATTCATGATGACTGCAGGGACTAAACTGGACATGAAGACTGGAATTCTATCGTGTGAATTCGATGGTGTGGTGGAAGAATTCAACATTTATGAAGCCATGAGAAGGAAGCCTGAACTAGAGTCTGTAGAAATGATTGACATATTCGAACCATTGGTACAAGAGCGAAACCTGGAATTCAGCTCAAGCGACACTACAGAAAGGGTGATACAAGCCGGACTGACCGATCGGGATGCCGTGCAAACAGAGGACCTCGAGATGAAGGAGGCCATCATGGAGTTGTACTCTTTAAAGGAAAGCACTTTGGAAGCAGCAGTGGAGGTTGACAGGAAGATTAAAGATATTATCTTGGAAGTGTACTCCATCAGAGGATCGGGACAGGGCAAACCGGAGTTGTTCTCTCAGTATGGGCAACATGAGAAACTGATGCCCTCGATTGTGAAAGCCCCAGTCTTAGAGTTAAAGAAGCTGCCAAAGCACTTGCAATATGCTTACTTCGGACCGGAGGAAACTCTTCCAGTGATTATCAGTTCTGATCTAACCATGGTGCAGGAAGAAAGACTAGTCAGAGTATTGAGAGAGAACAAGGAAGCCATTGGTTGGACCCTGGCAGATATAAAGGGTATCAGTCCAACAGAGTATATGCACCATATATACTTGGAAGAAGGAGCACGACCGGTACGGGATTCGCAGAGGAAAATGAATCCTGTCATGAAAGAGGTGGTACTTAAGGAGATCCTAAAGCTTTTGGAGTTGGGCATAATTTACCCTATATCCGACAGCCAATGGGTCAGCCCGGTTCACGTCGTACCGAAGAAATCTGGAATACAGGTTGTGGAGAATGACAAAGGCGAGCTTGTTCCAACAAGGCTACAAACTGGGTGGAGAGTCTGTATAGACTACCGGAAGCTGAACATGGTCACACGGAAGGACCATTTTCCATTACCCTTTATCGACCAAATGCTGGAACGACTAGCTGATAATGCCTATTACTGTTTCCTGGATGGATATTCAGGATATATGCAAATATTCGTAGCTCAAGAAGATCAAGAAAAGACCACGTTCACTTGCGTGTACGGGACTTTCGCATACCGAAGAATGCCATTTGGTCTTTGTAATGCACCTGGAACCTTCCAACGGTGCATGATGAGCATTTTTTCAGATTTATTGGAAAATTACATAGAGGTGTTTATGGATGATTTCACGGTGTATGGTGATTCGTTCGACACATGCCTTAATCATTCGTAGCTAGTATTGAAAAGATGCGTGGAGAAAAGCCTGGTACTCAATTATGAAAAATGCCATTTTATGGTGAAGGAAGGCATCGTACTGGCCATGTCATATCGGAGAGGGGGATCGAAGTGGACAAGGCAAAAATCGATTCCATCGCCAAGTTGCCGTATCCAACTACGGTCAAGCACATACGGGCATTCCTTGGCCACACAGGATTCTACCGCAGATTCATAAAGGATTTCGCAAAGGTTGCTCAATCCATGACCCGTTTGTTACAACAAGATGTACAGTTCGACTTTGATGACGACTGTAAGGAGGCATTTCTGAATCTACGGGACAGATTGGTATCAGCCCCTATTATTCAACCGCCAGATTGGGAGATACCATTCGAAATCATGTGTGATGCCAGCAATTACGCGGTTGGAGCAGTACTGGGGCAGAAGAAAGGTAAGGAAAGCCACGTTATATACTACGCCTCGAAGACTTTGAATCCAGCTCAGTGTAGCTACACCACAACTGAGAAGGAATTGTTGGCAGTGGTTTTCGCAATCGAGAAATTCAGATCATACCTTCTGGGCACAAAAGCGATCATTTACACCGATCACGCTGCTTTGAAATACCTCATGGCGAAGAAAGAATCAAAACCACGACTTATCCGGTGGATATTTCTGCTCCAAGAGTTCGACTTAGAAATAAGAGATAAGAAGGGAGCAGTCAACCTAGTAGCTGATCATCTAAGCAGGCTACAAATGGGAAAGGATGATGGCGAACCAATAGAAGACGTTTTTCCAGATGAGAGGCTGTACGCCGTACGAGATCATATGGAGATGGAGACTCTGTATGCCCTAAAGGAGAAGGAGCCCTGGTTTACAGACATAGCAAATTATCTTTTCACTAAGGAAGTGCCACCAAGGAAGACCAAGTTCGAGAGACAGAAATTGGTAACACAGGCTCGCTCTTATTTTTGGGAAGCATCGCATTTATGGAAGATTGGCACAGATCAAATCATACGGAGGTGCGTTCCGAAGATTGAACATGCTCAGATATTGGAGATGTGCCATAGCACAGCATGCAGTGGCCATTTCGGTGGAAGAAGAACAGCGCAAAGAATATTGGAAAGTGGATTCTATTGGCCTACAATCTTTGCTGATGCCAAGAAATGAGTACAGGGCTGCCCGAAGTGTCAGATGGTAGGGGGTATCACCGCAAGAGATGAAATGCCTCAAATGCCTATTATGCCTGTGGAAATCTTCGATGTATGGGGAATCGACTTTATGGGACCACTCCCTAAGTCAGGAAATTATGAATACATTTTGGTGGCAGTCGATTACGTATCCAAATGGGTCGAGGCAAAGGCTACAACCAGTAATGATGCTCAAACGGTGGCAGAGTTTTTGAGAAAGCAGGTGTTTAATAGATTTGGAGTTCCAAAAATCCTCATCAGCGACCAAGGATCTCATTTCTGCAATGCCACCATTAGAGCACTCACCAAAAGAATGGGGGTGAAACATAAAGTCACGACTGCATATCACCCTCACGCCAATGGGCAGGCTAAAATTTCTAACAGGGAGATCAAGGGCATATTGGAGAAGGTGGTTCATCCCAATCGTAAAGATTGGAGCAATTACCTGGGAGATGCGTTATGGGCATAGCGCACTGCCTATAAGACTCCAATTGGCATGTCACCATTCAGGCTTGTGTTCGGAAAAAGATGCCATTTACCAGTAGAAGTGGAGTCATATGACAATGCAGTTTTGTACAAGGAAAGAACGAGGAGAATCCACGATGCAAAGCTTAGGAACAAGGAAATTTGGTCTGGCCAAAAGGTGTTGTTATTCAACTCTCGATTTAAGTTGATGAGCGGGAAGCTTAGATCAAAATGGGGAGGACCTTACATCGTGAAGGAGTTATTCCCAAATGGAAGTGTCGAAGTTTATGATTTGAATGGAAAGGATACTTTTGTGGTGAACGGTCATCGCTTGAAACCGTACTTCGATTATTCAGAGTTGAAGAAGACCAAAGAGAAATGTTCTTTACTGGATCCTATTTATCAGTAAGAGCCAAAGCTGGAAGTCGAGCTCAAGACATTAAACAAGAGCGCTGACTGGGAGGCAACCCCTCCCAGGAGTGGTCGTCGGTAAGACCACAATCGCTTTCCCTTAATTAGTTATTGTAGAGTTGTTTTGAGTTAAGTGAGTATTGGATTCAGTCAGAACTGGAGAATGTGGGCCAAGGTGTTTTTAGAGCCTATTTTGAGATTCGAACCCACTTTGCGATACAAAGTGTGTAGGTGGAGGTCCAAGGTGAATTGTGAACCCACTTTGCTATGCAAAGTGTGTAGGTGGTAGACCGGTGTGTGGAATGAGGACGGTCTAACCAGGAAATGATGTGGAGGCGCATCTGACAAGGACGGCTGGATATAATTGCGGCGCTTGGGATTTCGCACGAAATTTGAATTTCAAATTTGGTAATGATTTTATTCCCTTGATTGTTTCGACTTCCCATAACTGTCACCTCACCATTCCATCAGTTAAAAGGAGAAAACCCTCCTCCATTAACCCTCGCAGCCTCCATAACCGCCATACACTCAGCCACTCTCTCTACTTCGCCATAACCGCCATCCACAAACCTGCCATTTAAACACGCAGTCCAGCTTTCACTCCACATACCTTCACCAGCCATTGTCGTTTTTCTGAAAACCCCAAGTTTTCAACCATCATCATGGTCAGAATCAAGAAAGCCGCGCACAAAAGAACGAACAAAAGTGTCGCCGCCTTCGGCAGTACTCAAACCAAAGGCCCAGCCGCTACAAAATCTGTACTGGTGGGGGAGAAGAGAAAAACGCGCAGCACCACTTCCGAGGAAACTCCTGTGAACAGTTCAGAAAAGACCACACCTACTCGGGGGGTGGAAGAAGAGGAACAGGAGAAGATTCCCTCGCCGGAGAAGCAACCCACCGGAGAAGGAGGCGCTGCGGGTGACCAAGAGCAGGTATAGGTCGAGGAAGAACCAGATGTTCAACCGCCTAGGAAGAAAGAGAAGAAGAAGCCTGCGGTCAAGGACACCACTACCACAGCAGCAGCGAAGAAGAAGACCGCCGGAAAGAAAGCAGCTAGTCCTCCACCAAAGGAGGGTGGTCTGACCACTTCTGACCACGAAGAGAAGGAACAAGAAGGCGAGCAAGGGAGAGAGCCAGTGGGAGAGGAGGAGACAGAAAAAAAGCATTCCCGTGCGGGCCCAGGAAGATGTCACCCCACAGAGCAAGGAGAAGAGGGTGGGAGCAAAGAAGAAGCTCAAAACCTCGAAACCCCCCTTATCGCAGAGGTCCAAACAGAGCAAATTAGGGGGAAAGGTTGGTACTACGAGCACGGTGAGGAGGGTTATAGCTGAGGAAAAAGGGAAGGCAAAGGAAGGAGAAAAAGAAGGAGAAGCAAAGGAAATCGAAGAGGAAGAAATAGAGAGAGTGGAGATCATCGACAGCTCTAACTCGGGGGAGATTCAAGCGCCTGTGAAGTCTACACCCAGTGTCACCACCACGAAATCAGGAACCAAGAGGAAAGGCGTACTACGACCTGCATCATCTGGAGCAACCATACCGCGAGACAGCCAGCGGTATGCCATCCTGCAAAACAGGGAGATCCTTCCTTGGTACTACCTGTTGACAGAAAGCTTGGAAGCATTTGGAATCAAAGAGAAGGTGAAGGGATACTTCAAGGGTATCGGCTGGGGAAAGGTTTTGGAATGGAACTACCCTGCGTTCAAGAAGCTGTCGGAGGAATTCATGGGGACAGTGGAGTTCAAACCCCGCGGCAAATACGGTATCGAGACTCCGGGCACCCTGCGCTTTCAACTGCGGGGCAGGATGTTCCCTCTCTCCATCAATGAGTTGAACATTCAACTCGGAGTACTCGAGCCACGGGAGGTGTATGAGGATGAGTATAAGGAGGCAGAGACGGTGGCCTCAGATGAATGGAAGTCTCAGATTGACCACTACTGGTCAATCATCTCCACCAGGAATCGCTATGTGAAGAACAACAGCAAGTCCAATGAGATCAGAGATCCATCGCCACAGATTTGCCACAGGTGGCTGGCTTACAACCTTTACGGGCATTTGGAGGGGTCCAACGTGGTGACTCAACAGGAGCTGTTCATTTTATGGTGCATGATAGAGAAAAAACGGGTGAACTTCGGGTTCATAGCAGCGTAGCAGTTTTAGTTCGGCGTGACCCACCACAACAAACACCTCTCACTCTGCCCTTTGGCGACGATTCTTGCAAAGAATCTCACCAATTTCGACTTGGAGAAGCCAGATGATCTCGCAGTTGCTGATACAAGATTTCTGGACCAAGGGCGCTTCGTGAGATGGAGGATTGTTGAGGTGGAGGAGCATGGGAATTACTCTCTGGTCCACCCAGAAGGCACAGCAGGCAGAGTAGAGCCGAGCAAGGCGAATGAGCAGGCGGTTCCGCACCGCTCAAACAGCGAGATGGTGGCTATACTGGCAGAACTGAAGGAGCTACGTGCAGAAGTGGCAATACTGAGGGCAGAGATGACGGCAATCAATACCGGCATGAAGAAAGGCTTTGAGGCGTTGATGGCAAAAGCGGACGGATAGGAGGAGGATGCCTCCGACCAGAATGAATAAGTTTCCTTTTCCCTATCTGTAATTTAGGTTTTATTTTTTCTTTTTTGTTTTTTTCATTTCTGACTTTTACGTTTTGTGTCAGCTGGAGTCTAGTGTAAAGTAAGTCTGTGAGTCTGTGTGTGCGCATGATATATGGATTAGGGGAATGTGTGCATGTTGTTTGGCTTGAATGGTTTGAATGGTATGCTGAGCAACATTGCATGTATAGCAGTAGAGGGAATACAGAAGTCCATACCTGTGAGAATTGAGCCTATTTATTTCTGTCTTCTGTGTGTTCATGCTGCTTAGTAATCCTAGAACTTGTTAGTGGATTTTAGCTGGTGGTGTAGATTAAAGGATAAGGGCAGTTTATTCATGATTAGAAGCCCCAGAATTATCTAGCTAAGCATGATAAACCATTGCTAACCACTTTGAGCCGAAGCACTTTTTCTTTCATAAGCCATTGTAATAATATTTGATTAAGAGTGTGTCTCCCACACTATACAAGATAAGAAGGGTACATAGATGCTCTAAGTGGAAAGACATAAATAAAAGAGGGGTAACAAAAGGGGTAGTCAGAGTTTAAGAAGAAGGCATAAATGAAAAGAATGGAAATTCTATGTGTGATCAAAGATCAATGCATGCCTAAGGAAGAAATAAACCCCAAAGAGAAAGGAGTATGAGGTTTAGTGGGAGCACTGATATTGAAAGAGCAGTCCATGTGACTGGAATCAGGTTTTAACCCACTGTCCAAAAATCCTTACCCTGCTCCGTATGCCCCATTACAACCAAATTAAGACCCTTTGATAAACTGCACCAGACTAACTAATAGCCATAAATCTTCAAACAAGCTAATAGGAAAGCTAATGCAGCATGAAATGTGAGTAAACACTAGCCATACACATGAGTGTGTGAGGAAGACTGCTAATGTAATCATGTGATGTATTTTCTCAATGGGTTTGTGGAATGTTAATTTGGTGGATACATGCATGCACGTACTGATCCATTTGATTGCGCATTATCGTGTCTTGAAGTTTTATTTCTTTTTCATTCATCTCTCTTCTTGGTGTCTTTGTGAATCCACCAACATACTTGAGGGCAAGTATGGTTTAAGTGTGTAGGTGTGATGCGTCTTCGACTTTTGGGCCATTTGGCCCTATTTTTCATGTCTTTTTGTGTCATTAGTGTCTGTCCAGGGGAAGGAAACTATTATTCGAAGGAAGAAAGCTCAGTCCAAGTCAAACAGAGGAAAGGTGGTCAGAATGAGCAGAACTGGAGTGAATTCAGTCGGTTGCAAGAACTACGCAAAGGAGTATGCAGAGCAGGAGTTGAATTGAAGCAAGAGACGAGGTTGAAAGGAGGATTCCATGTGAACCCTGAAGCTAAGTTGCTGTTCATCATTCACATTCGTGGTATTAACGCAATGCACCCAACAACAAAGAAGATCTTGCAACTGCCTTGCCTACGAAGAATCAAATCATGAAACATGCAACCAGTTTGACCACTACAGAAATTGCCAGTCAGTCACCAGAGCTCAAGAAGGAAAGCCGCGTGGAAGAAGATTCGCACAATATCTGCCAAGCATCTATGAAGGAAGGATTTGGAGGTCAGCACATACCCTAAATAATCAATCAATCGGAGACTGCCAATCATCAATCCATTCAATCACAGATCAGAATCTCGCTCAACATGGAAAGTGCCGATCATGCCGATTCAGTCTACCCGCTTAGGGTTTTGCTCACTGCCATTGCTACTATAAAAGTCCAGTCGGAGCGGCTGGCACAATGTGGGTTAATCGATCATTCTCCAGTTCTTAGTCCGAAGAAAACACTTTTACTCTCAGTTCTATATTTTCTATTCAAAACAATTTATCTGCTTTGATTTACATTCCGCTGTGAAGAACAAATCCAAGGCTATTTGCCTTAGGTACTTTTAATTCAAGTAGTTCGTATTTCTTCTCATTCATGTGTTCTCTTTCGCTTATTATTATATATTTAATTATGTGTGAGTAATCTACTTGGTGAGATTTGGGTATGGGAAATGATTGACTGTTGATATGTGAAACATTCGTGAGGCACTTGTGCCATCGGTTGAGTCCAGTAGTTCCAGAAGGACTGGAGCAGAACTCATGGGGCAGTCCTGACCTAACGGGTGATCTCTGTTCGGTTGGAGCTGTACCATGTCAAGCAAAGGCAGGGCATGACAGACGGCAGCGTTCGATATGCCCATGATCGAATAGCTAAGCAGCACCTGTCATGGTGCTGTAGATCTGGATGGTGAGGAATGGACAAGGGGATACTGCGTCCTTCTTCAGTCTTGGGTTTCTCTAACAATCACCCATCAACTGTGACGAGGCATCAAGCCATGGTTATCGACCAAAGGACTCATCTCGCGTATCGTAGGCATACCGATGACCGGTTGGACGTAGTACCGAAAATTAATATCCCGCGAGTTATGTCTACTATGTAGGTGCGGACATGGGAAGTTTGGAAGAGAAGGTTGGTGAGGGTCATACTTGGAGAGATCGGGTATGACTACTATCTAAGGAGGAGTGAAGCACGGCCTTATGACCGGGGTGAAGCGTGACCTTCAGACCAACACGACAACAAGGGATTCAATGAAGTGTGGAGTATGAACTCTTGAAATGCCCCAATGTCTTTGGGCCACGCCTTGAGTTTATATGAAGCATGGACGGATCTTCAGTGTGCCCATGACCGAATTAACAAATCAACAATGATCATAACCTACCCCAAATCTTACCCCCCCTTTTATATTTGATTTCCGTTTAGTTTATTGTGCAGATATACAGATTGAGACCGTGACAACTCGATTTGTACACTGAAGAGTAAGGTGGTTCATCACTCTCCGTGGGATCGACCCTAGCTTACTGCTAAGACTAACCAGTCCGGTAGTGGGCATAGGAGTGTGTACTGTCCGTCTGGGGCATACATAGGTATTTTGATCGTACCACACGACGGGTGCGTGTCAAGGGCCTCGTCCTCCCTCAGAGTAGAGCCGTCAGAAAGTGTAAGCCGAGGTGGTGACGGTGCCTCTGTAACTGCCTCCTCTAAGTTTGAAACAAGGTAGTCCTCACTAGTCTCTACTGCACGCTTTTTCAGAGGAAGAAGGTGCTCTGGAACAGAACAGGAACCTGAACCCGACTCGTACTCCTCACTAGAACGGACTCTGGATGGTCCCGCCTCTAACTGACCTCTGACTACGCCCCACTTCGCACAGATCTCCTCAAGCGGTGTCAGTGGAGATGGTAGCTCTAACATGGCTGCAAGCTCCGCGTCAATCCCTCGGTACTCTGACTCTGCCCGAAACAGTCCTGTCTCTAAAAGTCCTCTGACTCTAACACAAACGTCAGGTAAAAATGGTGAAGATAATCCTAACAAAGCGGCTGTCTCTGCATCGATCTCTACGAATTCTGGCCCTGGAATCAACTCCTCGATCTGTGTACGAACTGACGGCAACTCTGGTGTAACTACAGGCTCCGCGTCTACCTCTAACTGCTCTGACTCCGCGTCAGACTCCTCACTCGGTACAAAGTCTGGTGGTATCTCCAAGAAAGCGGAAAACTCTGGGTCCAAGTCTAGGTGCTCTTGCTCAGTCTCTGCTGGGAAGTGACAGTAGGGGAGATGCGGCTCAAAAGGAACCGGAAGCATGAATCTGCTATCAAAGAATCGCCCGTGTATATATAGGGCGAATCCCGTGTAGTTGCCTGTCGGCTCAGTGTCGTCGCCGAAAATCCCAAGAAAATACCACGCCACGCGGTGCGCCCAACCGCGCCACTCGTCCACTAGATGCACAATCAGGTCGGATATCACCTGACTCTCCGGGATAAAGTGTCGTACTGAAAAATAAACTGACGAGAAGTTGCTCACTATCTGCCCCACATCCTCCATATCGTAATCTGCCTCGTAACTGTAATAAGCGTCCTGTAAAAGGTCTACTAAGGTACGCTGTGGTAGGGATTGACTCTCCCGAGTCATGTCACTACTAGAAGCCATCTTACAAAAGTTTTAAGGAAACACGGATCAGTAACGGATAGGGAAAAATAACTTATCTTAATGAAATACTTAGATTACAAAATGAACATTCCTTATTCAATTGTAATATCATAACTTAAACAACCACTTATCATAACATCTAGCAATTTCACAGAAAATTGCACTCAAACATCAATATATAGAAATAAAATTTCAAGATTTTATTTCCATTCGTTATCCTATTATTCATTTTATTCCTTCCTAATTTCTCTCATAAACTTCCTTCCCCGAAGGAATTTCTTATCGATTCTCACTCATTAAAAACAAAGTGCTTCCACTTTGTTCATGTTACTCCTTCAAAAGTAACATTCACTCTCAAAAGACTTGTCGTTTTACGACACTTGATACACGTACTAGTCAAAATTCTCGTTTAAAAACGAAGTATAGAAATAAATTCCAAAGGAAAATGGAATATTAATTGGGGAATAACTTTTAGGACATAAGTTCCAATCGTCGTTGGATACGATCGATTTTTGGAAAAATTAATCAAGCTTCGTACTTGATTCTCAATAATAAAACATTTTTCTTCTCGAGGTTCGAACTAACAGAACTCTGCTAAAACAAAATGAAGTGACACGAAGCAATGTCGTTCACGTTACTTATACGTAAGTAACATTCGTTTATTTCCGTTGTCTTTGATTCCCTTTATTCTGTCCTCTTCACCTCGATCATATTTTTCTTGGTCTGAAGCCAACGTTTCTCGTACGTTTACTCGTTTCTTTCGTTCACTTGACACCAAGTTAATTCATCCCGTCATTTTTCATCTCATTTCCTCGAAGGAAATTATTACCGGCTCCTAAGTATAAAAATAAGATTCAACTTTGCTGAGTCTTGCTCATGTCACTACACGCACGTGACATTCGCCTGAAGGAGTCGTTCTCGTTTAACGATCCCCTTTTGAAATCATTTAATATAATGTTTCTTAAAACGTCTAAGTTTTCGAGGGTTCAGAAAAAGACCTTAGATTTCAAGTCTACGTTCTCATTGGACCGGAAAAAATCCCTAGAATCATTCTAGATTCTCGTGCCAAGGTATCTTTAAAAATAATAGAAATTATTGCGCAGATAATTTCACGTAAGATAGTACTCGTACTATCACATAATCACATAACAAGCAAAGTATAAATATATACTTGAAAAATAATTCTTATTCTTGGCACGTAAATTTCATTCTCATTCTCATTTTCATTCTTGTTGAATACTCATTCAATAATTTCTTTTAAAAGAAATTACATTACTGAAAACTCTTTCCTTTCTTTCTTTCCTCGTTGAGTCGACGTAGCGGGAGGTTGAGTTGTCATCTATACTCTAATCCTTAATGCCATAACTCTAACTCTTAACTTTACTTGGAAGAAGACTCTGATCTAGAGTATATACAAGTACTCTATCTCGTGACTAGAAAGAAAGACTCGTATACAGAGCAGAAACGATTGCTCTTATACCACTCTGTGGTATCACTAAAAAGAATGACTCATACTAGAAGAATGACTCATAATCAGAACAGGAAACGAACTCCGCTCTGATACCACTCTATCACATCCCCAAATCCCGAGGGACGGCAGAAGCCGGGGAGTGACTGGGGTTGGATTAAAGAAGCGGGGAAGAAGGGGACTGACTGAATAAACATACATACATGACTACATAATTTCTATGAACAAGACCTCGATTATAATATATATAAGAAAAGAGTTGATCTCGGAAGATCACTCAACAAAGTATTCAAAAAGAAATCTAAGTTATTGACGGAACTTAGACTACAGTGATATAATTACATAACATCAAAAGTGTTCAAAGTTTAGCAGCGGAAAAGTGAGACATAATACAAGTCTTCTCCTAAAGACGACTTCCACTCCTAACTCAACCCTCCTCCGCTCTTGTCGCTTCAACCTGCACATTTAGAAAACATATGCGGGGCTAAGTACGATAGTACTTAGTGGGCACGTTGCCGAAAACATAATCATAAGTATTGAAAATCAGGTATCTCATTTTATAGCGCATCGGGGTTTTCATTTAAAAGAGCCCGTGCCTATTAAACATTTTTATCTCATTCAAAAGTAGCTCGCGTGAGCATTTTTCCATAGATGTCATGTTCAAATCTTGACCAGTCATTATCACCATGGCTGGTTACCCCTCAATAGGATACCACATACACCACAGGCTACAGTGCACTAACTCTGGAAAACACCTAATTGACTAACTCAGAGTCGATCGTTAAGTAGTTAACACCTAAATGGTTAACATACAATTCTGGAAAGCACGACGGCTAACTCAGATGGTACAAGAGAACTCACATAAACATAAAACATTTCATTTATGCCTGATATCACTTTGAAAACGCAGTTATCAAAGCTCATAAAAGATTACTTTCGAGTTGTGGAAAAAACCTACATTTTATTTGTTATAGATAAAAGCCCACCTTAGCTTTACAGAACTAAATAAACGAGCTTCTCTTCTTTAGTCTTCCGTCCTTTCCTTGTGCCCACCTTATCATCATTTCATTAATCAAAGATCAACTACATAATCCCTTATATCCTCACTAAAATCGGTATTGACATAGATTAGGGGAAATTGGTTTTCTTCTTCAATTAACATCATTAATCCATTTATCCAACTACTACGACATCAATCTAACCAATTACTATACCATTTCATCATTAATTTGAAATCCATCTTCAGACCCTAACCTAAATTTTCGGTCACCACTTAGATCATAGGGCTTTTCATTCCTTTTTGTTTAATTCACCATTTAAACTACTCCTAAGTCCAATTAACTAAACAAATGGAGAATCAAATCATTCTACATCTAAGCCCCAATTTTCGGTATTACCTAGTCTTTAGGGTTATTGATTTTCTTTCAATTTTATCCATAGATATCATATCTAACACATCTAATTATACTAGTTAAAGATCATAACATCACCCTACATCCTTCTAAAAATTCGGTCCAACACAAAAGATGGAGAGAATTAAAAACTAATTGGATAGATCAAGAGAGGAGGTAATTACCTTGAATATTAGTGAAAGAATAAGTAGGATTAGTGGATGGATGATGATCTTGTGTGAAAATCCTTGTCCAAGCTCCAAGGTTCTTCAATGGAGAAAAGAAAAATGGAAGAGAGAGTTGTGTGTGTGTGTGCCGAAAATGGAGAGAGAGTTGTGAGGATGATGGTGATGACTAGTATTAATGGAATAGTAACAACAATAGGTGGAAAGTTTGGAAGATTTAAAGGACATTAGGTGGCTAATTCTTTAGAGTATAAAAATAAAAATCAAGCTTATGAGAGAGAGACGGAGGTCGGCAATGTGGGGAGGAAAAAAAGAGAAATACGCGTTTTTCCGGCGCGATACGACGCTACGGAAATCGATAAACTAAAAACGTATCTCGGCACAATATCATCAAATTCTGATTCTACCATCAATTCCGATGTATTTTACTTACTCGGAAAATAATATTTAAAATCTAATTTCCGACAAAAACTCAGGACGTCATAGTCCGAGTTTCGTTCGGAAAAAATCAAAAAAATGAACTTTCTCGGGCGAGTTCGTATCCCGATTTCGTGAATGTAAAAATCAGACGGTTTTCCGATCTGAGTTCTAGAACTACAAAGTTATCGTACGCGATAACCCTAAATACAGTAGTCATCTAACTGACTTCCGTAATTTATTTTCGGAAACGGATTACACCGTTGGTTTTAGAATTCAAATTCATGAATTTAGGCATGCAAAGCCATTTTTATTAATTAACTTCATTTTTAGAGACAGTTATAATTTCCGGGGTATTACACTACCGTTCCTGCCTGTCCCAAGTGTAATAGGGTACACTTTGGGATCTGTCAAGAAAACTCGGGAAGTTGCTTCAACTGCGGGCAGAAGGGGCACTTTAGGAGAGAATGCCTGAAACCGTTGCAAGCGGCAAGACAAAATCAGTATGGACAACCCTAGCCTTTGAGGGCGATTCAGGCTCAGCCGCAGCAGCAGCTTCAACAGTACGCCCAACAGCAACAGATCATTAGGGCATTCGCGATCGAACAAGATGCGTGCAATAAGGGCAAAGGAAAATTTGCAGGTATAGGACGAACTTCTTGATTACCTTGTCATTATTCTGCCTCATACCAGAACTTTACATTCGTTATTTCTAGTGCCTGTTGACACTATAAGAGTAAAACCAGAGTGTGGTAATCATAAAATAAGAATAACTACGCCTTAGGAGAAATTATCGTCACTTCCTTAGTTTTTCTCGGACATAGAATTTAACTTAGAGTCTTTTTAAGATCATAGCAAGAAATCGGAACGTAATAAAATGTTCGACATAGATAAAATCCATGGGATGGATTGATTATCTATTAACTACGCCATTCTATATGGAGCATGCGCCGAAAGAACTAGAAGAGCTTAAGATCCAGCTGCAAGAATTGTTAGACCTTGGATTCATTAGACCGAGTGTTTCACCTTGGGGAGCACCTGTTTTGTTCGTAAGAAAGAAGGATGGTTCTATGAGGATGTGTATAAACTATCGAGAGCTCAATAAGATCACCCTTAAGAATAAGTATCCTTTGCCAAGGATAGAAGACCTTTTTGATCAGCTTAAGGGCGCGGGTGTCTTTCCAAAAATAGATTTAAGATCCGCATATCATCAACTGAAAATCAAACCCGAGGATATACCTAAAATTGCATTCCAAACCAGATATGGCCATTACAAATTCCTAGTTATGCCATTTGGTTTGACTAACGCTCCCGCAGTATTCATGGATCTTATAAATCGAATCTTTCACCCGTACTTAGACAAATTCGTCTTAGTTTTCATCGACGACATTCTCATTTACTCTAGAAATGAGAAGAAACTCGAGGAACACTTGAGAATAGTGTTAGAAATGCTTAGAACTGAGAAACTTTACGCCAAATTCAGTAAGTGCGAGTTTTGGCTGAAAGAAGTGATGTTCCTTGGACACATAGTATCAGTAGAAGGCATCAAGGTAGATCCTGCCAAGGTAGAGGCAGTACGCGATTGGAAATCACCAACAAGTCCGAATGAAATTAGGAGTTTCTTAGGTTTAGCCAGCCATTATAGAAGATTCATCGAGGGATTTTCTACAATCACTAGACCTATGACGCAACTATTAAGGAAGGAGAACAAGTATAAGTGGACGGACGAATGCGAGAAGAGTTTCCAGACACTCAAGGAAAAGTTAACCACAACACCCGTGTTATCTCTGCCAGAAGCGAATAAGGAATACGTAGTCTATACATATGCTTCAAAGAACGGATTAGGTTGTGTATTGATGCAAAATGGAAAAGGATAGCTTATGCTTCACGACAGCTTCGACCTCATGAAGTTGAGTATCCAACTCACGACTTAGAACTAGCAGCCGTAGTGCATGCATTGAAAATTTGGAGACAACATCCCTATGGTGTTAGGGTTGAGATTTTTACGGACCACAAGAGTTTAAAGTACTTCTTCGAGCAAAAGGAATTGAACATGAGACAATGACGATGGCTCGAATTAATCAAAGATTACGACTGTGGTATCAACTATCATCCGAAAAAAAAACAAACGTTGTAGCCGACGCGCTGAGTCGCAAGACTCCAACTAAGTTAGGATGTCTCTTTATTGAGAAAGAATCATTAGTGCCCAGAGAAAGGACGAGTCGATCAAAAAGCTTCGACTTAAGATAAGAACGGATAAACCAGACGGTTATTTCGAAGCACTAGATAATGCGATTTTTATTTGAAGGTAGACCTTATGTCCCTAATGACGACGAATTGAAGAACGATATCATGAGTGAGGCTCACGATACACCTTATATAGCACACCCAGGGAGTACGAAGATGTATTAAGATTTAAGAAAAAATTTCTAGTAGAACGGTTTGAAACGAGACGTTGCCTCGTTTGTAGAACGATGTTTTGGGCTTCTCAACAAGTGAAAGCTTTACGCCAATAACCGCAAGGGATGTTGCGACTATTAAGTATTCTAATATGGAAGTGTAATGTTCGATAGAGATGCCAAATTCATTTCGAGATTTTGGATCATTATGCAGATGGAGTTAGGTACCAAACTAAACTTTAGTACCGCTTTTCACCCTCAGACGGATGGACAATCCGAGAAAACGATTCAGATACTCGTTAATATGCTAAGAACGGTAGTATTGGATCTAAGTGAGAATTGGAAAAAAAGATTTTGCCATTAGTTGAATATATGTGCGACAATAGTTATCAGACTATGATAAGTATTGCGCTTTACGAGGCCTTGTATAGGAAGAAGTTTAGAATACTACCTTAATCTAATAAGGTAGGTGAAAGAAAGAACCTAGGACCAGATACGGTCAGAAAAAATGATCGAGATCATTCGGCAGTTTCGAGTAACAATGAAAGGAGTTTAGAAAAGACGAAAGTCTTATATGATATACGCCGATCAGAACTTAAATTCGAAAAGAGAGATAAAGTTTTCTTAAGATTTATCCGTGGAAAAGAATCATTAATTTCATGTCAAGTATAAGCTTAGACAAAGATTTATGTGATTATTTGATATCTTAAAAAAGATAGTTTTAATGTGTATAGATTGGCCGTGTTGCCAAGTCTATGGAATGTTTATTATATTTGCGTATCTCGTTTGAGAAAGTATGTGTTCGATCTTAAATACGTAATCCTCCAACAAGACGTTGTTCTTGAGTAGGATAAGTTATTAAGAAAGACCGCATTCGATCTTGGATCAAAAAGTACAAAAATTAAGAAACAAGTTAACGCAATTAGTAAAAGTATTATAGAATCACCACGGGAAAGAAAAAAGCCACGTGAGAACTCGAAGAAGAGATGAGAAAGAAGATATGCAAATTTCGGGACGAAATTTCTTGTTAGAGGGGTAGAATATAATACCCCGGATATTTTCTTCCGACGAAAAATAAAAATTTGATTATTAATTAAGGCTTTGCACGCCTAAGTTAAGGATTTTCGATTATAAGACTAACGGTGAAATCCGTTTCTGAAAATAAATTTCAGAAGTCGGTCGAACGACTACTGTATTAGGGTTTTTGCGTCCGATAAAATTTTCGTCCGAAAACTCAGATCGAAAAACCGTCAGACTTTACATTCACTTTTTCTTCGATACGAGTTCACCGGAAAAAGTTAGTTTTTATTATTTTTCCGGGCGAAATTTGGATTGTGATGTCCCGACTTTTTATCGGATTTTGAAAAGCGAATTATGCTTTCCGAGTATGTGATTTATTTCTCGATTTTTATAACGTCGTTCTAGACCCGTAAACGAGATATTTCCGGCAATAAAATTCCCCCCATACCGCCTACACCATGAGTCATCATCTTGAGATATTTTTTTCTTCACTTTATACAAACTAACCTAGTCATCACCTTCTCTCTCACTCTCCCTATTACCGCCCTCCCCTCCCCTCCCCTCCCCCCTCTCTCTATTCTATCTCACTTTCTTCCATTGTTCTTCATCTTTCAAGCTTTTCAAAGCTCCACAAGTCTCTCGTCTACCGATTGATCTTAGATCCGATTCCATATTCGACAAGGTAGGAACTTCTTCTACGTATTGAACCGAACAAAAATCTTTTTCCATCAATTTATTTTTTTTTCGAAATTTAGAGGATGAAGAAGCATGATGAATCTTTGTTTAATACATGTTGTTAGATGCTTCGGAATGGTTTTATGGATTGAAATCATGAAGAAATCACCCCCCCCCCTAATATATGTTATTACCGAAATTTTTCTAGAAATTGGGGGTTTGATGTAGTTCGATTTTCTTGAGGAATGATTGATGGATTAGTATTCTATAAGATGATAGATGATCACATGAATTATTTTAGAATTTTCTAAAAATAAAAATAGAAATGTAAGAGATGAAGAAGTGATGATTTGGTGTAGAAGATGTTATGATTTGCATGAAATGATAATAGAAATGGTATGTAGTATGTTTACGGATGACTATATAATTATTTGAAATTTTTCTAAAAATAAAATAAAAATCGCAAGAGACGAAAATCCGTCGATAAGTTGAGATTCATTAATAATTTGAGTTTGTGGTTTGCGTATTAGTGATTCTAGATAGATAACGAACAATATTGTAAAGTTTGAGCAAAATCGGATAACGTTGAAATTTTGTTAAGAGACGAGAAATCGTCGATAAGTCGAGAATGAATAATGATTTAGGTTTGTGATTTGAATATATGTTAATCTTGTTAGTTAATGATCGTAACCGGAAATTTTGAACGAATTTTAAGAAGATTGGAATTTTGATAAGAGACGAAGAGACGAGATTAAACGTCGATAGAAAAGTCGAATAAGGAAATTAATTGGATTTTAATGATTGTTATTGATAAATGAACAAGTTTGTAGTTGACGATATTTCCGAGATACGAGATGTTATAAGTTATAGATTATAAACGAGAAGTTGATGAATGAAATAGAAATTGAAATTGAATTGGTTTAGTAATTGAATTAGTTGAAAGACGAGAAATTATACGTCGAGTTTGTAATCGAGAGATATGAAGGAATTTGTCATAAAAGATATTGCGTATTGACTGCCTTAAGATGGAAATTTCGTAAGAATAAAAGTGGAATAGCATTAATTGAATCTAGGGAATCGTGCGTCGAGTTTTATCGAGCACTAGGGTTTCGCGCGGACTGTTTTGCGACCTTGCACGGAAACTGTCATAACTTTTAGCTCGCTTAACGAAATCGAGATCCATAAATTGGGAGTAAACTAGACATCCGTGGCTTTCTTTTTGTACAGGGCACATCCCCTGTTTCGAAGTGATCTGTTCTGTGCGAACTCCAGAACTACTGTCTTGTGCAGGAAGTTTCCAAAAAAACCTAATTTCTTAAGTTGAATCCTTTCAACTTGATTCCTTTTGAACTTTTAAGTCATTATAAGTTATCGACATCCATTATCTACTGACCTAAGTGTCGAGTAAAGGAACCGAGTTAGTTTCTAAACGAAAATTGATCGAGTCTCGTTTATTCGTTAATCAAAAGAATGTAGCTAAAGTGCAAAGGCCTAAAAGTCTAAAACGAATTCAATTTCTCTTTCCTTTATTTATCTCGACCTTTTATTAAAGTGTTATTATTTACGTTCAAAGGAAGAAGTCGAGTTTAGAAGACAGAACGGAAGACAGAAGACGGAAGCTATAGTTGTTCTGTAAATCGCCTGAGGTGGGCTTTTCTTATATCAAAATAAAAATAAGTGTTGCTCAAAATATTTTCTTACAGCTTTGATAACTGTGTTTATGAAAGTGATTATCAAGCGTAAAATGCTTTGTTTTATGTGAGTTCATTTGTTCCATTCTGAGTTAGCCGACAGCTTTCCATAATTCATGAGTTAGATACAATGGGGCTAACTAAATCGATCGTACTCTGAGTTAGTATA
Source organism: Schizonepeta tenuifolia (assembly GCA_029490685.1). Classification (NCBI taxonomy): domain Eukaryota; kingdom Viridiplantae; phylum Streptophyta; class Magnoliopsida; order Lamiales; family Lamiaceae; genus Schizonepeta; species Schizonepeta tenuifolia. The sequence goes on from JANLIY010000008.1 coordinate 3,495,233, forward strand.
CAAGGGGGACTTTCCAGAGTTTGTGTACACGGTAGCCGGTGTGTGTGGTACCCTATTGAGGGGTAGCCAGTCACGGTGAGGAATGTTGGGCAAATCGAACGTAACATCTGTCAGAAAATGCTCGACCGAGTGATTTATGAGAAAAGAAAAATGTTTTAGTAGGCACGGGCATTTTAAAGAAAAACCCCGATGCGTTATTGTTAAAAATGCCTGATTAATCTATTTGTATATTATGTTTTCGGCAATGTGTTCACTAAGTATGAAAATACTTAGCCCTGCATATGTTTTATAAAATGTGCAGGTTGAGTGACGGGAGTGGTGGTGGTTGATGTTGAGTTAAGAAGTCGTAATTAGAATAAAGAACTTGTATCAAGCTTTACGCTTTCCGCTGCCAATCTTTTTGAGATAATGTATCTATCTTTTGGGTCTAAGCCTCGTACAATGAACTCAATTCCTTTTGAACAACTTGTCGAGTGATCCTTCGAGATCAACTCTTTCTTTTAAATGAAGTCTTGTTCATAGAAGTTATTCTGTTATTAATGTCTGTTTATTCGTTCATTCTTATTCATCCCCCTTCTTCCCTGCTTCTTTAATCCAACCCCTAGTCGCACCCCGTCTTTGCCGTTCCTCGGGATTTAGGGCTGTGACACTCATGCCCAACACACATCTACACTTCTCTCTCTCCATCAGTTCTCCTTCTCCTACTTTTCCTTCAAGCTGCCAAAAATTGCAGTAGCACAAAACCTCCAATTTTCATTGATTCAAGCTTAAGGAAGGAGCTAGAGTTGCGTGGAATAGAGTGTAGAGTCATCGAGCAAGAAGAAAAGTAAGGCGTCCATCTAAAACTCCATGATTTCCATGTCTTTTTCTTCCATGAAGTCTTCGAAAATTCTGCAGATTTTTAGATGTGATTTAGGTCTTTATTTTCAAGGTTTTATTCCATGATCATCCATCTATTCCATGCCTTGAATAAAGTCGAAGAATTTCCATTTCTTTCTCTCTTCCATGATCAAATTCCAACATGTATATAAGTAGATATACCCTTGAATATCCATGCATGAAACCTTGATTAAGTATATTATTTCATGCACTAGGAAAGAAAGAAGGAATCCAAGACTATGCATGTATGCATGTCAAAACCATAGGTTAGGGTTGTAGTAGGATTTTATGTTTTTAATTGTGATCTTATTAATGAAGATGATGTTATTTGAGCATGAATTCATGTTTTAGATATAAGCTTAAGAATGAAAAGTATACTTGAGGAAGATGATGAATAGTGGAATTGAATTTTTGATTTATAACTTGAATGATTAAATTGGAGGTGGAAATATATATATTTCAAATATATTGGAACAAGAATATATGAATAAATTGAAGCTAAGAACTTATTGGTGGAATTAGGGTCATGACCGAAAATAAGGTCTAAGGATATAAAATTTTAACTCTTATATGTTTCAATCAATTAATTAATGGATTGAAAATGAAATTCAAAATATATTAAGAGTAAATCATCCATCAATCAAAAGAAATAAACTTCTATGCATAATAAGTGAGAAATTCAAAGCCTACGAAGAAAGGAAATTGGGAATTATTATCCCTATAACTATATGATTTGATTGATGTTATAAAAATGAAATTGGAAGTGAAATAAACCTAAGTTATGAGAGAATTAAAGGAATAATCTCCCTAGGATAAAGAATTGAAAAATTCAAACTATAAAAAGCACAAGAAATTGCGTTTTTAAAATCCTTAAATCCAAATGGATGAATTAAACTAAGAATAATGAAATTCTAATTAATAAAAATAAGATAAGAAATTAAATCAAGAGTTGGGTGATTAAGGAGAAAAGCCCCAAAAAAAATCAAACCTTATAAATATAAGGAAATAAGATTCTATGTGTTCTTGAAATCAATAAGATGAATTTATCCTAAAATAATGAAATTAGGATTTATTGGAATATAATTAGGTATCTAAATGAAAGAAATAAAAATCTATGATGGAAACCCTAAATTAATCGATAGAAATTAGGGTTGAATAGTTATTTTTCAATTCTATGGCTAAAAGATGAAATTGATGAAAGAATTATGCAATTAGAATTTTTAAAAGCATAATAAGACTTTAAATTCATAAAATTGAGCAAGAATTTATATATTTATAAAAGAATTCAAAAGTCTCGAGAACAAAAATTAGGAACTTTTGATTTTAAGAGAAATTGGATAAATTGATGTTATAAGAGTTCAATTGAAGTTATTTTAAGTATACTAACACTTGAATATATTGAAAAATACCAAGTATAAAGAAAATGACTTAGTGCAGAAAATTAAAATGGAAGATTGATAAATTTTGGCTAAGTAAAAGATGTAAATGATGTTATCAACGTAAAATTTAGATCAAAACAAGTACGATAGACACTTGAATCACTCAATTTAGACTTCGTACGACGAAGTTATGAAAAAGTCAACAAAACGTAACAAAAGATTGACTAATGAGAAATTAAGTGAAATTAAGCAAATTAAAGAATTAAAAGAGTTTAAATAATTAATGGAAGTATGTTAGAAGTTGAATCGAGTAAAAACGAGTCCTTAATAATAAAATAGATAAATGACGAAAAATAATAAGTATAAATAGTATTTTCTCGATTCTTGAGTCCAAAAATATAATCGAGTGAAAATTTTTTCAATTGAAACAATCTTTTGTAAGATATAAAAATTTGAGAATATTCCGAGCAAGTTTATATATATAAATATCTCGAGAAACATGCCGAGCATCGACTCATTAAAATTAGTAAAAAGTCTCGAAATCTAAAATAAAATTCATAATTAGATTCCTTGAGTTTTTTTAAGTGAAATGAGGTTAATTTCATAAGAAAACGAGAATCTAAAGTCCGAGTTCAAAAGTCGAGAAAAATAATTATAGAATATAAATATTGATTATTTATGTAAGCATACATGTATTGTGTATGAATAATTAAGTGTTGTGTAGTTGATGTTATAGTAAAAAGTGTTGCGTAAATAATCAAGAATAAATCTTGAGAATTATTAGAAGTAAATGACTAAGGAAATTGAGAAATTAATTTTGCTAAGTAGTGAGTTATTGATTTCCAATAAGTTTTGGAAATTAGATTATATTATTATTAACTTAGAAAATTCGAGAGTCTCAACCGTCGATTAAAGCTTGGGTAGAAAATAGGAATCGAGCGGTTAAATTGAGTAATCAAGAGATTTGAGCTCGAGTCATGTAGAAGTCCGAGTAAAGAGACAAGTTTTCGTTGTTTCCCGAACTCGTCCTCATTAAATATTATTTTGAAAGCTACGAGTGAAGACGAGAGGTAGAAGCAGCGAAATAAAGAGATAGATTGAATTACGCCACTTCCAGGTGGATTTTCTGAACTAAAACTAAACGATGAATGCGCAACTTATTTATTATATGCTCTTTTTTTTGAAATTGATTGACTTGCCTATGTTTTAATGTTTTGGTATGCAATCATCTACTTGATATTACGTGAGTGAGACGGTGGACGCACGGGATGAGGTCCTGCAAGACGGGACAATGCATGTATTAGATTAGGTGATCGTAAGTCTTGTTATAGCTTAGCCGGTCGATAAGTAATTGTTAGCCTTGCTTCGGTTGGGCCAGTTATGTAAAGGCTGTGAGCTCTACTTTAATTAGGCCGGTCACAGTGCTCGAGAAGGAGGCATACTTCTCGGCACCACAAGAAGACAAGATGCGTAGATGGATTCATATCGTATAAAATGGCTGCAGCCAATTTCAGAAAATAAAGGAAAATGTTTTTAAGCTGCCACAAGTTATAAACTCTTTTAAACGATTATTATCTAACACTTGTGATGCAGCAGAAGAGGCAAGTACAATTATATAGCACTAAGAGCAAGTTTTAAAATATTTCGGCATGTGTCCACTGAGTACGTTGTACTCACGCCCTGCATGTTATTTCTAAAATGTGCAAGTTAGCTTGGATGAGGAGGTTGCGGTGTGCTTGGGCGGCTCGTTGTTAATATAAATCCATTTTGGAAGTTTAGCTTGAGGTTATGTGTCTTCATACATATAGCCTTGGGATTTGACGTTGTTTGTTTAAATTCCTCTGCAATACTGTTATTTGATATGTTTGATTGCATGCTCGAATCCTTGATAATGAGCCCGTGTGCTCGTACAAACCTTAAATCTTTTTTGAATTCCGTTTTCAAACGTAAATAAAATCTTCTAAGGATTCCTCGTATTTCTTTAACCACCATTTGTTTATTGAAACTAAAAGATGGTCCACTTCTGATTGCAATACTTGTTAATCACCAAACCTAATTCCTTTTTTGGATTCGATATTAAACTTTTCTTGGGTATTCATTCATTTGAGAATAATTGATTAAAACCCACCTCATTGTAAGTATAAATCCATTGATGAATTAAATTCTTATTCATCGAGCATGTTTATTGAGTTAAAGTTTTGTTGTTCCATCTCACTGCCCCTTTCATTCTACTTGGTTCAATATCTTAGAAGTCGGGCTGTGACATAGTGGTATCAGAGCAGGTGATCTGTTCTGAAGCTTAAACTTCCCTAAGAATCGAGTCTAGATTTGCATTCTCTAGACTCATTTGAGTAATCCTTGAATTCATTTGAGCATTTTTTGAGTTTATTGAGTCGACAACGAGCCAAGCACCCCACCTCATCCGGCTGACAGGTACGAGAAATTTAAAGTTTTCTAAAAGAATTATAATTCTCAAAAGTTTTACAAAGTTTAAATTAATTGAATTAAAGAAGGATTTTTGCTAAAAGAAAATAAAAAGGAAATCGAAGAGAGTAAAGAAAATTTTTCGAGTAAGAAAGAGTTAGATAAAGAGATTGATTAATTAAGCTATTATAGAATTTTAATGCGACTGAGTGAGAATCAATGTAAAATTGAGATAACAAGCTATGATGAGAATGTTTGTTAAGATATATATTTATAAGTGTATGTGATGTATGTGACGTAATATATGTGATAAATCTTGTCGAGAATGATGGAATTTAAATGTTTAATATATATAGAATGGATGACGAGATGAATAGAGCGATAAAGCGAGAATACGAGCATATCCGAATGAGTTATCATGAGAAGTTAGCCGAATACCTAGCCGTATTCCACAAAATATGGCAAATTGTGCAACATCTCGATGTTAGCGCTTTTGTCACACCCCGACTCTCGAGGTGCGACTTACGAATAACAATACAACCTACTCGACTAACATTCAACTCAATTACGGGGAAACATGCTCGGGGAAATCATCAATAAAACGCAACGATATTCGAATGAAGCTTTAAAGGCATAATGAAGCAATGACCGAGCATTTCAAATCACATTCCAACAAAGGTAAGATAAGTTTTTCAAGTTAAAGAAATTAAGAGATTCAACAAGTATTTAAGGCCATCGAGCACATTGCTCGGAATCAAAAACCAAGTGTCAGAGTATATCAACAGATATTGTTTCAAAAAGTTGCAGCGGAAACTTGCATCAAAACCCAACATTTACACGTATGGAGACGTGCAAATGCCAGTCCGACATTCTACTAGACTCAACCAACAACACCACACCACCAAGCGTCCATGCCATCACCATCCAGTCAACCTGCACGTTTAGAAATACACGCAGGGCTGAGTACTTCGTACTCAGTGAACACATGCCAAAACATTTGGATAAAGATGCTTTTAAAAAGCTATATCAATTGAACTTGCCTTGCCGAAACATCACAAGTACTTAAACAACTTAAAACAGTTTTACTTGTGCATGCTAAAACATTTTTTTTTAAATGGACTGCGCAGTCAAACATAACATATATCAATAGTATGCATCATCTGTCACAAATAATCTCACTGTGCCGAGAAGTAGGCCTCCTTCTCGAACACTGTGACCGGCCTAACCGAAGCAAGGCTCACAGTCACCTCAACATTCAACATACCACACGTGGGTTTCCCGCATTTCACAGGATAATAACATCTCATATAACAGATGATAACACATACCAAACTCAATATAAACGGCAAGTCAATTGCATTTAAAATCATATAAGTATTCAATAGCATAATAACTTCATTGCTAGTTTTGGTTCAGAAAAGCCCACCTGACTTCCGAAGATTCTAGCTAGGCGGTTTTAAGGGCTATTCGTCCTCGCTTAACGTTCCGTCCGGCTTGATCCTTCATAGACCGACATCGATAAAGAAAAATAAGATACGCAAAGACGGATAAAAAGGCGTTGGATTCAACTGAAGGACTTCTACTTGAGTCGTTTTTCTCTTCGCTTTATCTTATCTAAAAGATCTCGCATTTTCGTCTTTAAACCATTAACTCTACTCGGTGGTTGGTTAATGCTACTAACCAACGTCTTAGCACTTCACGCTTTAATTATGAAACGTCATCTATCTACATTCCATTACTCGAACTTTCTTTTAAAAACTAAATTAATTCTCTATTTAACAAATTAATAGCTTAATCATTTTGTATACAAATAACTTAGTAATTCTTCACGTCACAATTAATATCATGCAGTTAAACACTTATTCAATTACATAACAAATCCAAATAAATCAAACACATTTCAAGACACATTAACATTTATTCAATTATACTTTAAAACTTAATTTGATTATGCATTTCTTTTCATAAGAACTCAAACGATATAATTTGTCTTTTCTCGGCTTATAAATAACGCTTTTCCAAATCCGTTATTTTATGAAGCATTTTATAAACTTTTACTCAATTAATAAAAATTCTTTTTAATTTATATTAATTTCTTATGAAATTGGAATTTTCTTTCCATTTCTAACTCGATTCTTCATTTCTTAACTCAACCATTTTTTTTCTAATTATTAACTCGACATTTCTTCTCGATTTATTTTTAATCCACAAGGTTTGAAAAATAATTTACTTAATTAACTTTAATTAATTACTTTCAACATCATTACTCGACATCTCATTCTATTATTTTCTTGATTAACTATACGAGTATTTAAACTTAACTCGTCTAACATCTTTTCTTGACTCGATTAAAACTTCTTTTTATTTCCTTATTAATTAATTCTTTTTAACTCGATTTTCTCGATTCTTGTTTATTTACTTAATAAATTTCTTTTTTGTCTTGTTCTTAATTTAAGGCCAATTCTTATTTAACAATCTTCTTTTATTTTAGTTTTTATAAAACTAGTTTATCTTATTAAGTTTTAATTACAAAATTTCTTTTTGATTTAATTTAATAAAAATCTAAATCTTAATATTTTAAAAGCTTTTAAACTTCATTATTTTTGTTACAAAAATTCCTCTTTTCATCTATGATTCCAACTAACACTTTAATACACAATCTATCATCAAAACATCAAATCTTCTATATTATCACAAATTATTTTCTTTAATAACTTCACATGCAATTCCATTTTCTTAAACTTAACATTATGCAAGATTAAATTAACACATCATATCATAACTTCATGATCAAAACATCACTTAAATCATCAACAAAATCAACAAAATAAATTCCTCTTTTCCTTCCCAAAACACACGGCATTCATAGGATTTTTAGGGCATTTTATTTCTCAATTTTTCATGCATATATGTTCATTCACAACATGAATAAAATCATAAATCAAGCATCAAAATAACAATAACTCAAGGAATTCCCATTTTCCTATTTTTCCTCTATATTTTCGGCATTAATCATTTTTTTAGGAATTTAATTTCTTTTTCTTCTCTTAATTCACCGATTAAATCCTAGTGTTCGATTCTCCTATCGATTTCTTCTCACTTAAATCTCATATTAACAACCTAAGTTTGCCTAAACATAAAATAAATACCATGCATGCACGTTTTCTTTCTTTCAGGGCTTAGAGATATACATATATACAATTAATCAAATGAATTATCATACTTTGAAATTTAAAATTGGATTTTCTCTCATTGGCTTCTTGGGATCGAATTGAAGGGGGAATGAGCTTCAAACTTGAGCTTCGATATAAGGAAGAACTGTTCTTGAATCCTCAAAGAAAATATAATACAATTGATTAATCATCCATTTTTAGGGCTTAAGAGCCAAAATGAAGAAAAATGGGGGATGATTATTTGATTTTAATTCAAGAACTTGATGAATTTTTACCTTTTCTTGAAGATATGGATGAAATTGATGAAGGATGATGATCTTCACTTCATCTCCATGGATTTTAAGCTTGAAAACTAAGATTGCATGGAAGAAAATCAAATGTATGTGTGTGGTGTGTGTGTTTGCCGAGAGAGGGAGGGAGAGTAGGGAGAGAGAGTTTTGTTTTCTTTTCTTTGGTGTTGGATGTAGATGAATGAAATGAAATCCTTCTCTTTGAACATAGAGAGAGATCGAAAGAGAGAGAGGGTTGAGTGCATGCATTTGCTTTCTTATTTTTCCAACAAAGAGAATAACATCATGATATTTGTATTGGAAATTGGTATTGATTAAGAGTTGATGGGATGGTTTTGCATGCAATCTAAGCATCACAACTTACTAAATATTTTGTAGGAATAATCATGATTAGTTGCATGAGGTGGCTGTGAGAGGGAGAGAGATGACGACACTTGTCCTCGTTGTGTCGTTACGGGTATTAATTACCCGGTCGTAAAGGTTTTTCGGATAAAACGATCCGTATTAATTCAATCATGCTATAAACGGTCTAATCTCTCCTTGTCTCGTTTCCGATACTAAAACATCTCAAACCTAATTTACATTTCAATTAAACAGATTAACGATTCCGATCATTTAGTCTTTTAAATCTTAAAAGAAATTAGTCGGCTTATTAATCCGCTTATTAATCCTTTAAAGATTAAATCCTCGTTACCCTTCTCAAATTATCTCGGATAAGCTCTTATCCTATCTCAATGACTTTAGAAGAAATTCTAGGTTTCAAGATTTTAATTCAACTCTATTCTAAATTCATCGGCGCATAGAAATTTCTCGGTGATCAACATTATTCTTTTTCAATTAAACAAACTCTTCAGGGTTCTTCTGAAAATTAAACTCATACTTATTCTCATATAAACATATACGTCATATTATCATTTCAAGAAATAGAACAGATAATTTCACACAAAACACATAAGGCATTCCAATCGTTTCACTCATTTCTGTTTATTTAGAAAAGAAAATTTTTATTCCTCAAATCTCGTCATTTAAACTTACTCGGTTAATTAATACGCTCTCTAAAGGTATAGAAATTCGGGGTATTACAGCTTTTCGAGGAATAGTGGACCTGATCCATGCCCTCCCAGTCGAATTACGCGAACGGGCAAATCTCCCTAATGCCCAATCACCTTGGTCGACAATACGGTGAATCGTACCAAAACGGAGATCTCAACGGATTTGTTGCAATGATATTTAGCCAATTTATACGATACGCTGCTCCTCCTCCCGGACCATATACCGTATACCAGACGCAAGACAATTCTGCTCTACATTGCGTTCCTACGCCCCATCCTTCGCCGGATATTGCCTCGTCTAGTTCTACTTAACCATAAGGATTTTACGAACATATACGAGTTATACCTCCATCGCACGACGAATTAGAAAAATTTAGGCGACGAGATAGTACTTATGTTCCTTTACAAGCAGTAACAGAACCCTACTGACCGACACGTAACGGGGATAGTGATGATGAATCTTTTGACGATCCAGCCGCGGAAATAACCGTAGGATTTAATTAGTCATCTTCAGCGCATATCGAGCACTCGACTTGAATTTCAGCATCCTGCATTCGAAGTACCCGTTTTAAAGCCTGATTAAGAGTTAGAACTCGAACTTGACGGAAGTATGGACGTAGCCGCATATATTCAAAGACTTCAACAGTATGAAAGTAGTAGCGAAGACGAACCCCCATGGGATGATGTTGACGATAAAACCTTACATTGGAACGCTCCGTACGCTCATTCTAGCGATCTCGAAAGTAATGAAGAAGAAGATCCCGGTGAAGAATAATTTCTAGAGTTTGATGCGGAGGAAACGACGAATGACCTTTAAATTCTTATGCTTTATATGTAAATTATAATCGAACGTTTAGTTGAGAAGAACATCGCGTAGATGTTAGGAAATAACGATATGAAAGCTATCTTCATAAAGTCCTCAAAAGAGGCCATCGTCGGATGATATAAGAAATGGGTCGTTAAACCGAAAATTCCGTTTACATGCCAAGCATTTTTAATGATTGAAGCTAAGAGACGAGCTTATATCAGACGAACGATTGAGATTAAGAGCAATAAATAAAAAGAGATAAGAACTAAGATGAGAATTGAAGTTGAGATAAAAGTCCTTTCTTTGATCTGGAGCTGCTTCTTTACCAAGCGATTCTAAAGTACGTTTGAGTTCAAAAGATAAATGATGCAAAGAATAATAGTAAGATGAGTATTAAAGTAGAAGGTGATAAGTATCGCTTTAAAATTTTTCCTTCCCTTTTGAAAAGAAAATTTTGAGTGTCGAGAAGACGCTTTAATCAAATTATTTAAGTATCATAGTCTCCAGTATTTTATAGAATGCCTCCAAGTGGAAGAAGAAGAAATGTTAAGAATGATGAAAAAGAGAAACATAGGAAACCAACCCTGCCTCCTTAAAAAGATAGAAGAGTCAAGGAACCTTTTTCTTCGACAAAACCCTCCGACCTTAGACAGTAACGGCAGTCCCTCAGAAGCTGTGGACTAGGTTCGTTCTCTTGAGTGAATTTTTAAATTCCTTAGATGTGACGATCGTGAGCGTCTTGAGTGTATGACGTATCCGTAAAAGAAAGCCTTCGACTACTGGTGGAAACCTCATTAACGCATGTTTACTCCTAAATTACGTAGCAAATATGATTTGGGAACGGTTTAAGGAAATCCTATTTGAGAAATACGTTTCTAGGACTATAGAAAACAGAAGGCGAATAGTTCGATAACCCACGTCATGGAAAGAAAACAGTAGCTGAGTATGATCACGAATTCTGTGAATTAGTCATTTCGCACCCGACTAGGTAAATACGGATGAGAAGATGTGCGAGTTGTTTCGTGCCGGTTTATGGCAAGATATTCGTGTAGTTCTTGCGAGTCAAAGTGGTCTGACGTACGCTGAAGCCCTCAATCGAGTGTTTGATATGGAATTGGCTATGTAGCCAGAGAAAGAATCACAATCCTTAATGAATCCTCAATTTCAACTCAGAAGATGATAACTTCAACCCCTTAGTCTTCTCGATCTGACTTGATAAGAAGAAACCAACCAAACAAGAAGTTCATGGTATTGAGAGTAGTGAGAAATAATGATTTTATTAAGTATAACATTGTTAAATATGACGAATATGAGAAATGTTGTCTTGTGATAGGCATTTGAAATAATAAGCATAAAAAGTAGTTAGACGTCAAGTAAGAAATAACAATCGGAGTATATCCGCAATGCGAAAATAAAAGTACTTAGGTAAGTATAAGTCTTAAAAACCAAGAATGAAGTTTTAAGAGTAAATGTAAAGTATTGAAGAAAAGAATACAAGGAAATATTAATATACGAAGGTGAAAAGAAAATTGAATGTTATAATTAAGATAGAGAGTAAAAGAATGAATATATTACTGGTATTTTTCTCCGATTAATTAAAAACTCAAGTATATGAGCATTAATTGAGAAAGATTTATAATAAGGTTTCTAAGTATTATTATGAGGAAATGATTAAAAGGGTAAAGCATTTTTAGAATTGAAAAAAATTTATTCTCCTTAAAGGAGATTTTTTTTGACGAATTAAGAAAATAATCTTGAGAAGTAAGAAGGTAATTAACAATTTCTTAAGTCAAGAAAATTAAAATTTGATATAAGTATTCTTTTAATATAAAGTTAATTACCCGAGAAATCCTTCTCCAAATGTTTAAAATAAATTTCTTAAAAGACAAGAAGAATTTTTAGATTGAATCATATGTCGACTTGTTAAAAGGAAATGTAAGAATTAGTAAAGGAAAAGAGTATGAAAAGTTACGGTAAAGAAATTGATAGAGTCAAGATAAATCGAGGAAGGTAAAATTTCACAACGCCAAATGAAGTAGTTCGTTTTTCAGGCTTTAGAGAGTCATTTCCTGTCCAAAGCGTGACAAGATGCATCTCAGCATTCACGAAGTAAAAAGCAAAACGTAACATACTTGTAGTTAATCTGGTCATTCTTCGAACCAGTACCCAAGTAACCAATAACGGGAAATTGAAATCTCAGCCCTTACAACCAAGAAATTTAGGAAAGAATCTCGTAGTGAAAGCATTTTTGAACTCAGTATTATTTGCAGTAACTTCTCTCCCGGAGTAGTCATGTTAAAGCTAAACTCCAAAAGAATCTCGCAAGTGATGGTTTAACGATGTAGTAAGAACTAACCCTATTTGCCAAGGGCATATCACAGTCATTTATAAATACTTGCGTAAATATCTTTAATTTAAAGATAGAAGAGATGAATTGGAAGCTTAAAGTGTTAATCCTTTAGGGTAAATCTGTGATAGTTTTTATAAGTTTCCCTCGAGTTAAAATTGAATTCAGAAAATCCCGAATTAGTTACTAAGCCCCTAAATCTAAAATAAATAAGGGAACTTGGATATAATTTTAAGAATAAGTTAATTAACCGAGAATTTTATGATTTGTTTCAACCTCTCGATGAAAGACCAACGATAGTTCATGACGTTAAGAACGAAAGAAAAAGAGGCTCGTCGATTATTTCAACACTAAAGATAAAGAAATTAATGAAGCGTAAAGACACACTCGTGTGTCTGGGCAACGTCGAAAAGCAAAGTAGCAAGTGAGTGTCAGAAGTTAAAGACTTTCAAATTGTCTTTCTAGAAGTCCTACCAAGATTGTCGTTTGTTAGGCAATCAAAGTTTACCATCAAGTTAACGCTTAGATTAACCGCGATTTCAAAAGCTCCAAAGAAACTTCAAAAGTTGCAAGAATTTTTAGATTTTCAACCAAGTGTATTTCCTTGGGATACACCAAATCCTTTGTAAACAAAGAAAAACGGTAGTTGAAATTTTACGTTGGCTATTGAGAAATTAAATAAGGATTTAAGAGTTATATTACCGAGTTAAGAACAGATGATCTTCTGGCCGAAGAATAAATAAGAAAACGCCCCTAAGGTAGTGAAGCGACATTATCTCAAGAGTATAAAATAAAGTTGACATTTAGTTAGACGAACGCTCTAGTAGTGTTAATGAATGCATTTTGTTTTCCACGAATATTTGGACGAGTACGTGATCGAATTTATCGAAGATATTTTAGTTAGTTCAAAGAAGTAAGGACGAATACCAGTAGCATCGTAAAAACATGTCAAGGAAGTTGAGGACGGAGAAAATTATTTCTTCGAAAATGTTTCGTTTTGTCCGAAGGAATGAAAGTAAATCCACCTGAAGTACGAGCTGCGTAAAAATAGAAAATGTCAATCTCACCATAGGAAATTCATATTATTCCCAAATATAGCAGCCTATTATCAATGATTCCTGAAAGGATTGTCCAAGATCATGACGCCGATGACGAGATCATTAAGGAAAAGAACTGGAGTAGAATTTTTTCTCCTAAGAAGAAAAGTTGCCAAAGAAATTAGCAAGGAAAGATTAGAAATCGTGTAGTTATCCTTGTTATTAAAGCAAGTGAATATGTTCTTTATAGATATTTCGGAGATGACCCTTGAGCTATCGATAATACGTTAGAAAAGTTAGGGTTTAGAGCTCGAAATGAAGACGTTGAGAGTTTCAAGAAAGTTAAGACGATATTTTGACGTACCGTAAAATAATTTGCACGTTATTTGGCGAAGAGTTGAAAAGAGTTACGAACTGAACCCATGATATTATATTGTAATACCCCAGAATTTCCGTACAGTCTTAAAAATTTAAAGTTAATAATAATAATGGCTTTGCACGCCTAAGTTTACGATTCTGAATTCTAAAACCAACTGTGAAATCCGTTTCCGAAAATAAATTACGGAAGTCAGTTAGATGACTACTGTATTTAGGGTTATCGCGTACGAAAAACTTTTAGTTCTAGAACTCAGAACAGAAAACCGTCTGATTTTTACATTCACGAAATCGCGATACGAACTCGCCCGAAAAAGTTCATTTTTATGATTTTCCGGACGAAACTCGGACTGTGACGTCCTGATTTTATGTCGAAATTTAGATTTTAAATATTACTGATGGTCCCGAAATGAGTTACTGGTGTATGGGGGGGGAATACACCAGTTAGGATTTAAAAACTTAAACCTGAAAAATCACTTCAACTGAGTGAAAGAGGACTCAGTTGGAATCTCACAGCTGAGTAAGCGACCTCAGCTGGAAGAGTGAGGCTGTGCGGAAAGTGGTGGAAAATTATACTCGTTAAAAACAACTCACGCAAAACAGCTCGGTTGAAAATGTGCAAAAGAGGTTTGTATGTCAGTTAGATTGATCCGATAAAAATGCAGATGCAACTGAATAAAAACAAACACGGACACACAGGATTTAACGTGGTTCGGAGATAACCCTCCTACGTCCACGGGGAGATGTGAATCCTCACACCTCAGTCCAAGTTCTTCTGGACAGAACCACTCAGCTTACGCGGGCTGAGCAACCGTTAAGGATAAGTTTGCGGGTACTTATCGACCTTACAGTTTAGTTTCCGGGCACTAAACAGCCTATGTCAAGTTTGCGGGTATTTGACGACCTGACTACTCAATTACAGGAAGAGTAAGGTCCTAGCACACTTTTTAGGGTGTGAGATAGGGTGGGATTTCCAACTACAGCTCGATCACGAATGAAAGCTGGATCTAAGGCTTGAACGAATAAACACTCAAACTAAGATCTAAGACAGATTTTCACTCTATGAACCCTCAGCTACTAATGTTCTTTCACTCTTGAACTCTCAGCTGCTGATGTTCTTAGAATAGGAGTTTAGCAGATTTTTCTTTCGCTTGTGATTGAACTTTTTCTCTCTTGCTTCAGTCTGTCTCGTGTGTCTTATTCATATCTCTCGAATGAGAGAATGCCTCTATTTATAGGCGGAGAGAATCAACTAGCCGTTGGAGGAGCAGTTGATCTCTGATCGGTTGATAGCGATGGCTTGTCTCTTATCTCTGCAGACTTTCCCGATATGGCATCTGTGCTCTTCTGCTTTCCATCTGAGACAGCCTTGTGTTGGGCCAGATGGGGTAATGACTGAACGGTCAACCCTCATGTGACTTCCTTTTGAAATTCAAATCTTAACCTTTCTGACAGTCAACTTCGGCTCGTCGGTTGAAAGTCTTGATCTTCATCTGAGTGGTCTTCAGCTGATGTTCTGAACTGTTGAACTCTCAGCTGACTTTGAACTTCAAGCAGTTGATCTTCTTGTTCGAGTTCTACAACTGAGGTTCTGAAACTGAACACTCAGTTGTCTTCCTTGTATTTACTCAGTTGGGTTTGAACCCTCAGATGACTTTCCTTTTCATCTGATGTTCTCTTCCTTTCAATTGTTTCTCATCTGATGAACGCTCAGTTGGTTTCCTTCACAACTGATGTTCTGAAGACTTCCCCTTGTTTCCATCTGATCATATGAACTCTCAGTTGTCCTTCTTCACAACTGATGTTCTGTTTGAGTGACGCCTTGTTGCCTTCTTCAGCTGGAGACCTATAAAGATAAAATCTTAACTTTGCTCAAACAGCGAGCCTAAATTCTAATATTAGGTTCTGGCAACATCTACTCGGTTGGGGTCAGTCGGTTTTGGAATTCATCAAAACTTATACTAATAAATTTCCCAACAATTTCCCCCTTTTTGATGATGCCAAAACCACTTACAACTTGAAACCACTACTGATCTAAACCTCACTAACTTATCTAAAATCTCAGCTGAAATTCTAGACAGTCTATAAGATAAAACATCAAAGGGTTAGCACAGTTATAACATGGTATTTAAAAGACTTTGTGATTCAGAGCTTGGACAATGAGGGATTGTTCATCAAGGTGAATCTTATAACTGAATAGTTTTCATTACAACTGATTGTTACAAAAGATAGGCTCAAAAACCGAAAATTACAACAGTTGCTAGAAAACTAACTGAGCTAATATTGTAGCCCATACTTGCCAAAAATCCTTACAAAAATTTCCCTCTTAGCAGGTGACTCCTTGGAGATGTCCACTCCATGCTCCTTGCAGACCTGCCTCGCCTCAGATGCAATCTTCGTGCGGTTCGGGTTGCTGGAATCCGAGAGAAGAGATGGCCGATAAGTAACCCTCTTGGGAACTGGAACAGTGTTCAAGTCCAGGTTGGCGTCAATCATGGCCCTCCTGAATTGACTGAACATGCCCGGGTCACCTGAGTGCAACTCAGTCAGTGCCTCCTTAAACGCTCTCCTTGGGTCGTCAGTTGCATAAACCTTCCTGTAATAGAAGTCGTTCACGAACTCCTGCTTGAACAGCTCCCACTCCTCATTCCACTCGGTCGGCATCCACTTGTCGGTATGCCTGAACCGACTCTCAACCTTGAACTTTAGAGGCAACCTTTGTTGCTTCAACCGAGCTTCCGCCTTTGATTGGATTTTATTGATGCGGCGTCGGCTGCGGGAGGTAACGTTGAGGTCCAGGTTCTGAGAAACCTTCTTCAGCTCATCCTCGAACTGGTTCACCCTCCTCGCCTGGCTGGCGGCAAACTTTCTGATCCAGCTCGGGTTCATGTAGTCCTTCTCCTCTACATCCATAGCCTTAGCCGCTGCAATGCACTTTTCGGTTGTTATCCCGTCGAGTTCAAAATCCAGCTCTGCTGCGATCTCGGCTATGGAGCTGTAGGAAACTCCAATCTTCTTTGCTTGCTCCAAGTCCTTTGACATTTCGGCTCCACCGACTTCGGTTGACTTGGCAGCAGCAGACTTCCTCCTCCTCAGCTGAGATTTGGATGGTTGAGCAGCTGGCACTCCTTCTTCTTGGGTCTTTTCTTCTTCCTGTGCTTCACCCTCCGTCTCCTTCTCTTCCCCCTTTTTGGCATCAGCAACAAGGCTTGCTACTGAACCGTCCAGAGAGTAGAGTTTGGCCTCGGTGGATTGAACACGGTTGAAGAGTTCATCGACCGCACACTCCAGCTCGATCTCCTTTGCCAGTTCGGAGTCCTGGCGCTCTTGTTCTGCCTTCTTCAAGACAGAGAGGTTGTCGTTGACCTCTGTCTGAAAGGCAATGAACTCAGCCCAACGCGACTCAAACCGGGACTCCCATTCAGCATCCTGCGTCTTTTGGGACTTGGCCAAATTTGAGTCAGCCAAGGACTTGAAGACATTCACTTCCGACTTCAAGCCCAACAGAGTGGATTTCAGCTCCGACACGTCCTGACTGGTGGAGGAGGAGAGATCATTCAGCTTCATCTTCAGCTTGGCATTCTCCTCCACCAGTTGTTGGTACTTCACTTCTTGAGCTGCCAACTCCCTCAGCTGGTCATCTTGTTGGTGCTGGAGGTTGGCGAGCAGCTCGGTCCTCAACTGGTTGACCCTCTCAGCCACTAGCTCGCAGATTTGTTCTGTTGAAGGAGCGAGCTGAGCAGCTGGAAAGGCTTGAGCAGACTAAGCTAGAGGCTCAGCTGTGACCATGGCTTGACGGTTTGCCAGGTACAGCTTCAGGTTTTCCTCTTCTTCCTTTGCGGCGGCAGCTGCTGCATCGACATCTTCAAGGAAGTCAGCTGATTTCACCAACATGCTGTCAAGGAAGTCGACACACTCCTTTCCAGCTGCCTCCCTTGTGTCCTTCCCTTCAGCTAGACTCTGGTCCATCCGTCTAGTGAGCAGCGCGATCCGGTTGTTGTATGCCACCTCCAAGTTGGAATAGTTGAAGTAGGCTCGGATGTGGGACTCATCAGATTTCAGCCTGTCCCAGCTCAGTACCCTGATCGTGTCCTCCTTGACATACCACTGGCTAAAGATCAGGTGGAACTGGTACAGTAGCTCGGTTCCCAGTGTGGCGAAGATGGGCATGTCGTGAGCAGCAGGGAACAGACCCAACAGCTTTTGAAAGCAGTAGGCCACCCTGCCTTCGTGCTCGTCAGCAACAGCCTGCAGGTCCTCCGCTTGTTCCCCCTCCGCTTTGGATTTTGTGGGGCGAGCAGCAGCTTGTTCCCCCTCAGCTGCTGACTCAGCTGGCTTTCCCGACTCCTTTTTGTCCTTAGGAGTGTAGACACTCCTCAGCACCTCCTGTGCTTTCTTGGCCGTCGGGAACAGCAACAGCTTCTTCAGTGGCGTCTCCTCGCAGTCAGCCCAGACCATGTTGCGGTCCTTTGTTGCGAGGAGGATGAGGGCGGAGATTTTGCAGCCGAAATTGAGCGTGCCCTTCACACTCAGCAGCTTCTCTCCAGACTCGGTTGTAGTCTCAGAGATCTTCGACTTTTCCACCATCAACTGGTTCAGAAAATATTGGAACCAGTTGATTTGGTGTTGGTGCTCCAAGGTCACCAGCTACTTCAGCTTGGGTCGGCTGATGTCGCCGAACGCGCCACTGTATGCTAACACGACCTTCGACACGGCGTCGAACAGCAGGCGGTGTTCCGGCTTCAGCTTAGTCCTTTGCATGTTGCTCCTCAACCGCTCTGGCTCGATCAGAGCATCCTGAAGAAATTCATCAGCTTGTTCGTCGGTAATATTCTCTAGGAACTCGGTGGCGGTATGGTTGATTGGTATGATGTACCGGAGGACATCGGACACGTCGATGGAGAAGGAGACACGACGTATCATCCTTGCCGAAACATCTCTTTGTCGGCATGACACCACCGTGGAAACTCCCTCTGAAATGTCAAGGGGGCGAACGAGATTGACGTAGAATTCTCCGACTTGGCGCCTGAGCAAGTGGGAGGGGCAGAGCTTGGCCCATTCCAGAAGTCCGTTCTCACGGAGAGTGTTGGCGAGAGGGGCTAGGACCGGCGACTCTAGATCCTCGTCGGAGAGGATCTGCTCGAAGTGAATCTTCGATACTAACATATCGAATGACTCTTCATACGTGGTAGGCACGAGGGAAGGTCCGGATGATGCCATTCTCTTGCTTTTGGGTGCCATTAAATCACTGCAAAGGTAATATATATATAGGAGAGGAAAGGAATCTATTTGTAGAAACGGGTTAGGCAGAAAAACTGGAAGACGATGAATAGTTATAATTGATAAGCACGAATGAGGAAAGTAGGAGATATCTTCCTGATTTTTCGCCTTATATAGGTCTTTGACTCGGATGAGATCAACGGCTGGGGTTAAATGGCGCGAATCCATCAACGGCTGGGATTACGTGACTGTTGACTATCTTTGACTTGACATTTTGATCGGAGTTCCAACCAGCGCGTGAGAAGATGTACAGTTTCATGTCAGCCCAGTCGCACTATAAAGTAGGCTATAGATGCTCAGCCGTACTTTACATTTAATGCGACATGATGGCTATTTTTAATGTAACTGACTAGCTCAGGAATGTTTGAATTTATTTCAAACATTCTCATTTAAGAACATAACACCTTCAGTCATAAATGATACCTGCCAGCTGATGTCTGAATCAGCTGTGTTCATTAGTCGAGTTCCTCAGCTGCCGCATACCATCAGCTGACTCGAGTTCGTCTGTTCAGCTGACGTCTGATCCATTGTTGTAGCATACCATCAACTGACTCGAGTTCGTCTGTTCAGCTGACGTTTGACATCTTCAGTTGGCAATCAGCATCTGAGATTCCCCCTTCAGCTGAGCTTCCCCTTCCATCTGAGCTTCCCCCTCAGATAGATATCCGATTCTTCAGCTCGGATGACTCTTCATCTCGGATGACTCTTCATCTCGGATGACTCTTCTGCTCGGATGAGTTTTTAGCTTGGATCCAAGAGTCCTAGAAGATCACATAGCATCTTGAACCGGGCTTCAGGAAGAGGTTTGGTGAATATGTCAGCTCTCTGAATCTCAGTTGGGATCTTCTCCATGGACACATCCTTCTTCTCAATATGATCTCGGATAAAATGATGACGAATATCAATATGCTTAGTCCGAGAGTGGTGAACAGGGTTTAGAGAGATAGCTATAGCACTCGAGCTATCACAATGAATGGGAACCTGTCCAGTTGAGACTTCATAATCTCTCAGCTGTTGTTTTAGCCACAATACTTGCATGCAACAGCTTCCGGCAGCCATATACTCTGACTCGGTTGTCGAAGTAGCAACACACGCTTGTTTCTTGGAGAACCATGAAACCAGCTTGCTTCCCATGAACTGACAGTGTCCAAGACGTTGACTTCTTATCCAACCGATCTCCTGCTAGGTCGGCATCTGAGTATCCAGTCAGCTGGATATTGTCATCAGTTGGGTACCACAACCAACATTGACAGTTCCCTTTAGATACTTAATGATGTTCTTTGCTGCCAACATGTGTGCTTCTCTTGGTTGGACTTGAAAACGAGCACACACTCCAACTGCGTATGAAATGTCTGATCGGCTGGCAGTTAGATAGGGCAGCGAACCGATGATCCCTCTATACTGGCTGGCATCAACGAGCTTTCCCTCAGCTCCTGGTTCGATCTTCCAGTTCGTGTTCATAGGGATCTTCGTTGTCTTACTTGTCTGCAATCCGAACTTGGTGATGAGCTCCTTTGTATATTTGGACTGGTTGATGAAAATCCCTTCAGGTGACTGCTTCACTTGTAATCCAAGGAAATAATTCATCTCGCCCATCATTGACATCTCGAACTTCTCCTTCATAAGATCGGAGAATTTCTTGCACAGCTCCTCCGACTTGGAGCCGAAAATGATGTCATCGACATAAATTTGCACAACAAGTATATCTTCTCCAACTTTGATGGTGAACAGAGTTTTATCAACTGAACCTCGTTTGAACCCCGAGTCCAGAAGAAATCCACACAGAGTGTCATACCATGCCCTTGGCGCTTGCTTTAGACCATAGATAGCTTTCTTCAGCTTGTACACTCTTCCATCTCCAGTCTCAAAACCAGAGGCTGTTCAACATATACATCTTCTTTGATATCTCCATTGAGGAATGCACACTTCACATCCATCTGATATACTTTGAACTTGTGATGTGCGGCATAAGCTAGAAAGATCCGGATGGCTTCCAGCCTTGCAACTGGTGCAAAGGAATCTTCAAAGTCAATTCCTTCTTGTTGGCAGTATCCTTGAGCTACCAACCTTGCTTTATTCCTCACAATGAATCCAATGGCATCTCTCTTGTTTTTGAAAATCCACTTCAATCCAATCACCTTGACACCATTTGGTCTTTCTACCAACTCCCATACACAGTTGCGTAGAAACTCATTCAATTCTTCTTGCATAGCTGTTGTCCAGTGGACACAGTTGAGAGCTTCCCCAACATTCTTCGGTTCTGGAACATCAGCTACAAAGCAAGAAATCATGGCAACATCTCCAGCTTGCTCGAACTCCTCTAGAACTGCCAATTCCTCAGCATATTGGGCATAAGTGTTGGAATCTTCCTCGGTTGATTCTGGATTTGCAACTCTGCTCCGTGTGCGCACACCCTCGGTTGGATCTCCGATGATGTCGTTGGTGGAATGAACTTCATACCATCTTCGGTTGCGTCTTCCTTCTTCTTCCAACTGTGGCTGTTCAGAAATCTGAGTTGGAGTCTTCAGAGACGGTGATTGATCAGCTGTTGAGTCTGGATCCTCAACATTAACAATAGTTTGAACTGTGCTCGGTTGGGCATCGGATGCTGATGCAGTTGGAGGGGCATCAGCTGAAGTTCCCCCTTGGGACGAGCTGAGGTCTTCGCATTCATCTTCAGAGGAGTATGGATCCTCATCCTCAGTTGCCCATATTAGAGGTTCAGCTCGGTTCTTTTCCCGAAGTGCTTGCGATCTGGTGAGAACTGGTAGAAAAGCTGGATCCGCGTGTTGTTCCTTTACCTGTTCCCTGCACTCAAAGGTAGATTCATCAAAACTAACATGAGGTGTTATTTCCACAACACGAGAGCTGTTGTTGAAAACTCTATATGCCTTGATCCGAGCTGCATATCCAAGAAATATGCCCTTCGAAGCTTTGGCATCAAAAGTTTTCAACTGAGTTTTCCCATTGTTGTGAATATAACACTTAGATCCAAAAACACGAAAATAAGAAATATCTGGCTTTCTGCGTCTCCACAGCTCGTAGGGCGTCTTTCACAACCGCTTGGTGAGAAGAGATCGATTCTGAGTGTAGCATGCTGTGTTGATCGCTTCAGCCCAAAATCTCTTTGGCAGTGCTGAGCTTGCTAACATGGATGTGGCTGCATCCTTCAGAGTTCTATTTCTTCGCTCAGCTACGCCATTCTGTTGTGGAGTACGCGCGGCTGATGTCTGATGGGTTATGCCATTCTTTTCGCAATACTCAATAATGGTTTCATTTAGAAACTCTGTTCCACGATCTGATCGGATAGATATGATCTTCATCTCTTGTTGGTTCGATATCCGATCCATCAGCTTGGGCAGCTCATCTCGGGTTTCACTCTTGTGGCGCATGAAGATGGTCCACGTATATCTTGAGTAGTCATCAGTTACAACCAATGTATATTCGTTTCCATTAATGCTTTTTGGTGTAACTGGCCCGAAGAGATCCATATGGATCAGCTACAACACTCGGTCGGTTGAGGGAGTTGACTTCAACTGGAAGGAGGTTCTAGCGACCTTTCCCAGCTGGCATGCACTGCAGATGTGTGTTGTTGAAAACACTCGGTTAGGTATGCCTCTTGCATGTTCTTGTCTGGCGAGTCGGTTCATCGTCTTGAAGTTCAGATGGTTGAGCCTTTTGTGCCACAGCCAGCTCACATCCGAACTGCTCTTTGATAACAGGCAAGTGTCAGAGAGGTTGCTGTTCCCGTCAGCGTAGTATGCATTCCCTGTTTGAGATCGATTTCCCAACAATATCACCTGCTTTGATCCGACATCTTTAACTCTGCAACCCTGTGCATCAAACTTGACAGAGAAACCATTATCACAGAATTGGCTGATGGAGAGCAGGTTATGCTTCAATCCATCAACATAAGAGACATTAGAAATTGAAACATGATTGGTTTCAAGGGTACCATAACCTCTGGTATAACCTTTTGAGTTATCACCAAAAGTAACTGATGGACCTTCTTTCTCCACGAAACTTCCAAGCAAATTCTTCAGATTTGTCATGTGTTTCGAGCATCCACTATCCATCACCCACATTGTTGTAGACGCCTTCTTCTTCCTCAGCTGTTTCTCCTGTACCTGCAAAGAGAAACTCGCTTAGGTTCCAAATTTTAGTTGGGTCCTGGAGGGTTAGAACCAGTTCCCGCTGGAACTGTGCGTCGCTTTTCCCTGTAAACTCGGATGGATTTATCATTCCAAATTACTTTTCCTTCATCATCAACTATAACAACACCTTGGTTATCCTTAGGCTTGTTGTTAGTAGTGATGTTCTGTTTCTTGAGAGGAGTTGGATTTCTCCTATGTTGAGCTTTAGGAGGTGAGGCTTTCTCCCTGTTTTGATGGCGATTCTTATCCTGTTGAGTTTGTCTGTGAGGTCGGACGCCCTGTTGGAATCTTTGTGGCTGATTATGATTCCAACTTCCTGAGGGTTGTCTGTAGCTGTTCATGCCCTGTTGATGATTAATATTATGGCATGAATATCTCCAGTTGTTTGACCAGTTCCTCATTGGTTGACTATGTTGGAACCTTTGGTCGAACTGATGTTGGAACCGCTGTTGATTCAGATGATTGAATCCTTGCTTGTTCAAAGGTCGGTTCCATTCCTTCTGACGTTGACTTTGAGGTTGATGCAGAGGTCGGTTCTGGTTCTGAGATCGGTTGCGGTTGAGCTTTCGACGCCTCTGATTCCTCTTCTGACTTTTGGAACATTCCCCCTCGGTTGAAACCTCAACCGATGGAATATTCTGTCCTACATCAGCTACTCATTTTCCCTTCTCAGTTGTAATTTCATTGGTCGTTTGAACTTGTTGAGAGGTGGAAGTTGAATTAGCTTCTGGAGACTTAGCTGTGTCTGGCTCTACAGCTGTAACTTCTACTGGTTTGATAAAAGTTGCTGGTGGAATCCCAGTATCCTTGACAACATCATAACCGAGTCCTGACACATCATCCATCTGTCTGCTGTAACTTAAAAGGTTTTCGATGATCTTGGATGACTGATACAGCTTGATTAGATTGTCCTTCTCAGTTTGCAACTCCTTGATGAGTACAGCTATCTGCTCGGTTTGTCCATCTGACTTCTTTATCAGCTGTTTGATCTGAGCATCTTGATTTTTCAACTGATCTTGTTGTTCTTTGTTTTGCTTTGTCAATTCCTCATCAGCTGGAGCCTTAGCCTCGATCAGTTGACTCTTGAGATTCTCAATCTCCTGAGTTTGGCTTGTGATCAGATCCTCTTTTTCGGTTAAGGAATCTTCAAGCTTGGCGAACTGAGCTTGAAGACTCTTAAACTCAACCGACTGCTGATGCAGTTCCTTACTGAGTTCTTGAAAATCATTCCAGGAGGGTTCCAACTCATCGCTCAAAGATTCCTGCATGTTAGAAGTATTGAAAGAATTTAAGCGAGCAGGATTAGATTGTACCTCAATATCATCTTGGTTGGTTCCAAGTGCCATGAGGCATTGATCCGGACTGATGACTTTGTTGGTAGAGGTCAGTTCATCCTCATCTTCAGTGTCTGTGAAGATGTCCATATTATCACCTGCCTCTTCAGCTACCATGGCCTTATTCTTTGCAGTTTGCTTGGCCTTCAGTGCTTCTCTTTCCTTCTTTGAAAGGTCTGGGCAGTCAGCTTTGAAGTGTCCTTCCTTGCCGCATTCGAAGCATCCATTGGTGACTGGCTTCGAACTGTCTCGAGTTCGGTTTGATTTATAGAAACGTTTATATTTGCCGAACCGAGTATCCATGTTGGCTAGTTTCTTTGACAGTGCTGCAATGTTCTATTGCAGTTCCTCTCTGCTCGGCTCCTTTGCAGTCGTGTCAGCCGATCTGGTTGGCCTTGACGATCTCGATTTTGAGTAGTCAGCTCGGAGGGCAACTGACTTTGATGCCGAGCCAACATCCTCAATTCTATTTATCTGACTTTAGGGATGCGACCTCCTTCTGTTGACCTTATACTCATTTCCTTTCAAGTTTGAGAACAATCTTTCAGTTCCCATTTCACCAAGGTCAGCTCGGCTCTCATGGATATTTGTGAAAGTATCCCACTCAGCTGGTAGAGCTTGCAATACTTTGAGGTTTATTTCTCTTAGAGTGTATTTTCCTTTCCGGATGGACTGGATTCTTCTGATGATGTCCATAAACCAGAGCTCTAGCTGATCGATAGTCTCATCAGGTCACAGACTGAAATTGTCGAAATCTTGACATGCATGCGAGAACTTGTTTTCCTTCGTCTCGTCGCTTCCTTCACTTAGCGAGGCCAGGATGTCCCACATCTCTTTTGCAGTCTCACACTCCTCTATCCAGGGTAGATAATCTTGTCCAACTGTGGACATTATTGTGCTCTGAGCCCAGATATCCAGCTGGCTCACCTTGGCCTCCTCCGGAGTGTAGTCTTCTGGCTGTTTCTCCACATACTCCACTATTGCATCTCCATCGTTGGGATTTGTGGGAGTGCAAAGTATTCTGTCTCGTATGACGATTGGTCCAGAAGTGAGAACTTGTTGCATCCTATGATGCTTTGACAAAAGGATCTTCTTCATTTGAGTTCTCCATGATGTATAATTGACTACAGAGAACATGACTACGATCTTGTCCTTGACGTCCATCTACACAAACAAAAACAGGACAAAAATGCGAGCAAGAATGCACTAGCGTGAAAAGATCTGTTCAGTTGACCACTGAAGAAAATTCTCGAATTCACACCTCGTGAAACAGAGTCAGCAGTCTTTTGAACCACTGCTCTGATACCACTTGATGGTCCCGAAACGAGTTACTGGTGTATGGGGGAGGGGGGGAATACACCAGTTAGGATTTAAAAACTTAAACCTGAAAAATCACTTCAACTGAGTGAAAAAGAACTCAGTTGGAATCTCACAGCTGAGTAAGCGACCTCAGCTGGAAGAGTGAGGCTGTGCGGAAAGTGGTGGAAAATTATACTCGTTAAAAAAAACTCACGCAAAACAGCTCGATTGGTCAAGAACCAAAACAGCTCGGTTGAAAATGTGCAAAAGAGGTTTGTATGTCAGTTAGATTGATCAGATAAAAATGCAGATGCAACTGAATAAAAACAAACACGGACACACAGGATTTAACGTGGTTCGGAGATAACCCTCCTACGTCCACGGGGAGATGTGAATCCTCACACCTCAGTCCAAGTTCTTCTGGACAGAACCACTCAGCTTACGCGGGCTGAGCAACCGTTAAGGATAAGTTTGCGGGTACTTATCGACCTTACAGTTTAGTTTCCGGGCACTAAACAGCCTATGTCAAGTTTGCGGGTACTTGACGACCTGACTACTCAATTACAGGAAGAGTAAGGTCCTAGCACACTTTTTAGGGTGTGAGATAGGGTGGGATTTCCAACTACAGCTCGATCACAAATGAGAGCTGGATCTAAGGCTTGAACGAATAAACACTCAAACTAAGATCTAAGACAGATTTTCACTCTATGAACCCTCAGCTACTAATGTTCTATCACTCTTGAACTCTCAGCTGCTGATGTTCTTAGAATAGGAGTTTAGCAGATTTTTCTTTCGCTTGCGATTGAACTTTTTCTCTCTTGCTTCAGTCTGTCTCGTGTGTCTTATTCATATCTCTCGAATGAGAGAATGCCTCTATTTATAGGCGGAGAGAATCAACTAGCTGTTGGAGGAGCAGTTGATCTCTGATCGGTTGATAGCGATGGCTTGTCTCTCATCTCTGCAGACTTTCCCGATATGGCATCTGTGCTCTTCTGCTTTCCATCTGAGACAGCCTTGTGTTGGGCCAGATGGGGTAATGACTGAACGGTCAACCCTCATGTGACTTCCTTTTGAAATTCAAATCTTAACCTTTCTGACAGTCAACTTCGGCTCGTCGGTTAAAAGTCTTGATCTTCATCTGAGTGGTGTTCAGCTGATGTTCTGAACTGTTGAACTCTCAGCTGACTTTGAACTTCAAGCAGTTGATCTTCTTGTTCGAGTTCTACAACTGAGGTTCTGAAACTGAACACTCAGTTGTCTTCCTTGTATTTACTCAGTTGGGTTTGAACCCTCAGATGACTTTCCTTTTCATCTGATGTTCTCTTCCTTTCAACTGTTTCTCATCTGATGAACGCTCAGTTGGTTTCCTTCACAACTGATGTTCTGAAGACTTCCCCTTGTTTCCATCTGATCATATGAACTCTCAGTTGTCCTTCTTCACAACTGATGTTCTGTTTGAGTGACGCCTTGTTGCCTTCTTCAGCTGGAGACCTGTAAAGATAAAATCTTAACTTTTCTCAAACAGCGAGCCTAAATTCTAACATTAGGTTCTGGCAACATCTACTCGGTTGGGGTCAGTCGGTTTTGGAATTCATCAAAACTTATACTAATAAATTTCCCAACAATTACTTTCCGAATAAGTTAAATACGTTAGAATTTTTGGTCGAATCGGAATTTGACGATTTTGTGCTGAGCTACGTTTTTCGTCTTTCGATTTCCGTAGCATCGTATTGCGCCGGAAAAATGCGTATTTTCTCTTTTCTTTTCCCTCTTGACCGACTTCTCCTTCCCTCTCTAAGCTTGATATTTCATTTTATATAGTATTTAACATTATGACTCACCATTAGATATTTCTAATTAACTTTACACCTAAGTTGTTAGATATTATTTCTACCCTTAGTCATCACCATCATCCTCACTTCCTCCCTCAACACACACGGCTACACACACTCTCTCTCTCTCCCATTTTTCATTTCACCATTGTTGGAAGCTTCAAGTTCTTGACAAGAAATTCCACAAGTTCATCATCCTCCATCGAATCCCGTTTCTTCCTTCACTAAAGTTTAAGGTAATCTCCTCCTCTACATTTCTATCCAAATGGATTTCATTTCTTTTAATTTTCTCATGTTGATCGAAAATTTGGATGATGGAGATTAGATGTTTTGATCTCTAATTAGTGTAATTAGGTGTATTAGATATGGATCTATGATTAAAATTGAAAGAAAATTAAGAACCCTAAATCCTACTTAATACCGAAAATTAGGGGTTTGTAGTATGATTGGATTCTTCAATTAGTTGTGTAATTGATCTTAGGAGATGTTCAATTGATGATTAAAACAAAAAGAAATCAAAACCCCTATGAATTTGATGATGACCGAGTTTAGACTTAGGGTTTGAGGATGGTTTTTCAAATTAGTGATGTAATGAGACTTGTAATTGTTTGATTGATGATATAGTAGTATGATAAATGGATTAATGAGGTTAATCGATGAAGAAAATCAACCCCCCCTAATTTATGTTATTACCGATTTTTTTTGGAAATTGGGGGTTTTCATGTAGCTTGATTTAGATGATGATTTGTTGATGAATTAATGTTTCTAATGACATTAGATGATGTTGGGAATTAAATTAGAATTTTCTAAAAATATTAATGAAATTGTAAGAGACAAAGAAGTGGATTTAAGTTGAGTTTAAGTAATGATATGGAGTGATGATATGTATAATAATGAATCTCGTTAGATGATGATTGATGACGTAGAATTTGAACGAATTCCGATAACTTTTGAAATCTTGTAAGAGACGAACAAGTGGACGTAAATAATAATTGAGAAGTCGAGTAAGGAATCTAATTAGATAATAATGCTTATTATGGACTAAGGCACGACTTTGTAGTTGACGACATGAGCATCCGGAATATTATAATATGAGTTGTAGTTATAGTCGAGAACTAGAAACGAGGATTTGTTAACTTGTTGATGGTTTAGTAAATGGTTGTTGAAACGACGAGGTTTGATCGTCGTGGTTATTAACGAGTTGTGAAAAGGAGTCCTTCACATACGGGAGTACGTGTTGACTGCCTTGAGAGTCAAGTTTCGTGAGAAATCGAGTACGAGAACTTAGAACGAACTTAGGAAGTTATACGTCGATTCTATCGAGCAACTAGGGTTAGCCGCGGCAGTTTTGCGACCCTTCCCGGAAACTGTAATATCTCTTAGCTCGTTTATCGGATTTGAGATCCGTAAATTGGAGCGTAAACTAGACTTTCCAAGCTTTCTAACGGTACAGGGCTCATCAACTGTTTCCAATTCCTCTGATCTGGGCAGTCCCCAGAACTACTGCTTTGCGCAGTGAAATTTCAGAAGTTGTTTTCCTAAGTTGTTTTCTTCGCAACTTAGTTTCTTTCGATCGTTTAAGCCATAATAAGTTAACGACTACCTTCTCTACTGACCTAAGAGTCGAGTATGAAACCTTTCGAGTTCTAAACTAGATTTGTTCAAGTCTCGTTCCCGTTTAGTTAAAATGAAAGTAGTAGCGTGCAAATGCTTAAAGAAATAGAACGACTAAAACCTAATTCGAATTTCCAAGTTCGATTTTCTTTTACGACCGATTTTAAAGTGTGATTATCTTACGATGAAGGAGGAAGCCAGCACTAAGGAAAGGACGGAAGAACCGAAGAACGGGAACCTGTTTAATAGTTCTGTATCATCGAGGTGGGCTTTTATATATTAAACAAAACGAGCAATGCTCGAAAACCTTTCTTTATCGCTTTGATATCTGTGTTTTCAAAGTGATAATTATGGCATGAACTGTTTTATGTTTTATGTGAGTTCTCTTGTACCTATCTGAGTTAACATTCGTGTTTTCCAGATTTATGAGTTAATCAAAATAGGTTAACTAACGATCGGCTCTGAGTTAGCTATTAAGTGCTTTCCAGAGTTAGTGCACTTTGTAGCCTGTGGTGTATGTGGTATCCTGTTGAGGGGTAACCAGCCACGGCGAATGAGAATTCGTCAAGATTTAAACGTAACATACCAGAAAATGTTAGGCCGAGTAAATTGTGAAAATGAGTCAGAAAATGTTTAGTAGACACAGGCTAATTGTAAATAAAACCCCGATGTGCTACAAATTATGAAATTCCAGATTATCTATACTTATGATTATGTTTTCGGCATCGTGCTCACTAAGTACTTTCGTACTTAGCCCTGCATATGTTTTCTAAATGTGCAGGTTAAAGCGACGAGAGCTGCGGTGGTTGAAGTTGAGTCGAGTTGAGAAGTTAGGATTGCTTTAGCTATGACCTCCTTTCCGCTGCAAAACTCTAGTCTCTTTTTGAGGATATGTACATTTGGTGAATCACTGTAGTTTAAGTCTGTAATCTTTAACTTAGATGCTTTCGAGTACTTTTGTCGAGTAATCCTTCGTGATTAACTCTTCCTTTATAATAGTCAAGTCTTGTTCATTGATTGTATGATGTCTTTTATGTATGTTTAATTAGTCATCCCCCTTCTTCCCCGCTGCTTAAATCCAATCCCAGTCGCACCCCGGCTTCTGCCGTCCCTTGGGATTTTGGGCTGTGACAGAGTGATATCAGAGCAGAGGTTCATTTTCTGCTCTGCTTATGAGTCAATCTTCTAGTACAAGTTATTCTTTTAGTGATACCACAGAGCTGAGTCATTCTTTTCTAGTATGAGTCATTCCTTCTAGTAATGCCACAAAGTGGCATTTATATACAAGTCTTCCTTCGAGTAATAATATAGAGTATTCATTCGTACTCTATATCGAGTCTTCTTTCGAGTCATAGGATAGAGTATTTGTATATACTCTAGATCAGGGTCTTCTTTCAAGTAAAAGATAAGAGTTAGACTATAACACTAAGATTGAGAATGTAGATGTCAACTCAACCTCCCGTTACGTCGACTCAACGAGGAAAAGGAAAGAATTTTAATTATGTGAATTCTTTTAAATAAGAAATTTTATGAACAAGAATTCAATGAGTCTGAGAATGAGAATGAGTTGTGTGCCAAAAATAAGAATTTTATGGAAGTATAATTTTTATACTTTGCATACTTTATGTGATTATGTGATAGTACAAGTACTATCTGATGTGAAGTTATTTACGCGATAATTTCTTTCTTTTAAAAAAATTTTGGAAACGAGAATATAGTCGGATTTTAGGGATTTTTCCCGGTTCAATGAGAACGTAGACTCGAAACCTAAGATCTTTCCGGTCCTTCGAGAACTTAGACGTTTTTAAGAAAAGTTATTATGAAATGATTTCGAAAGGAGATCCCCGACACGAGGAGAACTTCTACTGATGAATGTCACGTGCATTAAGTGACATGAATAATGATTCGACAAAGTCGATCTTTGTTTTGAAAATCCAAACAAGAATTTCCTGCGAGGAAAATGAAATAAAAATGATTCGGTAAATCGTGTCAGTAAACGGAGGAAACGATTAAACGTTTGAGAGGCTTCGGCTTTGAGTTAAGAAAGATATGAACGAGACGACGAAGATAGAGTAAAGGGAATCAAAGCCAAATGAAATAAGTGAACGTTGCTTACGTGTAAGTAACGTAAATGACATCATTCGTGTCACGTCATTCCATTTTCTTTTCGTTCCATGTTTCAGTAGAATTTGCCTTGATCGAACTCTACGAAGAAAATCGTATAAATTATTAGAAGTCGAGCACGAAGCTTGATTAAATTTTTCCATCGATCGCCCGATTCTAGCGACGACAACTGGAACTTAGTTTCCAGAAAGTTATTCTTTAAGTTATATTCCATTTTCTTTTGGAATTTATTCCATATTTCGTCTTTGAACGAAGACTACAATTAGTACGAGTATCAAGAGTCGTTAACGACAAATTCTTTTGTAAATGAATGTTACTTTTGAATAAGTAACATGAACAAAGTAGACGTACTTTGTTTTAATAAGTAAGAATCTTTCAGAAATGTTGTTGAGAAAGTAATAATGAATTAAAGTAAGTAAGAATGTAGTAAGATAAGAATGGAAATAAAATCTTGAAATTTTATATATATAAATATATGTTGTTTAAGTGCAATTTCTTGAATTGCTAGAAGTCTTGATAAGTGGTTGTTTTA
The DNA here is from genome assembly GCA_029490685.1 of Schizonepeta tenuifolia. Lineage (NCBI taxonomy): Eukaryota > Viridiplantae > Streptophyta > Magnoliopsida > Lamiales > Lamiaceae > Schizonepeta > Schizonepeta tenuifolia. Next base: position 3,527,166 of record JANLIY010000008.1, read on the forward strand.
AGTGGTGATATTACAATTGAATAAGGAATGTTCATTTTGTCATTTAAGTATTTCGTTGAGATAAGTTATTTTTCCCTACCTGTTACTGATCCGTGTTTCCTTAAAACTTTTGTAGGATGGCTAGGACTCGTGTTACTGCTCGGAAGAGCCAGCCCTTGGCCACGAGCGAGCGTACCATACTAGATATGATACAAGACGAGTATTATGAGTTCGAGGCAGATTATGGTGAGGAGGATGTGGGGCAGATAGTTAGCAACTTTTCGTCAGTTTATTTTCCAGTACGGCACTTGATTCCGGAGAGTCAAGCAATATCAGACCTGATTGTACACCTACCGGACTAGTGGCGCAGTTGGGCACACCGCGTGGCGTGGTACTTTCTAGGGATCTTCGGCGACGACACTGAGCCGACCGACAACTACACAGGATTCGCCCTATTTGTACACAGGTGCTTCTTTGACAGCAGATTTATGCTTCCAGTTCCTTTTGAGCCGCATCTCCCCTACAGTCAGTTTCCCGCAGAGATCGAGCTAGAGCACCTCGAATTGGACCCAGAGTTTTCCGCCTTGTTGGAGTTACCACCAGACTTTGTGCCGAGTGAGAAGTCTGACGTGGAGTCAGAGCAGTTAGAGGTAGACGAGGAGCCTGCTGTTATACCAGAGTTACCGCCAGTGAGTACACAGATCGAGGAATTGATCCCAGAACCGGGATTTGTAGAGATCGACGCCGAGACAGCCGCGTTGTTAGGACTATCTTCACCATTCTTACCTGACGTTTGTGTTAGAGTCAGGGGACCTTTAGAGACAGGACTGTTTCGGGCAGAGTCAGAGTACCGAGGGATTGACGCGGAGCTTGCTGCCATGTTAGAGTTACCATCTCCACTGACACCGCTTGAGGAGATCTGTGAGAAGTGGGGCGTAGTTAGAGGTCAGATGGAGGCAGGACCGTCCAGAGTCCATTCTAGGGAGGAGTTCGAGTCGGGTTCAGGTTCCGGTTCCGTTCCTGAGCACCTTCTTCCCCTGAAGAAGCGTGCAGTAGAGATCAGTGAGGACTACCTTGTTTCAGACCTAGAGGAGACAGTTTCAGAGGCACCGTCACCCACTCTGCTTACACTTTCTGACGGCTCTACTCTAAGGGAGGACGAGGCACTCCGGCTCGTCTTTGGTTCAGAGTCTGAGGAGGAGGACCCGGACGAGGATCTGGAGGAGGACCCGGACGAGGATCTGGAGGAGGACCCAGAAGAGGACTCTAAGGGTTTTTAGGCCGTAGAGGGCAGTTCCAACTCGATTATAGTTTGTCGAGTTGAGCGTCGTAGACGCATGTTAGTAGTAGTAGTAGTTCTTTTGTCCTGTACATAGTCGGATCCGTAACTAGTTTTTGTAGTACTCTAACGAATACGAAATTTTATGAATCGTTTCCGTTCTAGTACTTTTAGTAGGTACGGAGTTGCAGCTTGTTAGTGCACCCGGTAAATAGTAGGCAGTCAGCCTAGTTTAGACTAGTAGTAGTCTAACTTTTTGTATAAGTCCTCTTTGGAGGCAGAATTAATATTCTTTTTGATGTATATATATATACATGACCCATGAGAGGGTTTTTAATCACAAGAAAAAAAAAATTCCTATGAATCGTGTAATTAAATCAGAATGTTAATTAATTCGTGTGATAAGAAATTTAAGTTTAACTTGAAAGTTAAAAGATTACGAAGTTAATATCGAAACTATGTTCGATATGTCGTTCCGTGAAATTGATTAAGTTGAGAACGAGCTAGTAAGTACTAAGAGCGATTAACAGAAAGGACTAATGAGAATTTCAATTTTTCTTAGATAAAAAAAATGCCGCCAAGAAACGTTAACAATAGGAGAGGTCGAGGACCTGGAAGGCCTCGAGGACGTGGGAGACGTCAACCAGAGAACGACAGAGAACAAGAGCACGAACAGAATGCTACTCCATCACCATCCCCATCACCATCCCCATCACCACCACCTCCACCACCACCCGTAGGGATATTGAGGACCTCTTCCTCAAGAGAAACCCCCCGATATTTAATGGAACGGGCAGCCCTAGCGATGCTGAGCTATGGGTGAGATCTACTGAGAAGATATTCAAACTCCTCAGATGTACTGATGAGGAGAGAATGCTATGTGTCGTGTTCCAACTGACTCGATCGGTAGATTATTGGTGGGAAGCCAGGCAGAAGGTAATACCTGCAGAGCAGCTGGCTCGTTTCACATGGGAAGAGTTCAAGGAAATACTATTTGATAAGTATGTACCCAAGACGTATAGAGCACATAAGGAAGCCGAGTTCTATAATTTGAAGCAAGGAAAGCTGACCGTGACTGAGTATGACGCCAAGTTTTGCGAGCTGTCTAGGTATGCACCTGCTTTGATTGATACCGAGGAGAAATTATCGAAGAAGTTCCAAGGGGGACTACGACATGAACTGGGAATCGCGTTAGCTAGTCATGGGGGACTAGGCTACAATGACATTTTGGGAAGAACATTGGAAATGGAGGCCGTCGTGCCTGATGAGAAGAAGGTTGTACCAACTCCATCAGCTCCAGCACAAAACCAAAACCGAGGCTATTATAACAACAATAATAGCAACTATCAGGGAAAGAGGAAATAGAATGGAGGAGGTAGCGGAGGCTACAATCAGAACTTCAACAACCAGGAAAGCCAGAGAAAGAGAAATCAGCAGGGCTATCAGCAGCCTGGCCAGAACAACAACCACAACAACAACAGCAACAAAAGACCGTGGCATGGAAACAACCAATCGGGGTTGTTTATTCAAGAAAATAAGCAGAACGCACCATGGAAAGGCAACGGTCAACAGAACCAGCCGCAAGGGCAGCAACAAAACTTCAACCAGGGAGAAATTAACCCAGGGAGGGTTACCATTCCTGTCTGTCCTAAGTGCAACAGAGCCCATCCCGGAGTTTGTCAGCTAAGCACCCCTAACTGTTTCAATTGTGGACAGAAGAGGCATATGAAGAAGGATTGCCCAAAACCGCTGCAAGCCATACCTCTCAGGGCCATACAAGCACAGCCGCAGCAGCAGCAAATGAACCAACAACAGTTCCAGTAGCATGCACAGCAGCAACAGAATGCGAGGGCATGCGCTATCAAACAGGGTGGCCAGCACAAGGGAAAAGGCAACCTAGCAGGTATGAGAAAACTACACAACATCCCTATTAAGATACTGTTTGATACTGGCGCATCGCATTTTTTCATTGCTGGCTCGTGTGCCGATAACTTAGACATCAGACCTGTAAGAGCTGCACATTCTATGAGAGTAGCTACACCTTCAGGAGAGATCACTACTTCCACGCATGTTTACTCTAACCTAGAACTAGAAATCGGAACTCTTAAGGTTAAGGCGAACAACTTAAACGTTATGATAATGTGGGACGTAGATATAATCCTAGGAATGGATTGGTTGTCAGAAAATTATGCCACGATTCTCTGCAACGAGAGAAAAATCTCTTTTCAACCCCCGGGTAAAGAACCAACCGAATTACACGGAATTTCCATGGGTAGAGGCGTACCAATTATATCAGCCCTTCAAGCCACGAAACTCATGAAGAAGAAAGGTACCACCGCTTATCTTGTGTACCTAGTCGGAGAGCCAGGAGCCGAGAAGACCATCCAAGATGTAAAAGTTGTGAATGAATACGAGGACGTCTTTCCAGAAGTGTTACCAGGATTGCCACCATATCGTCACGTGGACTTCACGATCGACTTAGAGCCAGGAGCAGCACCCAAATCTAAAGCCCCATATAGGATGCACCGAAAGAACTAGAAGAGCTCAAAATCCAGTTACAAGAATTGCTAGACCTTGGTTTCATCAGGCCAAGCGTCTCACCTTGGGGAGCACCCGTGTTATTTGTTAGGAAAAAGGATGGATCGATGAGAATGTGTATAGATTATCGAGAACTGAACAAGATCACACTCAAGAACAAATATCCTTTGCCAAGGATCGAGGATCTGTTCGATCAGCTTAAGGGTGCAGGAGTCTTCTCCAAAATAGATTTAAGGTCAGGGTACCATTAGCTGAAGATCAAACTTGAAGACGTACCGAAGACCGCCTTTAGAACCCGATATGGCCATTACGAATTCCTAATGATGCCATTTGGTTTAACCAACGCTCCAGCTGTATTCATGGATCTTATGAATAGAGTTTTTCACCCTTACTTGGACAAATTCGTTTTAGTATTCATCGATGACATCCTCGTTTACTCTAAGGATGAAAAGGAGCACGAGGAACATCTACGGATAGTGTTGGAAACACTAAGAACTGAGAAACTCTACGCCAAATTCAGTAAATACGAATTTTGGCTGAAGGAAGTAATCAAAGTGGATCCAGCCAAGGTAGAGGCAGTGCACAACTGGAAGTCACCAACAAGTCAGAATGAGATCAGAAGTTTCATAGGTTTGGCAGACTACTACAGAAGATTCATCGAAGGATTCTCCACGATTGCTAGGCCGATGACACAACTACTCAGGAAGGAAACCAAATTTAAATGGACGGACAAGTGCGAGAAGAGTTTCCAAACGCTTAAGGAGAAATTAACCACAGCGCCAGTACTAGCTCTTCCAGACACAAACAAGGAGTATGTGGTCTACACCGACGCATCGAAAAATGGATTAGGTTGTGTCTTAATGCAAGATGGACGGGTTATAGCTTATGCTTCACGACAACTTCGACCTTACGAAGTTGAGTACCCAACCCACGACTTAGAACTCGCAGCCGTGGTACATGCGTTAAAGATTTGGAGACACCATCTCTATGGTGTAAGGGTTGAGATATTCACTGATCACAAGAGTCTGAAGTACTTTTTCGAGCAGAAAGAACTGAATATGAGACAAAGGAGATGGCTTGAACTAGTCAAGGATTACGACTGCGGAATTAACTATCATCCAGGAAAGGCTAATGTGGTAGCAGATGCATTGAGTCGCAAGGCTCCAACGAAGTTAGGATACCTTTTTATAGAGGAAGAAACTTTAGTACGAGAATTCGAGAAGATGGATATCAAAGTGCTCGACACGCCAGCTACGATAACAAGTCAGATAGCAGCATTAGAAGCTACACCAGATTTAAGAGAAAGAATCATCAGTGCTCAGAGGAAGGACGAGTCAATAGAAAAGTTTCGATTAAAGATAAGAACAGAGAAACCAGATGGATATTCCGAAGCACCAGACAATGTGATCCTTTATGAAGGCAGAATTTGTATTCCTGATGACGACAGCGAACTGAAGAATGAGATCTTGAGTGAGGCTCACGATACACCTTATACAGCACACCCAAGAAGCACGAAAATGTATCAAGATTTGAGAAGGAACTTCTGGTGGAATGGAATGAAACGAGACGTTGCCTTGTTTGTAGAAAGATGTTTGGCATGTCAGCAAGTTAAGGCTTTACACCGACGACCGTATGGATTGCTACAACCATTGGATGTCCCAGAATGGAAATGGGAAGGCATAGCTATGGACTTTGTCACAGGCTTGCCTAAGTCAAGAAGAGGAAATACAACAATTTGGGTGATTATCGATAGACTTACGAAGTCGGCACATTTCTTGCCGATTAAGACTACCTACGGATCAGAGAAACTAGCTCAGTTGTACGTTAGAGAGATTGTACATCTGCATGGAGTACCGAAGGTCATAGTATCAGATAGAGACGCCAAATTTACCTCGAGATTTTGGATTACGATGCAGAAAGAATTGGGAACAGAGCTTAATTTCAGTACAGCGTTTCACCCACAGACAGATGGATAGTCCGAGAGAACAATTCAGATTCTAGTTGATATGTTAAGGACAGTGGTATTGGACCGAGGCGGGAATTGGGAAGAAATTCTACACTTAGTTGAATTCGCTTACAACAACAGCTATCAGCCACGATAGTAATGGCGCCGTATGAGGCTTTGTATGGAAGGAAATGTAGATCACCACTTTATTGAGACGAAGTAGGCGATAGAAAGAACCTAGGCCCCGATATAGTAAATGAGATGATTGAGATCGTTCGACAGATACGAGATAGAATGAAAGAAGCCCAGAGCCGACAGAAGTCTTATGCGGATGATCGTCGAACCAATCTTGAGTTTGAAATAGGAGATAAAGTTTTCCTTAAGATATCACCGACCAGAGGAATCCTTAGATTCGAAGTTAAGGGTAAACTAAGACCCAGGTTCATAGGACCTTATGAAATCCTCGAGAAGATAGGACCCGTCGCTTATAGATTGGCCTTACCGCCAAGTCTAGGAAGTGTTCACAACGTATTTCACGTTTCTCAATTGAGAAAATATGTCTATGATCCTAAGCACGTCATTAGTCAGCAAGAAGTAGTTCTTGAATCTGACCTAAGCTACGAAGAGAAGCCGATATCGATTTTGGATAGGAAAGTTCAAGAATTAAGAACCAAATCGATACCAATCGTTAAGGTGCTATGGAACCACCACGGGCAAGAAGAAGCCACGTGGGAGCTCGAGGTGAAGATAAAGGAGAGATATCCTCATCTTTTTGCAGAAGGTATGCAAATTTCGGGACGAAATTTTTCGCAAGGGGGGTAGGATGTAATACCCCAGAATTTCCGTACAGTCTTAAAAATTTAAAGTTAATAATAATAATGGCTTTGCACGCCTAAGTTTACGATTCTGAATTCTAAAACCAACGGTGAAATCCGTTTCCGAAAATAAATTACGGAAGTCAGTTAGATGACTACTGTATTTAGGGTTATCGCGTACGAAAAACTTTTAGTTCTAGAACTCGAAACGGAAAACCGTCTGATTTTTACATTCATGAAATCGCGATACAAACTCGCCCGAGAAAGTTCATTTTTATGATTTTTTGGACGAAACTCGGACTGTGACGTCCCGATTTTATGTCGGAATTTAGATTTTAAATATTACTGTCCGAATAAGTTAAATACGTTAGAATTTTTGGTCGAATCGGAATTTGACGATTTTGTGCCGAGCTACGTTTTTCGTCTTTCGATTTTCGTAGCATCGTATTGCACCGGAAAAACGCGTATTTTCTCTTTTCTTTTCCCTCTTGACCGACTTCTCCTTCCCTCTCTAATCTTGATATTTCATTTTATATAGTATTTAACATTATGACTCACCATTAGATATTTCTAATTAACTTTACACCTAAGTTGTTAGATATTATTTCTACCCTTAGTCATCACCATCATCCTCACTCCCTCCCTTAACACACACGGCTACACTCTCTCTCTCTCTCTCCCATTTTTCATTTCACCATTGTTGGAAGCTTCAAGTTCTTGACAAGAAATTCCACAAGTTCATCATCCTCCATCGAATCCTATTTCTTCCTTCACTAAAGTTTAAGGTAATCTCCTCCTCTACATTTCTATCCAAATGGATTCCATTTCTTTTAATTTTCTCATGTTGATCGAAAATTAGGATGATGGAGATTAGGTGTTTTGATCTCTAATTAGTGTAATTAGGTGTATTAGATATGGATCTATGATCAAAATTGAAAGAAAATTAAGAACCCTAAATCCTGCTTAATACCGAAAATTAGGGGTTTGTAGTATGATTGGATTCTTCAATTAGTTGTGTAATTGATCTTAGGAGATGTTCAATTGATGATTAAAACAAAAAGAAATCAAAACCCCTATGAATTTGATGATGACCGAGTTTAGACTTAGGGTTTGAGGATGGTTTTTCAAATTAGTGATGTAATGAGAAAATTGGGGGTTTTCATGTAGCTTGATTTAGATGATGATTTGTTGATGAATTAATGTTTCTAATGACATTAGATGATGTTGGGAATTAAATTAGAATTTTCTAAAAATATTAATGAAATTGTAAGAGACAAAGAAGTGGATTTAAGTTGAGTTTAAGTAATGATATGGAGTGATGATATGTATAATAATGAATCTCGTTAGATGATGATTGATGACGTAGAATTTGAACGAATTCCGATAACTTTTGAAATCTTGTAAGAGACGAACAAGTGGACGTAAATAATAATTGAGAAGTCGAGTAAGGAATCTAATTAGATAATAATGCTTATTATGGACTAAGGCACGACTTTGTAGTTGACGACATGAGCATCCGGAATATTATAATATGAGTTGTAGTTATAGTCGAGAACTAGAAACGAGAATAGGTTAACTAACGATCGGCTCTGAGTTAGCTATTAAGTGCTTTCCAGAGTTAGTGCACTTTGTAGCCTGTGGTGTATATGGTATCCTGTTGAGGGGTAACCAGCCACGGTGAATGAGAATTGGTCAAGATTTGAACGTAACATACCAGAAAATGTTAGGCCGAGTAAATTGTGAAAATGAGTCAGAAAATGTTTAGTAGACACGGGCTAATTTTAAATAAAACCCCGATGTGCTACAAATTATGAAATGCCAGATTATCTATACTTATGATTATATTTTCGGCATCGTGCCCACTAAATATTTTCGTACTTAGCCCTGCATATGTTTTCTAAATGTGCAGGTTAAAGCGACGAGAACGGCGGTGGTTGAAGTTGAGTCGAGTTGAGAAGTTAGGATTGCTTTAGCTATGACCTACTTTCCGCTGCAAAACTCTAGTCTCTTTTTTAGGATATGTACATTAAACAAATCACTGTAGTTTAAGTCTGTAATCTTTAACTTAGATGCTTTCGAGTACTTTTGTCGAGTAATCCTTCGTGATTAACTCTTCCTTTAAAATAGTCAAGTCTTGTTCATTGATTGTATGATGTCTTTTATGTATGTTTAATTAGTCAGCCCCCTTCTTCCCCGCTTCTTTAATCCAATTCCAGTCACACCCCGGCTTCTGCCGTCCCTTGGGATTTGGGGCTGTGACATGTATTGCGCGTCTCTGAAGTACGAAATGCGCCAGAATTGGGTATAGCAATTCTAAAGGATTGGAAGCAAGAAGATGAAGCAACATACGTGCGCGATATAGTAAAATTTCGTAAAGTCCTAAGCACGACAATGATTAATCAAAACCTTGAATTTCTATCAACGAATTGAGGTTATTGAGAATTTGGAAAGGTACATTATGCTAGAGAATAGAAATAAATTTTACTTTTATCAAAGTGCCAATGATGACAGCCATTAGAGTATGATAATAACGATGCCCTCTGAAGTTATAGCTAGAGAGAAATGACGTACCTTGTTTTTTAAGGTAAGAGTAAAATGAGAGAAAAGTTTCAGTACTAGGAGTAGTTAAGAAAGCGATAGAGTATGTTCGTCAGATTTAAGACAAAGAGAAGAAGTTTAGAATCAACGAAAGATGTGCGGAAAAATAGAGTTAAATTTCGAGACGAAGTTATTCCTGAAAACAATCCCTTCAAGCGGAATTCAACTTGTTGAAATTAAAGAAGACCTAAGCCTGAATAGGTTAGTTAGAAATTAATATTTAGCTTCACCTCCAAAATTACGGAAATCTTCCTAATGCTTTCATCGTCTACTTGAGTTATTATTATCCTGTGTGAGACAAGAACACACGTGTTGTCATTAATTGCTTGACGTGATTGTGAGTCTAGCTTCGGTTAGGCCGGTCACAGTGTTTGAGAATGAGGCCTACTTCTCGACATACGAGAACTATGTGGTAGATTGATTCATACCTCAAATTATATATGTTGACTACGCAGTCGATTCAAGAAACGAAAATGATTTTGCATACACAAGTTAAACGTTTTAAAACTGTACTAACACTTGTGATGCAGTGGCAAGGCAAGTTCAATTATATAGCTCTATGGAGCAAAGTTTAAATTATTTTGGCATGTGTTCACTGAGTAGGAAGTACTCAGCTCTGCATGTATTTCTAAATGTGCAGGTTAGCATGGATGATGGTGGCGGAAGATGCTCGGCGGTAAATTTGTTCAACCTAATTAATCTAAGTCGCACGCAATTAAACGTGGTTATCCTAGATTAGATAAATTAACCTGAATATCGTCTCACAAGGAAGGCTTAACAGGGTGATTGTTGTATTGCAAAATAATAAGAAAATAAAACGAAAGCAATAAAAATTGATTGATTTGGGGTTTTTCTAATCTAAAGAATTTAAAAGAACAAATTAATCTAGGCAAGAATATAAAACCCTAATTCTAAGAACACAAATAAAATCATAAGCATAATTGAAAGACAGATATATAAATTAAACATAAATTAATCCTAAGCGTAAATGGAAATCTAATCTACGGAAGCAATAAGAATGAAATTCAAAATCAAACATGAACTCAAGAATTAATTGCCCAAAGAAATTGAAATAACAGGAATAAATTGATGCAGGAACTTAACTTAAATTGGAAGAAAATTGCAATTAAATCTGAATCCGTGGTGGAAGTCTGTCACAAAATCCGTACGAATCGAAAGCAATAAAGCAATCTAGATTTGGAAAAACAAGATGAAGAACAAAACTGGGAAAGAAAAATAAAGTCGCGTCTAAGAACGGCGGAAGAGAAAGAAAAAAAAAACGTAAAAACGAGAAGAGAAAATAAATCTGGAAACAATCCTATTTATAGGGATTTTCTCACCGCCTCAACACGGACGAGCGCCCGACATGGGCGAGCGCCCAACTTGCACGTCCATCACCAGTCCCGACGAGCGCTGGAGAACGGGCGATCGCCGAGGGTCACTCTCTGAGGTCCGCTCGTCCATTCGTAGGCATGCCGGACGAGCGTCGGAACCGAACGATCGCCCAAGGTGACCCTCTGCTCCTTCACACCGGCGATCGCCCAAAGTGGACGTTCGTCGGCCATACAAAGCTCAACCCCGACGATCGACGAGTCCGGGCGAGCGTCGGACCTTCCTTGCGCGCCATTTTTGTTTCGATCATAACTCTTTCATTCGAACTCCGATTTGCGCACGGTTTTAGCCTACGAACTCGTCGAGACGTACTTTAATCCTATCAAGTTCAACTCCTCAAATATTTGTCACATCATTTCTCATTGTTGACCATCTCTCGTATGTTCTCGCGCAATTCTTGCAAAACCAACATGTTAGTGAGATTAAGTAGAACCAATGAATTTAACAATAAAATCCGACAAAATAGTGATGAGAAAGATCACTTGACACATAATTACACATCAAAATAAAGTACAAAATGAGGTGAAACAGTGTGTAATGTTTGGAGTCGAGTCTTCTTTTGGTTTAAGCTTGCAATTGCATATCCTCATATAAGTAATTGTGGGACTTGAGACATTATTCTGGTGCATGATAATGAAACTTGTTTATTTATTTGAATTATAGTACTTGACGTTTTGTCGATATAATGAGCTTAATGCTCAAAACTATTCTCGTATTTCCTTTTTATTCTATTTGACTTGGATTATATTACTTCAATTGCTTTCGACACTTGAATTTTTTATTTATGCTCGTTGTTTGAGATTAGAATTGAAGGCATGTTCTATTTTGTTATCGCTTTCAATCTATATTCCCTTGTTCCCGAGCATGTTCCCTAGTTGAGTTATGTTTCATATTTGAGGTTTCACCTCACAACCCAATGGATGTTCGTAGTTTTCACACATCCTGAAAACGGGTTGTGACATAGTGGTATTAGAGCAACTCATCTGCTTTTAAGATTAAACTTTCTTGTGATGTCGAATCTAGATTTAATTCCCTAGACTTGTTTTGAGTCAGTAACACACCGAGCATTCTCCATCTCATCCGGCAACCAGGTACGAATATTTTCAAAAAATTTATAAGTTTGAAATTTTAATTGAGTTATTTAGTTTGCTATTTGCGCTTGTCTAGAGATAAAAGCTTGGTAAGTAGCTTGAATAACTAGATTGCTTTAGAATGTCTTCCCTAATTCTGTGTTTTGTGTGGAAATCGAAAAAAGATGGAACGTCTGTGCAAACGTTTTCGTGAAATGGAATTGCCAAGTATCCTGAGCAATAAAATCTCTATGGGAAGCAAAAACTAGTATGTGGAGTTGGGAAATTCAAATGTGATTGATTAACTGTTTAAGTGTGCTTAACTCGTTTAAACTCGTATAGGATGGACGATGAGGACAACCGAGCGATGATGCAGGAATATCTGCATTTTAGGAAGTCGTATCACGAGACGATAGTTGAATTTCTAGCGCGTTACCATATTTATAAAAAAATTCAAAAGTCTCAAGAACAAGAATTAGGAACCTTTTATTTTAAGAGGAATTGGATAAATTGATGTTATAAGAGTTCAATTGAAGTAATTTTAAGGAAAATATTTTTAAGCTGCCACAAGTTATAAACTCTTTTAAATGATTATTATCTAACACTTGTGATGCAGCAGAAGAGGCAAGTACAATCATATAGCTCTAAGAGCAAGTTTTAAAATGTTTTGGCATGTGTCCACTGAGTACAACCCCTGCATGTTATTTCTAAAACGTGCAAGTTAGCTTGGATGAGGAGGTTCCGGTGTGCTTGGGCGGCTCGTTGTTAATATAAATCCATTTTGAAAGTTTAGCTTGAGGTTATGTGTCTTCATACATATAGCCTAGGGATTTGATGTTTGTTCAACCTAATTAATCTAAGTTGCACGCAATTAAATGTGGTCGTAATAGATTATATAAGCTAACCCGAATATCGTCTCTCAAGGAAAACTTAACAGGAAAACTATTGTATTGCGAAAAGAAAAGAAAAGAAAAGAAAAGAAAAGAAAAATTAAGTAGTAAATCAATTGGGTTGTTTGTTTATAACTAGGCAGAAGAAATAACTAAGCATAAATTAATCCTAGGCAAGAATTGAAATAAAATCTAGAACAAATTAAACCTAGACACAAATTAAAGGGAAAAATTAATCATGAATTAACCCTAGGCAAGAAATTAAATTTAATCTAATGAACACAGGTAAAAATTAAACATGAATTAAACCTAGGCAAGAAATTAAATTTAATCTAATGAACACAGGGAAGTAAATAATAATCGAATTTAATAAGCAAAAAGAAAGACAAAGGAACTCACAAACTCGAATTAAAAGTAAATCAGAAATAGCAGTTGAATCAGTGGTGGTTGATGTTCTTAAATCCAGAATGAAATTACAAGAATTGAAGACGTAGAAACAAACTAATTTCCACGAAAAAAGCAAAAACCAAACGTCTTCTTAGTCGTCGAGAAAGAAAAATAAAATCTAGGAGAAAGGAAAAAAACAAAAAGTGAAAAGGTAAGTCCCTTTTTCGTGACAGGCGGCGAATTTAATTCTGCCAAGTATTTCAGGGCAGGAAGCTCTAGTCTAATAGACAGGGCAGAGAGCTCTGCCTCCACTTGCTGGATGTGCAATGAATAAACGAGCAGGAAGCTCTGCCCTTTACTTCAGCTCTACTCTCCTCCATATCTCTTCGTTCCAAGATCGAATTGAGTCCACTATGATCTTTAAACTACCAATTCCACCTCACAACCTACATTTCCACTAAAAACACTTGGACGAAACATTAGTGCAATTCTTTAACTTAATCCAATTCAAACCAAACTGTCATAAAAGACAACCTAAAATCATACGCAAAAGGTGACACAACCCTTACACACACAAAACCTTGCTTGTCCTCAAGCAAATTTTATTTCCAATCAAAATGAAAAGGTAGTAAATTAAACTAAACAATTCATACTTCAATAAACTCTCAATCACAAGACAAATTCATCATTCATCGATCTAGTATAATCATCACAAGACAAATGAGTTGCCCCCACACAAGAACTCAATCAACTTAAAATCTAACTGCAAGATCGAGGTGAGAAAACTTGAACAAAAAAGAGTATCCCAAATTCATGCCATTTCTTATATTAAATAGATTAAGTGAATTCCGGGCAATATTCACTAGATTTACTCACGGAATTTACGGCTTCCTAGCGTGATTTCCCATACCAATTTTTGTATAGTATATTCAATATTGAACAGACAAGAAAGAGGGGTAGAACCCTTCAAATCACAACAATTTCGAACAAACAACTTAACAAAAAGTTCTCAAGTCAAGTCGGGTTATATGGCCAAAATCAAGAGGTGTGAAGATTTAGATCATCTAAAGTATCCTCATGTGGTTTCCCATACTCATGGTTCCCAAAAGAGCAGAAGCCTCCCAACTCGACTAAACAAATTTAAACATTTAAAGGATCATTATTCGAGTTACATTTCTTAAAATATAGCTTTTCTCACCCTTCACCTACACTCAAACATCATGCTTCAATCATCCAAGTATGAAATGCCCCACAATCGAAATGCGATAACCATATCAATCAAATCATAACAATCAAGTATAACAAAGCATGAACGATAAACTTCAATTCCTACTTCCGCATCACAATTGTGAAATAAAATAAATCAAAGACAAAAAGGATAAACTTTCAAGAGAAACACAACTCCCCCCCACGTGAAAAATTAAACAATGTCCCCATTGTCACAATAATAAATAAGAGATAGGGATAGAGGGTGATATAGAGGGATGATTGATATGGAAACGCAGGGCTTCACGATCAACAAGCTCCAACAATCTAACGCAATCATAAAAATAGACAAAAACAAAACAAAACTAACGAAAACCAAAATAATTAAAACAAACTAAACTAGCAACACACCACAAAATAAAAGAAAAACAAAACATACAAAATAACAGTGATTCGTCACTGTGGATCAGGTGGTGGTGATGGAGCATCTCTGATAACCTCTTCTGGTAATAGAACAAAAGTAGAAGTGGCAGCAGTGTTCTTCGTTTTCTTAGTGTAAACCATGCCACAATTGCCAAGATGAACTGAAACATGCAGCACAAGAAAACGACAAAACTGGAGACTGGTAAAAAGATGGACTCGACAAGGGGCATCAAGCAACGAGAAAGGAGCAAGATAGAAGTGTTGAGGCAAGACACTAACACGCTGGCGAAGCATAGAGCGTCGGCGCCGCAGTCGAATACGGGCCCTAGCAGCCTTCGTCAGGTAGCAAACACGGGATCTTTGCTCTGTTCAGGCATACGCTTTTTGTCTCGTCTTAGTAGAATCGGACGAGATAACGGAAAGATTCTTTGGCTTCATCTGAACCTCTTCTTCTGCCCAGACATTCTCAATTTCTGACGGTTTATCGATTGTAACTTCAACTGACATATGAGTTGATACTCGATCTTCTGTCTCGAGCTCCTTTCGTGACCATACCTTCTCATCAGTTGATCCTACACTTACTTCTATAGCTTGATTTTCCATATGGAAATTCTTGTTCTCGTGCACATTAATAGACATCGTCTCTCCCAACACAGACATCTTGATGATCCCATTTTTAACATCAATCAAGGTGTTCGTAGTAGCCATGAAGGGTCTTCCAAGCAAGAGTGTATGCTCTCTTCCATCTTTCGAAACATCCCCGATGTCTAAAACCACGAAATCTACAGGAACAATCAATCCTCCGAGTCGAACTAGAATGTCTTCAACAACTCCCTTAGGATGTCGAATAGAATGATCAGCAAGCTGTAATAACATACATGTAGGCTTCAATTCCCCTAGCTCCAATTTCTGAAAAACTGAATATGGCATCAAGTTGATCCCTGCACCCAGATCCAACATACCAAATGCTTCCTTTCCATTCCCCATGGCTATCTTGATCACAAAGCTCCCTGGATCTTGTTGTTTGGGAGGAAAAGGTTGTTGCATGATCAAATTCACATTCTTAGATATCAATATCAGCTCATTCTGCACAAACTTCCTCTTATTCGAGGTCAACTCCTTGAAAAACTTCACATAGGCAGGCACATTCTTGATGACCTCTAGCAATTGCAAATTGACATCCACCTTGGAGAGCAAGTTATAGAAATAAGAGAATTGTGTATCTTACTTCTCACTTCTTAACTGGCTAGGGAAAGGAAATGGTGGTCTATAAGGATTAGCAGCCTTGTGCAATTGAACCTCTGATTGCTCTCTTTCTGCCTCAACCTTGGCCGCTTCTGCACTATTGATTGTTCACCCACCTTCTTATCAACAACCCTTCCACTTCGCAAAACAGTGATAGCCTGAACCTGATGTGGTTGTTGACCTTTACTTGGTATCCTCTTAGTTTGTTGTTGCTGACGCATCTGATTGATAGTTCTAGAAATTTGTCCTACAGCTGTCTCAAGACGCTTGATGGTAGCGTCTTGAGCTTCTCTCGCCCTCTTGCTCTCTTACATAAAAGCATTGAAGTTGTCATCAGAAGGGTTCCTTTGAGCAGGCGGCGACGGTGGACGTTGAAACGTTGAAATTGATGTGGTCCATGTTGGAACTGTTGTAGTCCTTGCTGGAACTGATTTTGCTGTGCTGGATACTGCCATTGAGAATTGAAGTTCTGCTGTTGTTGTTGGTAACACTGCTGTTGGGGAGAATACTGGTTGAACTGCTGTGGAGGATGACAATTTCGAAAATTTCCTCCAAATTCTTGTCCTTGGTTCTGATTCCTCCATCCAGAGTTAGACTGATTCTGCCATCCTGAGTTCAGCTGTCGTTGATTCTGATTAAATCTTTGGCCTTAATCAAACTGTTGTCGTCGAGGATACTTCTGTGCAGCATACACTTTTGTTCCTCCTTCATATGTCAACTCTCTCGTTCTCTGGCACTCTTCAGGGTTGTGCCCTAACTCTCCACAGGTGCCACATGGCTCAGCAAAAATATCTTGTCTAGTAGGTTTCTGTCGCAGTGGTGGAGCAACGGATTTGCTCATCTTTAATTCCTGCAATTCTCGCATCATGGTGGCCAACTGTTTTTTCATATCCAGACTTTCAGCAACTACACTCACCTCTACACGTCGTGCATGGGTAGATTTTTGCTGTGAACTAGCTGCGGGGGTTTCAAATATATCCTTAAGTTGGTCAGCAGTCTTCACTGCTATGTTTCCTCCAGATGTGCTATCTATCATAAATTGGAAGGTGTGCTGCAAACCGTCATAAAAGAACTGCCAAAGCATTTCCGGTACCATCTGATGGTGGGGACATTGTTGAAGCAACTCTCTAAATCTCTCCCATGCCTCATGGAAGGGCTCATCTCCAGCTTGACTGAATTGTATTATTTTTGTCGTCATTTCTTATGTCTTGTGGTTTGGATAATATTTAAGCATGAACTTCTCGCAGACATCCTTCCAAGTAATAAGAGAGTTTGGTGGCAATGAGAGGTACCACGACTTGGCTTTGTCCTTCAAGGTGTGTGGAAAGCATTTCAGCTTCAGTTGATCCTCAGTAATTTCTCCAGGAGGAAAGGACTGGACCACGGTACAGAATTCGCAGATGAATTGCAACGCATCCTCATTTGACATACCATAATATAACGGCAACAAATTGAGGAGGTTATGCTTCAAATCATAATTCTTTACTGTAGCTTGCAGGGTAATAACTGCAGCAATGGTCTCAAAAGTCGGCCTAGCATAATCTCCCATCACTATCTGATCCATCTTGACAACTACGACTTCTTTTTCTAGTTGATCACTCTCAGAGTCGTCTGACTGATCACTAAAAATGTTACCCAACAAAGCTTCTTCTTCAACTTCGTTAGGGCTTAGTTCGGTTACCTCCTTTAATTTTTCCAGAACTGCGATGTTGTCAATATACAGTGCTAATTGTTGATTCTGACTTCTGCAACCTCGCATACACAACACTAGCAAATGGATTACACGCACCAGAGGGAGAAAAATAACAAAACAAAAATAAAAATAAAATTGCAACACAAAAATTGCCTAAAGCTTTCCCCGGCAACGGCACCAAATTTATTCAACCTAATTAATCTAAGTTGCACACAATTAAACGTGGTTGTAATATATTAAATAAGCTAACCCGAATATCGTCTCTCAAGGAAAACTTAGCAGGGAAATTATTGTATTGCGAAAAGAAAAGAAAAGAAAAGAAAAATAAAGCAGTAAACCAATTGAGTTGTTTGTTTATAACTAGGCGGAAGAAATAACGAAGCATAAATTAATCCTAGAAAAGAATTGAAATAAAATCTAGAACAAATTAAACCTATACACAAATTGAAGGGAAAAATTAATCATGAATTAACCCTAGGCAAGATATTAAATTTAATCTAGTGAACACAGGGAAAAATTAAACATGAATTAAACCTAGGCAAGAAATTAAATTTAATCTAATGAACACAGGGAAATAAATCATAATTGAATTTAATAAGCAAAATGAAAGACAAAGGAACTCACAAACTCGAATTAAAAATAATTCTAAAATAGTAGTTCAATCTGTGGTGGTTGATGTTCTTAAATGCAGAATGAAATTACAAGAATTGGAGAAGTAGAAACAAACTAATTTCCACGAGAAAAACAAAAACAAGACGTCTTATTAGTCATTGAGAAAGAAAAATAAAATATAGGAAAAAGGAAAAAACAAAAAGTGAAAAGGTAAGTCCCTTTTTCGTGACAGACGGCGGATTTAATTCTACCAAGTATTTCAGGGCACAGAGCTCTGGTCTAATGAGGGAAATCTGCCCTTAATTCCTGCACCAATAACTAATAGACAGGGCAGGGAGCTCCGGTATGACTAGGAAGCTCTGCCTCTACTTGCTGGATGCGCAATGAATAAACGAGCAGGGAGATCTGGTCATGCAGGGAGCTCTGCCCTTTACTTCAACTCTACTCTCTTCCATATCTCTTCGTTCCAAGATTGAATTGAGTCCACTATGATCCTTAAACTAGCAATTCCAGCTCACAACCTACATTTCCACTCAAAACACTTGGACAAAACATTAGTGCAATTCCTTAACTTAATCCAATTCAAACCAAACTGTCATAAAAAACAACCTAAAAACATACGCAAAATAAGACCAATAATAGGTGAAACAACGTTGTTTGTTTAAATTCCGCTGCAACACTGTTATTTGATATGTTTGATTGCATGCTCGAATCCTGTCAATGAGCCCACGTGGTCATACAAACCTTAAATCCTTCCTGAATTCCGTTTTCAAACATTGATAAAATTTTCTAATGATTCCTCGTATTTCTTTAACCACCATTTATTTATTGAAACTAAAAGATGGTCCACTATTGAATGCAATACTTGTTAATCACCAAACCTAATTCCTTTGTTGGATTTGATATTAAACTTTGCTTGGGTATTCATTCATTTGAGAATAGTTGATTAAAACCCACCTCATTGTAATTATAAATCCATTGATGAATTAAATTCTTATTCATCGAGCATGTTTATTGAGTTAAAGTTTAGTTCTTCCATCTCACTGCCCCTTACATTCTAGTCGTTTCAATACCCTAGAAGTCGGGCTGTGACATCTTTGACGTATGGGGAATCGATTTCATGGGTCCTCTCACCAGTTCAAAGGGAAATCTTTACATTTTGTTGGCTGTGGATTATGTTTCGAAATGGGTAGAGGCAAAGGCTACTACAAACAATGATGGGGCAGTGGTAGCTTCATTTTTAAAAACTCATATCTTTTGCAGATTTGGAATTCATATCATTTTGTAGATTTTAAAAACTCATATCATTTTTAGTGTTCAGGGTTCACATTTTTGCAATGGGATGATTGAAAGATTAATGAAGAAGTATGGACTCCACCATCGCATTTCTACTGCTTACCATCCTCATGGGAACGGACAAGTAGAGCTCTCCAATAGAATCATCAAGGGCATTTTGAGGAAGGTTGTGAGCCCAAAAGGGAAGGACTGGAGCTTAAAGTTGGATGATGCTCTTTGGGCGTACCGCACGACGTATAAGACACCATTAGGAATATCACCCTACCGCATTGTTTTTGGAAAGAGATGTCATCTTCCCATGGAGTTAGAGCATAGTTCTTATTGGGCAATAAATAAACTTAACATGGATGGTGGCGAGGCTGAGTTTGAAAGAAAATTGTAACTTTAGGAGCTCGAGAAAGGATCAATAAGAATCATGACTTTCTCATCCGAGTGAAGAAGTTCTGTAATACCCTGACTTTTTCTACAGTCGTTAAAAATAAAAGTTAATAATAATTATGGCTATGCACGCCTAAGATCATGAAATTAAATTCTAAGATTTACGGTGAAATCCGTTTCTGAAAATAATTTCAAGAAATCGGACGAACGACTACTGTATTAGGGTTTTCGCGTCCGGTAAGTTTTTCGCCCGAAAACTCAGAATCAAATTCCGTCAGAATTTACATTCACTTTTTCTTCGAGACGAGTCCACCGGAGAAAGTTAGTTTTTATGATTTTTCGGACGAATTTTGGACTGTGAAGTCCCGACTTTTTCTCGAATTTTGAAAAATGAATTAGGTTTTCCGAGTACGTAAATTATTTCCAATCTAACGGACGAATTAGATTTCGTCGAATCCATAACTATCTAGGAAAGTATTTCTCGACTTTTAAATCGAAGTTTAAGAGCCGAAAACGAGATATTATCGTCAAATAAATCCTCGTCAAACATGTCCTAACGAGTCACTATACTTTGTAGGATATTTTCTTAAACTTTATGACTCACTATAATGAGTCATCACCTCCCTCCTTATACCTCTCAATACCGCCACCCATCTCCTCCATTCTCTCTCTCATTTTTCTCTCATCTCTTCCATTGGAGCTTCAACTTCAAGCTTTTCTCAAGCATTCAAGTCTTCCACCTACCGATCATTTTCATTTCCGAATCCATAATAAGAAAGGTAAGAACTTCGTCTATCATTTGAACCGAACAAATCTCATTTCATCCATTTTTTATTTTTTTCGAATTTGAGGAATGAAATAGCATGTTGTCCTTTGATCGAATCATGTTCTATGATGTTAGAATCGAGTTCGATGGATGAATTAGAGAAAGAAATCAAGAACCCCTTGTTTTAGGTTATTACCAATTTTGGGGGAGAAATTGGGGCTTTGATCGTAGCTCGATTTCTTTGTCGATTGAATGATAGATTAGTGTTCCTCATGATGTTAATTGACTCTAGGAATTGTTTTAGATTTTTCTAAAAATAAAATTCAAAACCTAAGAGACGAAGAAGGGTCGATTTAGGATAGTAAATGTTATGATATGCTCGATTGTTTAATGGAAATGAGATATACGATGCATGAGGATGATTATATATTTAATTGAGATTTTTCTAAAAATAAAACGAAAAATGTAAGAGACGAAGATGGGTTGATAAGTTAGAGCTCGTTAATATTTTGATAATATGATTTGCATGTTAGTAATACTAGTTAGAGGATAATCGTTGTCGTAAAATTTAAACGAAAACGGAGAACGTAAAATTTATCGTAAGAGACGAAGGACGGACGATAAGTCGTGATTAGATAATAGTTTGAGGTTATGATTTATGTAATTATGCTGAATAAGATTGTAGAATTTGATTGAATTCTAATGACGTTGGAATTTTGGTAAGAAACGAAACAACGATCATAAGTAACGATAGAAAGGACGAATAAAGAAAGTAATTGATTGTTAATGATCGTTAATGATAAGTGATTAAGTTTGTAGTTGACGACATGTTCATCTGAGCTATAGAATGATAGGCTATAATCGAAATCGAAAAGTTAGAAATTGAACGAGAACTTGAATTTGGTTTAGTAATTGTATAGTTTGAGCGACGAGGTTTTGATCGTCATGCTTATAGACGAGAAATGAAAAGGAGTTTATCACATATGATGATACATGGTGACTGCCTTGGGTCAGTTTTTGCATGAAAATAAAAGTGTTTAAGCTTTAATCGAACCTAAAAAAACGTGCGTCGGTTTTATCGAGCATTAGGGTTTCACTCGGCAGTTTCGGCGACCCATCACAGAAACTGTCATATCTCCTAGCTCGTTTATCGGAATCGAGATCCGCAAATTGGAGAGTAAACTAGACACCCGTACCTTTCTTATGGTATAAGACTCGTCCCCTGTTTCGAAATCTCCTGTTCCATGCGAACTTACTGATCTGATCTTATGCAGTGAATTTCCAAAATCTATTTTCTTAAGTTGAATTCTTCTCAACTTGAACTCTTTCGATCTTTTAAGTTGTTTCAAGTTATTGACTACCTTCTTCCGACTGAGTGAGTGTCAAACGAGATGCGTTCGTATCTCGTTTCTTTTTAACTAAAAAAGTTTAGTTTAGCGTGCAAATG
The DNA here is from genome assembly GCA_029490685.1 of Schizonepeta tenuifolia. Taxonomy (NCBI): domain Eukaryota; kingdom Viridiplantae; phylum Streptophyta; class Magnoliopsida; order Lamiales; family Lamiaceae; genus Schizonepeta; species Schizonepeta tenuifolia. The sequence continues at coordinate 3,549,125 of JANLIY010000008.1, forward strand.
CCTAAAACGTCTAAAGAACAAAAACTTAACTCGACTTTTCGTATTCGTTTATCGTTTGCGATCGAGCTTTAAAGTATGATTTTTACGATGAAGGAGGAAGTCGACACCAAGGATAGGACACAGACCAGAAGACGGAAGCACGTGTCTTAAGTTCTGTATTTAATCAAGGTGGGCTTTTATATATGAAACAAAACGAGCAATGCTCAAAAACTTTTTCTTTATCGCTTTGATAATAGTGTTTTCAAAGTGATAATTATGGCATGAACTGTTTTGTATTTTATGTGAGTTCTCTTGTACCTTATGAGTTAATCAAAAGGGGTTAACTAACGATCGGCTTTGAGTTAGCTATCATGCTTTCCAAAGTTAGTGCACTTTGTAGCATGTGGTATCCTGTTGAGGGGTAGCCAGCCACGGTGAATTATGACCGGTCAAGATTTGAACGTAACATCAATGAAAAATGCTTGCAAGCTAATTTATGAAAATGAGAAAGAAAATGTTTAGTAGACACGGGAATTTGTTGAAAAACCCCGATGTGCTACAGAAATGAAATGCCTAATTATCTATACTTATGATTATGTTTTCGGCAACGTGTCCACTTAGTACTTTTGTACTTAGCCCTGCATATGTTTTCTAAATGTGCAGGTTGAAGCGACGGAAGCGGCGACAGTTGAGTTAGAGTGAATCGAGTTAAGGAAGACTTTTGTATACAGTTCACAAATCCGCTGCTAGACTCTAAACTCTTTTTGATGTTATGTATAATAATTACTGTAGTCTAAGTTCTGTAATATAACTTAGAAACTTTTCAAATGCTTTGTCGAGTAATCTTTCGAGTTTAACTCTTTCCTTTTGTCAATAAAGTCTTGTTCATAGAAGATAAGTTGTTATGTATGTATGTCTATTCATTCATCCCCTTTCTTCCCCGCTTCTTTAATCCAATCTCAGTCGCACCCCAGCTTCTGCCGTCCCTTGGGATTCGGGGCTATGACAGAGTGGTATCAGAGCAATCGTTTCTGCTCTGTATACAAGTTTCTTTCAAAGTAGTCAGATAGAGTATTCGTTCATACTCTATACCTAAGTCTTCTTTCAAGTAAAGTTAGGTCGTAACACTAAGTTTAAGAGTGTAGAAGACAACTCAACCTCCCGCTTCGTCGACTCAACGAAGGAAAGAAAGAAAGAAAGAAAGAAAGAAAGAAAAGAAAGAATTTTAGAAATGTGTTTTCTTTTAAGAAAATTGTTGAATGCCTATTCCAAAAAGTTAAGAAAGACAATGGTGTCAAGGATGAAATTTGAAAGTATGAGAATCATACTTATTTTTCTGCTATATGAATTACGTGAAATTATTTGCGCAATGATTTCTTTTATTTGAAAAGTATGATGGCACGAGAATCTAGAATGATTCTAGGGATTTTTCCGGGTTCGCTAAGAACATAGACTTGAAACCTAAGATCTTTCCGATTCCTCGAGAACTTAGACGTTTTAAGAACGTTAGTTCAAATGATTTCGAAAGGAGATCGTGAAACGGGGAAAACTTCTGTAGACGAATGTCACGTGCGCGTAGTGACATGAACAAAGACTCGGCAGAGTCAACTTTTGTTTTATAAAAAAAAATCGATAAGAATTTCCTTCGAGAAAATAAGATAAATAACGATAAGGTACGTTAATTCTGTACCAGGTAAACGAAAGAAACGAATGTTACTTCCGTAAAAGTAACATGAACGAAGTAATTTTCAGTTGGAGTTCGCCTCACTCGAACTTCAAGAAGAGATTGGTTATAATTACCAAGAATCAAGTACGAATCTTAGTTAATTTTCAACGATCGCTCGATCCGACGATGACTAGAACTTTGGTTCTAAAGTCCTTTTCCAGTTAAAATTCCTTTTCTTTGGAATTTATTTTATTTCATATTTCGTAATTAAACGAAGAATATGACGAGTAAGAGATTCGAGTGTCGAGAAGGACAAAATCTTTTGTAAACAGATGTTACTTTTGAATAAGTAATATGAACAAAGTAAACGTACTTTGTTTTAATGAAGTAAGAATCATTAAGAAATTTTCCTTAAGGAAGAAATAATGAAAGAAAGTAATAAAGAATAAAGAAAGAAAGTTTATGAGGAAATAAAGTAAGAAATGTAAATGAATAATGAAATAAAGGATGGAAATAAAATCTTGAAATTTTATTTCTATACATTGTTTGAGTACAATTTCTTGAATTGCTAGATGTTATGATAAGCGGTTGTTTAAGTGTTGATATTACAATTGAATAAGGAATATTCATTTTGTAATTTAAGTATTTCATTAAGATAAGTTATTTTCCTACCTGTTACTGATCCGTGTTTCTTTAAAAAAAACTTTTGTAGGATGGTTAGGAGACGCGTACAGCTCGGAAGAGCGCACCTTTGCCACAGCGTACCCTAGCAGACACTTTACAGGATGATTACCACGGTTATGAGGCAGATTATGGTGTGGAGGATGTAGGACAGATAGTGAGTAACTTCTCGTCAGTTTACTATGCAACACGGCACTTCGTCTCAGAGAGTCAGGCAATATCCGATCTGATTGTGCGACTGCCGGACGAGTGGCGCGGTTGGGCGCACCGCGTGGCATGGTTTTTCCTTAGGATTTTCGGTGGTGACACAGAGCCGACAGGCAACTACTCGGGATTCGCTCTATTTATACACGAGCGTTTCTTGGACAGCAGGCTCATGGTTCCAGTCCCTTTTGAGCCATATATTCCCTACCATCACTTCCCAGCGGTTACCGAGCCGGAGCCTGTAGACTTGGACCCGGAGTTGGCCGGATTATTGGAGATACCACCAGACTTTGTGCTTAGTGAGGAGTCGGACTCGGAGGTAGAGCAGTCAGAGGAGGACGAGGAGCCCGCAGCTACACCAGAGTTACCACTTCCACTTGGACCACTTGAGGAGTTGATCCTAGGACTAGGACTCGTGGAGATTGACGCAGAGACAGCTGCCCTATTAGGGTTAGTTACTCCTTTTCTACTCGAGCCTAGTGTGAGAGTTTGAGAACCTTTTGAGACAGGACTGTTTAAGACATGGTCAGGGTACCGGGGGATAGACGCGGAGCTTGCCGCCATGTTAGAGCTACCATCTCCACTGACACCGCTTGAGGAGATTTGTGCGAAGTGGGAGGTAGTCAGAGGACAGTTAGAGGCGGGACAATCCAGAGTCCGTTCTAGGGAGGAGTACGAGTCGGGTTCCGTTCCAAAGCACCTTCTTCCCCTGAAGAAGCATACAGTAGAGACCAGTGAGGATTATCTTGTTTCAGACTTAGAGGAGACAGTTTCAGAGGCACCATCACCACCCCTACTTACACTTTCTGACGGCTCTACTCTGAGGGAGGATGAGGCACTCCAGCTCGTCTTTAGTTCAGAGTCAGAGGAGGAGGATCCGGACGAGGATCCGGAGGAGGACCTGGATGAGGATCCGGAGGAGGATCCGGACGAGGATCCGGAGGAGGACCCGAAGGAGGACTCTGAGGGTTTACAGGCCGTAGGGGGGGCAGTTCGAACTCGACTACAGTCTGTTGAGTAGAGCGTGGTAGACGCATGTTAGTAGTAGTAGTAGTTCTTTCGTCTTGTACATAGTCAGATCAGTAACTAGTTTTGGTAGTACTCTAGCGGATACGAAATTTTATGAATCGTTTCCGTTTTAGTACTCCCAGTAGATACGGAGATGCAGCTTGTTAGTGCACCCGGTTCATAGATAGGCAGTCAGCCTAGTTTAGACTAGTAGTAGTCAAACTTTTTGTATAAGTCCTCGTTGGAGGCAGAATTAATATTCTTTTTGATGTATATATATATACATGGCCCGTGAAAGGGTTTTGATCACAAGAAAGTTCCTTATAAAGCATGTAGTAAACCAGAATGTCAAATGAACTCGTGTAACGAGAAGTTTAGTTTAACTTGAAAAGTTAAAAGATTAAAGAGCTAGTATCGAAGTTATGTTCAATTTTTCTTCTCCGTGAACTTGATTAAGTTGGATAGAGGGTGAGTAAGTAAAAGAATGTTTACCACCGAGAAATGTTAACAACAGAAGGGGCCCTGGTAGGCCCAGAGGGCGTGGAAGACGTCAACGGAAAATGAAAGAGAGCAAGAACAAGAACAAGAACAAGAACACCATGATACCCCTCCACCATTCCCTTCACCACCACCTCCACCACCACCCCGTAGGGACATTGAGGATCTTTTCCTCAAACGAAACTGTAATACCCCAGATTTTCTGTACAGTCTTAAAATTTTAAAGTTAATAATAAAAATGGCTTTGCACGCCTAAGTTTACGATTTTGAATTCTAAAACCAACGGTGAAATCCGTTTCTGAAAATAAATTACGGAAGTCAGTTAGATGACTACTGTATTTAGGGTTATCGCGTACAAAAACTTTTTAGTTCTAGAACTCAGAACGGAAAACCGTCTGATTTTTACATTCACGAAATCGCGATACGAACTCACCCGAGAAAGTTCATTTTTTTTATTTTCCAGACGAAACTCGGACTATGTCGTCCCGAGTTTTTGTCGAAATTAAGTTTTTAAATATTACTTTCCGATTAAGTTTAATACGTTAGAATTTTCGGTCGAATCAAAATTTGACGATTTTGTGCTGAGCTACATTTTTCGTCGTTCGATTTCCGTAACGTCTTATCGTGCCAGAAAAGCGCATAATTTCTCTTTTTTTCCCCTCATGGCCGACTTCCCTCCCTCTCTTACACTTGATATTTTTGATTTTATATAGTATTTAGCAATGACTCACTACCATAGATATTTATTTTAACTTTACACCTAAGTCTTGTTAGATACATATTACACATAATAAGTCTTCATCCTCACTACACTCTCTCCCTCCCAATTCGAAATACACACACACATATACTCTCCCATTTCTTTTCACCATTGTTGAAGAAGCTTCAACAATTGAATCATCCAACTTCCTTTATTAATTGTCAAGGTAATCTCCTCCTCTCTAATCCTATCCAATTGGATTCCATTTCTTTTTCTTTTTCAAGTTGGATTGAAAATGATGAATGATGGAGATTAGATGTTTTGATCTTTAATTAGTGTAATAGGATGGATTAGATATGGATCTATGATTAAAATTGAAAGAAAATCAAGAACACTAAAACCTAATCAATACCGATTTTTAGGGCTTTCTTTTAGGATGATGTGATTCTTCAATTAGTTGGATAATTAGACTTAGAAGTAGTTCAATTATTGATTAAAACAAAAAGAAAACGAAACCCCTAAGAATTTGATGAGGACCGATTTTGAGCTAGGGTTTGAGTTAGGGATTTTCAAATTAATGGTGTAATAAGACTTGAATTGATCAATTGATGATATAGTAGTATGATTAAGGGATTAATGATGATGTTTGATGAAGAAAATCACCCCCTTTAATTATATGTTATTACCGAAAAATATGAAAGAATTAGGGGTTTTCATGTAGTTGATCTAGTTGATGATATGTTGATGAATTTATGTTTCTAATGATAATAGTTGATGTATATAATAATGAATCTCGTTAGATGTTGATTGATGTAGTAGAATTTGAACGAATTCCGATAACTTTTGAAATATCGTAAGAGACGAACAAGTGGACGTAATTAATAATCGAGAAGTCGAGTAAGGAATCTAATTAAATAATAATGATTATAATGGACTAAGGCACGACTTTGTAGTTGACAACGTGAGCTTTCGAGTTATTATACTATGAGTTGTAGTTATTGTCGAGAACTAGAAACGAGAATTTGTTAACTTGATTTTGGTATAGTATATGGTAGTTGAAACGACGAGGTTTGATCGTCGTAGTTCTAAACGAGTTTTGAAAAGGAGTCCTTCACGTACGGGAGTACGTGTTGACTGCCTTGAGAGTCAGGTTTCGTGAGAAATCGAGTACGAGAACCTAGAACGAGCCTAGGAAGTCATACGTCGATTCTATCGAGCAACTAGGGTTAGCCGCGCCAGTTTTGCGACCCTTCCCGGAAACTGTAATATCTTTTAGCTCGTTTATCGAATTTGAGATCCGTAAATTGGAGCGTAAACTAGACTTTCCAAGATTTCTAATGGTACAGGGCTCATCCCCTGTTTCCAATTCCCCTGTTCTGGATAGTCCCCAGAACTACTGCCTTGCGCAGTGAAATTTCAGAAGTTGTTTAACTAAGTTGTTTTCTTCGCAACTTAGTTTCTTTCGATCGTTTAAGTCGTACTTAGTTAATGACTATCTTCTCTACTGACCTAAGAGTCGAGTATGAGACCTTTAGAGTTTTAAATGCGATTTCTTCAAGTCTCATTCCCGTTTAATTATAAAGAAACTAGTAGCGTGCAAATGCCTAAAGAAACGAAACGACTAAAACCTAATTCGAATTTTCCTTGATCGATTATCTTTTACGACCGAATTTAAAGTGTTATTATTTTACGATGAAGGAGGAAGCCAGCAGTAAGGAAAGGACGGAAGATCAGGAGAACGGAAGCTCATACTTAGTTCTGTAAACGCTAAGGTGGGCTTTTATATGTAAAATAAAACGAGCAAGGCTCGAAAACCTTTCTTTATCGCTTTGATATCTGTGTTTTCAAAGTGATAATTATGGCATGAACTGTTTTATGTTTTATGTGAGTTCTCTTGTACCTATCTGAGTTAACATTCGTGTTTTTCAGATTTAAGAGTTAATCTAAATAGGTTAACTAACGATCGGCTCTGAGTTAGCTATTAAGTGCTTTCCAGAGTTAGTGCACTTTGTAACCTGTGGTGTATGTGGTATCCTGTTGAGGGGTAACCAGCAACGGTGAATGAGAATTGGTCAAGATTTGAACGTAACATACCAGAAAATGCTCAGCCGAGTAAATTGTGAAAATAAGTCAGAAAATGTTTTAGTAGACACGGGCCCCTTTTAAATAAAACCCCGATGTGCTACAAATTATGAAATGCCAGATTATCTATACTTATGGTTATGTTTTCGGCATCGTGCCCACTAAGTACTTTCGTACTTAGCCCTGCATATGTTTTCTAAATGTGCAGGTTGAAGCGACGAGAGCGGCGGTGGTTGAAGTTGAGTCGAGTTGAGAAGTTAGGATTGCTTTAGCTATGACCTACTTTCCGCTGCAAAACTCTACGTCTTTTGAGGATATGTACATTTGGTGAATCACTGTAGTTTAAGTCTGTAATCTTTAACTTAGATCCTTTCGAGTACTTTTGTCGAGTAATCCTTCGTGATTAACTCTTCTTTTTGATTAGTAAAGTCTTGTTCATTGAATGTATGATGTCTTTATGAATGTTTAATTAGTCAGCAACCTTCTTCCTCACTTCTTTAATCCAACCCCAGTCGCACCCCGGCTTCTGTCATCCCTCGGGATTTGGGGCTGTGACAGAAACCCACCCGTATTTAATGGAACGGGCAACCCTAGCGATGCTGAGCTATGGGTGCAATCAATCGAGAGAATTTTCAAGCCCCTCAGATGTACTGATGAGGAGCGACTATCGTGCATAGCATTCCAGCTCTCCGAACCAGCTGACTACTGGTGGAAGGCAAGACAGAAGGTGATACCTGCAGAGCATCTGGCTCGACTTACGTGGGACGAGTTTAAGGAGGTGTTGTACGACAAGTACGTGCCGAAGACGTATAGAGCTCAGAAGGAGGCTGAGTTTTACAATCTGAAACAGGGTAAGATGACGGTGACAGAATACGATGCCAAGTTTTGTGAGCTATCAAGGTATGCGTCTACTCAGGTCGATACCGAAGAAAAGATTTCGAAGAAGTTCCGTGGGGGACTTAGAAACGAATTAGAGATCGCTTTAGCCAGTCACGGGGGACTGAGCTATACGGATGTCTTAGGACGAGCTTTGGAAATGGAGGCCGTTGTGCCAGATGAGAAGAAAACAATAACAACCACACCAGCTCCAACCCAAAACCAAAATGGAGGCTATTATAATAGCAATAATAGCAATTTCTGAGGAAAGAGAAAGTGGGAAGGAGGAAGTAGCGGTGGCTACAATCAAAATTTCAACAATCAGGGTAATCAGAGACGGGGAAACCAGCAAGGCTACCAGCAGCCTAGTCAGAACAACAACAAAAGACAGTGGTAGGGAAACAACCAGTCTGGGTTGTATTTACAGGGGAACAACCAAGCCGGACCCTGGAAAGGGAATAATCAGCAGAACCAGCTGCAAGGGCAACAGAGGAACTTCAATCAGGGAAAAAATAACCCAGGGAGGGTTACCATTCCTGTATGCCCCAAGTGCAACAAAACACATGCCGGTATCTGTCAAGCAGACACTCCCAACTGTTTTAACTGCGGACAGAAGGGACATATAAAGAAGGATTGCCCTAAACCACTGCAAGCAGTACCTCTGAGGGCTATACAAGCGCAGCCACATCAACAAATGAATCAGCAGCAATTTCAGCAGCACGCGCAACAATAGCAGAATGCAAGGGCATGCGCGAATAGGCAGACTGGGCAGGATAAGGGAAAGGGAAAAGGAAACCTCGCAGGTTTGGGAAACTTCACAACATCCCTATTAAGATATTGTTCGATACAGGAGCATCGCATTCTTTTATTGCTGGTTGTTGTGCGGATAACTTAGACATCAGACCCGTAAGAGTTGAACACCCTATGAGAGTAGCTACACCTTCAGGAGAGATCACTACTTCCACGCATGTTTGCTCTAACCTAGAACTAGAAATCGAAACTCTTAAGGTTAAAGTGAACAATTTGAATGTTATGATAATGTGGGACGTAGACATAATCCTAGGGATGGACTGGTTGTCAGAGAATTATGCCACAATTCTCTGCAACGAGAGAAAAATCTCTTTTCAACCCCCAGGTAGAGAGCCGAGCGAATTTCATGGGATTGCAATGGGCAAGAGAGTACCGGTAATATCCACCTTACAAGCCAAGAAGTTGATAAAGAAGAAGGGTTGCACAGCCTATCTTGTGTACCTAGTTGAAGAACCACGAGCCGAGAAGACCATTCAAGACGTGAAAGTTGTCAACGAGTACAAAGACGTTTTTCCAGAAATTTTACCTTGTTTACCACCCGACCGTCACATAGATTTCTCGATTGACCTAGAACCAGGATCGACCCCCAAATCTAAAGCCCCATATAGGATGGCACCGAAGGAGTTAGAAGAACTCAAAATCCAATTGCAAGAATTGCTAGACCTTGGTTTCATCAGACCAAGTGTCTCACCTTGGGGAGCACCTGTGTTGTTTGTCAGAAAGAAGAATGGTTCAATGAGGATGTGTATAGATTATCGAGAGCTAAACAAGATCACCCTCAAGAACAAATATCCATTGCCAAGGATAGAGGATCTTTTCGATCAGCTCAAAGATGAAGGAGTGTTTTCAAAGATAGATTTAAGATCAGGGTATCATCAGCTAAAGATTAAACTCGAGGACGTACCTAAGACTGCTTTTTGAACCAGATATGGCCACTACGAATTCTTAGTTATGCCATTTGGTTTGACCAACGCCTCTGCTGTATTCATGGACCTCATGAATAGAGTTTTCCATCCATACTTAGACAAATTTGTCTTAGTTTTCATAGACGATATTCTCATTTACTCTAAGAATGAGAAAGAACATGAAGAACATCTGCGGATAGTGTTGGAAACACTTAGAACAGAGAAATTGTATGCCAAGTTCAGTAAGTGCGAATTTTGGTTGAAGGAAGTAATGTTTCTCGGACATATAGTTTCAGCTGAAGGAATCAAAGTAGATCCTGCCAAGGTAGAGGCAGTGCATAATTGGAAGTCACCAACAAGTCCAAACAAGATCAGAAGTTTCTTGGGTTTGGCAGGTAACTACAGAAGATTCATCGAAGGATTCTCCATGATTGCTAGACCTATGACGCAGTTACTTCGAAAAGAAAATAAGTTTAAATGGACGGAGGAGTGTGAAAATAGTTTCCAAACGCTCAAAGAAAAATTGACCACATCACCAGTATTAGCTCTTCCCGACGCAAACAAGGAATATGTGATGTATACCGATGCTTCGAAGAACGGGTTAGGTTGTGTTCTAATGCAAGACGGAAAGGTGATAGCTTATGCCTCACAACAACTTCGACCTCACGAAGTTGAGTATCCAACCCACGATTTAGAACTCGCAGCCGTTGTGCATGCTTTAAAGATTTCGAGACACCATCTTTATAGTGTAAGGGTTGAGATCTTCACAGATCACAAGAGTCTGAAGTACTTCTTCGAGCAGAAAGAACTGAATATGAGACAAAGGAGATGGCTCGAATTGGTCAAGGATTACGACTGCGGAATCAACTACCACCCAGGAAAGGCAAATGTAATAGCAAATGCGCTGAGTCGCAAGGCTCCAACCAAGTTAGGATGTCTGTTTGTCGAGGAAGAAACTCTAGTACAAGAATTTGAAAAGATGGAAATAGAAGTGCTCGATACACCAGCAACGATCACAAGTCAAATAGCGGCACTAGAAGCTACGTCGGACTTAAGAGAAAGAATCATAAGTGCTCAGAGAAAGGACGAGTTGATGGAGAAGCTTCACCTAAAGATAAGAACAGATAAACCAGACGGATTTTCTAAAGCACCAGACAATGCGATATTATTTGACGACAGACTTTGTATTCCTAACAGTGACGAAGAATTAAAGAATGATATCATGAGTGAGGCTCATGATACGCCATACACAGCACACCCAGGGAGTACGGAGATGTATCAGGACTTAAGAAAGAATTTCTGGTGGAATGGATTGAAACGAGACGTTGCCTCGTTTGTAGAAAGATGCTTAGCATACCAGCAAGTGAAAGCCTTACATAGACGACCGTATGGATTGTTGCAGCCATTAGATATCCCAAAATGGAAATAGGAAGGAATAGCTATGGATTTTGTGACAGGCTTGCCTAAGTCAAGAAGAGGAAATACTGCCATTTGGGTGATTATCGATAGGCTCACGAAATCAGCTCACTTTCTACCGATTAAGACTACCTACGGATCAGAGAAGTTAGCTCAGTTGTACGTTCGTGAAATTGTACGTCTGCACGGAGGTGCCGAAGTCTATAATATCCGATAGAGATGCCAAGTTCACTTCAAGATTTTGGATCACCGTGCAGAAAGAGTTGGGCACCGAACTTAACTTCAGTACAACTTTTCACCCTCAGACGGACGGACAATCCGAAAGAACGATTCAGATTCTAGTTGATATGCTAAGGACAGTGGTTTTGGATCGAAGCGCAAATTGGGAGGATATCTTACACTTGGTCGAATTCGCGTATAACAACAGCTATCAGGCGACGATAGGAATGGCGCCTTATGAGGTATTGTATGGAAGAAAGTGCAAGTCACCACTTTATTGGGATGAAGTGGGTGAAAGAAAGAACTTAGGACCCGACTCGATTAATGAAATGATCGAGATCGTTCGACAGATTCGAGATAGGATGAAAGAAGCCCAGAGCCGACAGAAGTCTTACGTCGATGATCGACGAACCAATCTTAGTTTCGAAGTTGGTGATAAGGTTTTCCTTAAGATTTCACCATCGAAAGGAATCATAAGATTCGGTGTTAAGGGTAAACTTAGACCAAGGTTCATAGGACCTTACAAAATTCTTGAGAAGATAGGACCTGTTGCGTATAGATTGGCCTTACCGCCAAGTCTAGGAAGTGTCCATAAAGTGTTTCACGTTTCCCAATTAAGAAAGTATGTCTATGACCCTAAGCACGTTATAAGTCAGCAAGACGTCGTTCTTGAATCTGACCTAAGTTATGAAGAAAAACCGATATCGATTTTGGATAGAAAAGTTCAAGAATTAAGAACCAAGTGGATACCAATAATAAAAGTATTATGGAATCACCACGGACAAGAAGAAGCCATGTGGGAGCTCGAGGAAAAGATGAAGGAGAGATATCCTTATCTTTTTGTAGAAGGTATGCAAATTTCGGGACGAAATTTTTCGTAAGGGGGTTAGGATGTAATACCCCGACTTTTTCTACAGTCGTTAAAAATAAAAGTTAATAATAATTATGGCTTTGCACGCCTAAGATCATGAAATTAAACTCTAAGATTTACGGTGAAATCCGTTTCTGAAAATAATTTCCAGAAATCGGACGAACGACTACTGTATTAGGGTTTTCGCGTCCGGTAAGTTTTTCGCCCGAAAACTCAGAATCAAATTCCGTCAGAATTTACATTCACTTTTTCTTCGAGACGAGTTCACCGGAGAAAGTTAGTTTTTATGATTTTCCGGACGAATTTTGGACTGTGAAGTCCCGACTTTTTCTCGGATTTTGAAAAATGAATTAGGTTTTCCGAGTACGTAAATTATTTCCAATCTAACGGATGAATTAGATTTCATCGAATCCGTAACTATCTAGGAAAGTATTTCTCGACTTTTAAATCGACGTTTAAGAGCCGAAAACGAGATATTATCGTCAAATAAATCCTCGCCAAACATGTCCTAACGAGTCACTATACTTTGTAGGATATTTTCTTAAACTTTATGACTCACTATAATGAGTCATCACCTCCCTCCTTATACCTCTCAATACCGCCACCCATCTCCTCCATTCTCTCTCTCATTTTTCTCTCATCTCTTCCATTGGAGCTTCAACTTCAAGCTTTTCTCAAGCATTCAAGTCTTCCACCTACCGATCATTTTCATTTCCGAATCCATAATACGAAAGGTAAGAACTTCGTCTATCATTTGAACCGAACAAATCTCATTTCCCCCATTTTTTATTTTTTTTCGAAAATTTGAGGAATGAAATAGCATGTTGTCCTTTGATCAAATCATGTTCTACGATGTTAGAATCGAGTTCTATGGATGAATTAGAGAAAGAAATCAAGAACCCCTTGTTTTAGGTTATTACTGATTTTGGGGGAGAAATTAGGGCTTTGATCGTAGCTCGATTTCTTTGTCGATTGAATGATAGATTAGTGTTCCTCATGATGTTAATTGACTCTAGGAATTGTTTTAGATTTTTCTAAAAATAAAATTCGAAACCTAAGAGACGAAGAAGGGTCGATTTAGGATAGTAAATGTTATGATATGCTCGATTGTTTAATGGAAATGAGATATACGATGCATGAGGATGATTATATATTTAATTGAGATTTTTCTAAAAATAAAACGAAAAATGTAAGAGACGAAGATGTGTTGATAAGTTAGAGCTCGTTAATGTTTTGATAATATGATTTGCATGTTAGTAATACTCGTTAGAGGATAATCGTTGTCGTAAAATTTGAACGAAAATGGAGAACGTAAAATTTATCGTAAGAGACGAACGACGGATGATAAGTTGAGATTAGATAATAGTTTGAGGTTATGATTTATGTAATTATGATTATTGATAGATGATGAATAAGATTGTAGAATTTGATTGAATTCTAATGACGTTGGAATTTTGGTAAGAAACGAAACAACGATCCTAAGTAACGATAGAAAGGACGAATAAGGAAAGTAATTGATTGTTAATGATTGTTAATGATAAGTGATTAAGTTTGTAGTTGACGACATGTTCATCCGAGCTATAGAATGATAGGCTATAATCGAAATCGAGAAGTTAGAAATTGGACGAGAACTTGAATTTGGTTTAGTAATTGTATAGTTTGAGCGATGAGGTTTTGATCGTCATGCTTATAGACGAGAAATGAAAAGGAGTTTATCACGTATGATGATACATGGTGACTGCCTTGGGTCAGTTTTTGCATGAAAATAAAAGTGTTTAAGCTTTAATCGAACCTAGAAAACCGTGCGTCGATTTTATCGAGCATTAGGGTTTCACTTGGCAGTTTCGGCGACCCTTCACGGAAACTGTCATATCTCCTAGCTCGTTTATCGGAATCGAGATCCGCAAATTGGAGAGTAAACTAGACACCCGTACCTTTCTTGTGGTGTATAACTCGTCCCCTGTAATGCCCCGTAAATTCCTTACGTTCTTAATATTTAAAGTTAATTAAATAAATGGCTTTGCACGCCTAAGTTTACAATTGTTGAATTCTAAGGCTAACGGTCGAATCCGTTATTGAAAATAAATTACAGAAGTCAGCTAGATGACTACTGTATTTAGGGTTAGCGCGTACGAAAAGTTTTTAGTTCGTATCGGAACGGAAAAACCGTCTAATTTTTACAATCACGAAATTGCGATACGAACACGCCCGAGAAAGTTCGTTTTTATGTTTTTCCGAACGAAACTTGGACTGTGTCGTCCCGAGTTTTTGTCTAAATAAACTTTGTAAATTTATTTTCCAATTAAGTTCATACGTTAAAATTTGTAAGTCAAATCGAATCGCGACGATTTTTGTACCGAGCAACGTTTTTCGTCATTCGTTTTTCCGTAACGTCGGATCACGCCGGAATAAACCCGTAACCCTCCTAAATATATACATGCAGCCGACACATCACCTTATTAGTGGCAAACATGCATGTTTGACTTGTTTAATTAAGTGACACCAAATCCTACACTTTTCATTCTTTCAAACCTTTCATCATGACAAAAACTTGAACAAAACCATTTCTTCCATCTCTCTCTCTCACTCTCTCGGCAGCTCTCTCTCATCTCCATCTTCATCTTCTTCATTCCTTCCATCCACCATTGAAGACACCTCCAAGAACAAAAAGAAAGAACACAAGTCAATCCATCCATTCAAACTCTATACTTCTTTCATTAATTCTCAAGGTATTTCTCTTCTCCACAATTCTATCCAATTGGATTCTTTTTCTTTTTCTTTTCTTCTTGATCGAAATTTTGGAGTTTTGGAATAGATTTTATGATCTTGGAATAATGAAATTAGATGTATTAGATAGGATAATTGGGGATTAAAATGGAACAAAAATAAGAACCCTAAAACCTATGTTAATGCCGAGATTTTTGGGGTAAATTGTAGGATTTTTGTTTTTCTTCTTTTGATGGTTGATTCATGCTTAGTAGATGTTTAATTAGTAATTAGAATGAAGAGGAATTGAAAGCCCTATGTTTTTGTGAAAGTCAATTAGGGTTTGAATTATGAATTTAGGGGTTTTTGTATGTTAGTTGATAATTGATAATAAAAGAGGTTGATTAGTAAATAAATGTAGTTAATTGGGGAAGAAAATCACCCCCTTAACATATGTATGAAAACCGAAAGTTATAGGATAATTAGGAGTTTTCACATGTTTGATATAAGTGATGATTTGTTAATTGAATTATGTTGCAAATAATGTTAGTTAATTATATAATTTAATGGAGAATTTTCTAAAAATGTTTAATGAAACATAAGAGATAAAGATCACCTTATAAGTTGAAGTATAATGATGTTATGATATGTTTGCATGCATGAAAATGATTCACGTTAGACGTAGTTTAACGTCGTAAAATTTGAACGGAATCCGACAACTTTGAAAAATCGCGTAAGAGACGAACTTTTAGTTGTAACTAATAATTGAGAAGTCGGATGAAAACTCTAATTTGATATTATTGTTTATGATGGAATTTAGAACAACTTTCTAGTTAACGTCATAAGCTTTCGAGTTGATATAATATGGGCTATAGTGATAATCGAGAACTAGAACGCGTTTGAAATTTTTTGTTGGTTTAGTAATTGTTAGTTGAAATCCGACGTTTAGAACGTCGTGCTTTTGAGCGAGTTTTGAGAAGGAGTTTGTCACGTACAGAGGTACGTGATGACTGCCTTGAGAGTCCAGTTTCTAAAAAAATTGAATACGAGAGCTTAGAACGAACCTAAGACGTTATACGTTGAACCTACCAAGCAATTAGGGTTTTCACGGCAGTTTTGCGACCCTCGCCGGAAACTGTAATAACTTCCAGCTCGTTTATCGGATTTATGATCCGTAAATTGGAGCGCGAACTAGACTTCCTAAGCTTTCTAGTGGTACAGGGCTCACCCCCTGTTTCCAAATCCTCTGTTCTGGACAGCCTCCAGAGTTACTGGACTGTGCAATGAAAATTCAGTTTCTTGTTTTCTAAGTTGTTTAATTCGCAACTTAGTTTCTTTTGATCGTTTAAGCCGTTTTATCTAACGAATATCTCTCTTCTGACCCTAGAGTCAAGTATAGAACCTTGAGTGATGAAAATCAGTCTAGATCTTATATCTTTTATCCTTTCATTAAAGAAGTAATAAACGAGAAATTTCATAAGTCGTGAAATGAACCAAAACGTAAATTGCCTAAGTTGATTCTTTCCAACTTAGTTTCTTTTAATCTTTAAAGTCGTATTAAAATATCGACTACCTTCTCTACTGACCCGAGAGTCGAGTATGAGATCTTCCGAGTTCTAAACGAGATTGGTACGAGTCTTGTTTCTCGTTTAAGTAAAACGAATCTAGTAAGCGTGCAAATGCCTAAAGAATGAAACAACTAAAACTTTCTTCGATTCTCTTTCGTCGATTATCTTTTACGATCCGTTTTTAAGTATGTTTATTTTACGATGAAGGAGGAAGCCAACTGTAGAGAAAGGACGGAAGATCCAAAGTTGGAAGTTTTGCTTTAAGTTCTGTAAATCAAGGTGGGCTTTTATATACAAATAAAACGAGCAATGCTCGGAAAATCTTTCTTTATCGCTTTGATATCTGTGTTTTCAAAGTGATATTATGGCATGAACTGTTTTATGTTTTATGTGAGTTCTCTTGTACCTATCTGAGTTAACATTCATGTTTTCCAGATTTAGAGTTAGTCTTTTTAGATTAACTAACGATCGGCTCTGAGTTAGCTGCTAAGTGCTTTCCAGAGTTAGTGCACTTTGTAACCTGTGGTGTATGTGATATCCTGTTGAGGGGTACCAGCCACGGTGAATTAGAATTGGTCAAGATTGAACGTAACATTAGTCAGAAAATGCTCGCACGAGTGATTTACGAGAAAAAGTCAGAAAATGTTTAGTAGACACGGATTCTTTCAATAAAACTCCGATGTGCTACACTTATGAAATGCCATATTTATCTATATTTATGATTATGATTTCGGTATCGTGCACACTAAGTACGTTTGTACTTAGCCCTGCATTGTTTTCTAAATGTGCAGGTTGAAGCGACGGTGAGCGGCGACGGTTGATGTTGAGTAAAAGGATAGGATGCTTAGTTAGAACCCTTCCGCTGCCAAACTCTGTATTTCTTTTGAGATGTACTTTTGAACAATACTTTGTAGTCTAAGTCTGTACATATGAACTTAGCTTCTTTTTGTACTTTTGTCGAGTAATCCTTAGGGATTAACTCTTTCTTATTTATATTCAAGTCTTATTCAAGGTTTATTGATGTTTTTCATGTATGTTTAGTCAATTAGCCCCTTTCTTCCCCGCTTCTTTAATCCAACCCCAGTCGCACCCCGGCTTCTGCCGTCCCTCGAGATTTGGGGCTGTGACATCCCCTGTTTCGAAATCCCCTGTTCCATGCGAACTTACTGATCTGATCTTATGCAGTGAATTTCCAAAATCTATTTTCTTAAGTTGAATTCTTCTCAACTTGAACTCTTTCGATCTTTTAAGTCATTTCAAGTTATCGACTACCTTCTTCCGACTGACCTAAGTGTCAAGTTCAGAATCGAGTGAGTGTCAAACGAGTTGCGTTCATATCTCGTTTCTTTTTAACTAAAAAAGTTTAGTTTAGCGTGCAAATGCCTAAAACGTCTAAAGAACAAAAACTTAACTCGACTTTTCGTATTCGTTTATCATTTGCGACCGAGCTTTAAAGTATGATTTTTACGATGAAGGAGGAAGTCGACACCAAGGATAGGACGCAGACCAGAAGACGGAAGCACGTGTCTTAAGTTATGTATTTAATCAAGGTGGGCTTTTATATATGAAACAAAACGAGCAATGCTCGAAAACTTTTTCTTTATCGCTTTGATAATCGTGTTTTCAAAGTGATAATTATGGCTCGAACTGTTTTGTGTTTTATGTGAGTTCTCTTGTACCTTATGAGTTAATCAAAAGGGGTTAACTAGCGATCGGCTTTGAGTTAGCTATTATGCTTTCCAAAGTTAGTGCACTTTGTAGCCTGTGGTGTATGTATGTCTATTCATTCATCCCCTTTCTTCCTCGCTTCTTTAATCCAATCCCTGTCGCACCCCGGCTTCTGCCGTCCCTCGGAATTTGGGGCTGTGACAAGTTCGAGGCAGGACAAAAGGTGCTTTTGTATCAATCCCGATACAAATTCATGAAAACCAAGTTATCCTCAAAGTGGGTGGGCCCTTTTGATATGATTGCTCAATTTCCAAATGGAGCAGTGGAAATAAAAATCCAAAGAGTGGGAAGCATTTCAAGGTGATAAAGACTAAAGATATATTACGGAGAGTTCAAAGGAGCAGATGGAGCCCACTCCGCTGCTGAAGTTCTCACCTTTGTCTGAAGAGAAGTATAGTCGAGCCCATGACTATAACCAATGGCACTACCCAAGAGGCAACCTGGTATGATTTTGACATCTAGTTTTTTTTTTCAATAAATAGGTGTGTTAGTTTTATTATCTCTAACCGTTGGCCGAGATGCGTCTTGTGTTTTTGGAGATGTTTGTTTCTCAAATGCAGGAAAGAAGTTGTGGTGCATGGATACCAAGTAGAGGGTCAACTTTGGGTGTGATCACGCAGTTGCAGGAGATCAACAAGACCACCAGGCGCAAGATAATGCTCAGCCAATTCATCACTGAATTGGCCAAGAGCATGCGTCTGGTGAATAAGGAGAAGATGGAGGTTGTCCCGAAGGAGCTACTGGATTTTGGATGCTTGCAGAGGATGCAAGACATCGAGGTTGGAGAAGGAGGGGTGTACAAGTTTACCTATCCCGAGGCCAAGGAAGTTGTTGTGGAGGGCCCGATAACTGCTGCAATGGGCCAGGAAATATTGAACCGCATCCAGGAGGTGGAGAATGTTGTTGGAGCCAACAACTATATCTTTAAGGAGATCCTCCGTGCCTTCAAGAAGTTCGACGAGAGGCAAGAAGCCAGGTACCATGGGGAGCAGCCTGCTCCCTAGTTTGTGTCCTCCCATCTTTTTGATTTTTAGTAGTTTAGGTTTGTTTTTCTTTTTCTTTTTGAGTCTGTATATATGTTTAAGTCTGTTGGATTCCACCACTTTGCTTGCAGCAAAGTGTGTGAGTATGTTGGTTTGTGTGTCTTTTCTGTGTTTGTTTTGATCAGCATGAACTTGTTTCTTTTTTGTTTTTCTTTTTGTCTATTTTTGTGCTCATTCTATGGGTTTTTATGAATAGGGACGATGAATGGGTATGTAGCATAAACCTGTGATATTTTGGGCTCTGCATGCTATATCATGATCTATGCAGCTTTTCTTTCTTGTGCGAATATGCATTCTCATCTAGGATTCTGCTAGAATTTATTTACTTGGCTCTGTATACTTTTAAGACTATGGGTGTTGATGATTAGATGATATAGGCATTTCCTTCTATGAGCCCACTTAGCCAAAAACATCCCTTCCTTAAAAGAAGAAATATATCCCTTGTTAGCCTTGTTTGAGCCAAATAATTCATTCGAATTAATTTGATAAAAAGCCCTGGAATATCATGGTCATTTTAATAGGCTTAGAGATAACCGGAAGAAAAACAAAAAGGGACTTGTGAGCTAAAAAAGAAAAAAAATCACCCTAGAGCGGAAGGCAAAGAAATCCTAAAATTCATATGAGGGTGGTCATAGAAAAAAGAAAGATAGAAAAAAAGAAAAAAAAGAAATAAAAAGTAGCAGAAGGTGTGCTAAGGCCCGTAATGCAATGAGTCTAGTCAGGAGAAGGGCTCTGGAGGCCTCCAAGAAGCCTATAATGACCTTTGCTAGTACCTAAATGATCTAACCTACTTAAAGCCCCATTACAACCTGCTAAGTCCTGTTGATAATCTGAAAACACCCTAGTTCTTACTGCATTAAAGAGTAAAGAGCTAGTAGACAAACCTTTAGCGTGGCCAAGATTGAGAATGATTTGAGCGTAAACAGTCAACCATGCATAGACGAGAAGTGCTGTGAGGGAGTGAATCTCATGTTGCTTACCCAATTTTGACCTATTTATAAGCCTTGATGAATGAACATGTTGTTGCGTCTTTGTTTTCTTTTTCATGTTGATCTTGTTTCGTATCTGTTGTTGTTTTTCTTTTGTATCTTTTCATAGGGTAAGTCTGACCACATGCTTGAGGACAAGTATGAATTAAAGTGTGTGGGTATGACGAGCCCTATTTTCATGCTCTTTTCAGTGTCTGTGTAGGTCTAGATTTAGTCTTTTCCTCTTTAGTTTTGGGTCTTTTATGTCTGGGAGGACACACTGGTATGCAGGGGCACAGGATTATTGCAAATGGGCACAATGGAGCAGATAAAAGGCATTAAAGAGGAAGGAATACAGCAGGGCGCTAGAGGTCCCATGGAGCTTGTTGGTGATCACGACGACAGACGACAAAGCTACAAAGACTCCGTGTACTGGAAGTCAAACCTTTGCCGGCACTGGAGTGTTGTGTATGGCGAAAGCCATGCTTATAGCCATCTTGGGCCTTCTAGAACCCAATACTGTTGATGCAGAGGGCTCAATTGGAGACTTTTCCAAATGCGAGCTAATTCTGTGGACAGTAAGGTGGGCTCCTAAGGTGACTTGGATGGCTCGATGCTAAAAGGAAGTGCTGGGGAGGAGACTCTCACATGCATGACATGGTGACAGTAAAAGGGCGTGAGTGTCGAGGCCCTATAACCAAGAGACGTGCCTACGTAGTGACTATTCGAGGGCTTGGGATCATGCTCGGGAACAAGGGAATATAGATTGAAAGCGATAACAAATAGAACATGCTTTCAATTCTAATCTCAAATGAATGAGCATTAATAAATAATTCAAGTGTCGAAAGCAATTAAAATATCTCAAGTCCAAGTCAAGTAAAATAAAAGGGAAAACGGGAAATAGTTTCGAGCATCAAGCTCATTGTATCGAAACAACATCATAGTATTGTAGTTAAAACAAATAAACAAGTTTGTTTATCATGCACCGGAATAACATCTCAAGTCTCATAGTTACATATATGAAGATATGCAATTACAAGCTTAAACCAAAAGAAGACTCAACTTTATTCAAATAACCACACCGCCGAGCACCGTCCGCCATCACCATCCTGCTAACCTGCACGTTTAGAAATACATGCAGGGCTGAGTACTTCGTACTCAGTGAACACATGCCAAAATAATTTAAAACTTTGCTCGATAAAGCTATATAATTGATCTTGCCTTGCCACTGCATCACAAGTATTAGTACAGTTTAAAACGTTTAACTTGTGCATGCAAAAATCATTTTTCTTTTCATGAAACGACTGCGCAAGCAACATAAATAATTTGAATAGCAGGTATGAATCAATCTACCACATAATTCTCGTGTGTCGAGAAGTAGGCCTCCTTCTCAAACACTGTGTCCGGCCTAATCAAAGCAAGACTCACAATCACGTCAAACAATTAACATCAATACGTGTGTTCCAGTCTCACACAGGATAATAATAACTCAAGTAGATGATTAAATATACCAAACTCAGATAAAGTGGCAAGTCAATTAATTTCAAAACTCACATAGTATGATAATAATAATCACATTCATCACTTTGTTTTGGTTAAAAAGCCCACTTGATTGCTGAGGGGTTTGTCGGGTTAGCTGCTTTCTTCTCTCGCTTTCACTTCTCGGTCCCGCGCGTTCCTTCAAGAATAACATCTTATAAGAGCGACACTACTTACTCGAAAAACGTAACGAACTAAACGCTCGGCTGAAGGACTTCTACTTGACTCGGGTTTCTCAACTTATCTAACTCGATCTTTCTCGGTTTCTCGGTTTTATCCAATTACTAAACCAACAGACTCTCAGACTCGGAAACTTGACTCAATAATATCCTAACATTTTAATAATTAAATAATCCATAAATATCAGAAAACACTATTCACATCACAAGTCTCGTTTTTCTCGATTTCTCGAGTTAAACGAACTCAAAAAATTATGAGATTAATTCTCGGGTTCTAATATCACAAATCATTCACAAACAAACTTTTTAGATCAAGAATCGAACATTCACAAACAGGTAAACGATCGACTTCGATAAATAGATGGAAAAAGAAAAAATTTCCAAATATAATAAAATATTTCTGAAAAACTCTAGAAAATTATATTAATTCATTTAATCACAAATGTTCACTCGGAAACTCATTTAAGACTCGATTATAACTCATGCTGACTCGACTCTGCTCGGTTTATAACTTAAAAAATAAAAATTATTAGATTTAAAAGAAATTAGTTTCATTTTTCTTAAAATAAATCAAAGACGTCGAATACGAAATCAGATTTAAAATCCGAACTCTGAATAAAAATTATTCGGAATAAAGTCTACGTCATTTCTCGTAAAATATGTATACTCTCGAAAAATTACCAAACTTGGCAAAATGACTCTAATTACTTCTAATTATTTATTAACTCGATTAATTTTTCTTATCTTTAATTTTAACTTTACAAAATGGCTCGTTTCCTATTTTCAACTCAATTTTTCATTAATAAATTTTATTACTTGATAACTTTCTCGTATTAACTTGGATTCAAAAATTTCAAAAAGCTAGATTAATTATTTTTATTCCAATTTCATCATTTAATCGCTAAATACTTCAAACAACATCATGAACTCAAAATTTCTACTTAAATTCTCATAAGGATCGCCTTTTATGGGATTTTTCCCGTAGGAATCCGTTTTCAATGATTTCAAGTTCTATTATACTCCAAATAGTTTCAAACTTAATATTCTAACTTTGTTTTATCATTCAAAACTCAAGATCAACAAAAATCATAAATTCTATGGCTCTTATGGTTCGAAATTTTCAACTTTTTAAACAAACAATTTTCTTTCTTCGATTTTTTCTATACTTAAGCTCCTTTTATTCTCAAAATCATAAATCAACCATCATACTAAGAAATACCAATATATAACATCGAAATTCATCAACTCCATATCCTATATAGTTCGAATTTTTTTTATAAAAAAAATTGTATAAAAATTCAAACTTCTTATTTTTCTTACCCTATCATCCTCGTATCAACAACTAACACTTAATCTTAACAAATATCATCAACTCAACACAAAATCATTAAATCCATATATATATATATAAATCGGCAATTTCACAATTTTGGGAAGAAATTCATACTCTTTTATTTTCTCCATTTTCATGCATCCACATCATTCAAAAATCATCAAGAACTTCATAACAAGAATAACACAACAAAAACTTCCTAAACTTATATTCATCTCCATCTGTTTTCATTAACCTTTGAGAGAGATATTTCTTCTTTACACACAACCACTTAGATTGAATTCTAGAACACAAATCCATCCCAAAAATCATGCTTGAATCATCAACATAAAAATACCTAAACATGCTCAAATTTTCGGTATACATACATATATATATATATATATACATATATATTATATATATATATATATAGATTTTCTCCTTCAATTTTCATACACATAAACACACAAGGATCATGAATATCATACTCAAAATCAAGAATCAAAACTCCTTCTTCTAACATCATTTTTGGCAGTTTTTAGGGGAGGGAGGAATCAAATTTCTACTTCTATTTCTTTGCATAAAAATCACTCAAAAGATCAAAGATCAAAGCTAAGATAAGAGACTTCGATTTTCTTGCTCAAAAGATCATTTTGATCGAACAAAAGAGGGAAGAAAAGAGGGGATTTCTTATGTTCTAACCACTAGAATCAAACAAGAATCAAGAGACTTACATAGAATTGAAGGCTTGATCGATCAAAGGGCTTTAAACCACGCAACTCTAAGCTTCAAACAAGCTAAAAATCGAGCTCCATATTTGGACACAAGGCTGCCGATTTTCAAAGAGAAAAGAAAAGGATGAATCCTAGTCTTAAATCATCACCATGACGAGAGGATTACAAATACCTTATTAGTTTAGTCGTTGGATGATCAGAGGCTGAGTTATCACCATTTTTGGAGCTTGAAGGATGTTCTTCAATGGAGGATTGGTTTGTGTGTGTGTGTGTGTGTTTATGCCAAGAGAGAGAGAGTGATGAGAGAGGTCGGAGGGAGAGAGAGATGAGAGAGAATTAGAGAGAGAAATGATCGAGAGAGAGAGAGTGTGTGTTTGCATGAGAGAGTGAGAGATTTTGAGAGTAAAAGGAATTAATAGAATTTTAGTTGCACCCGGTGATCAAAAACGCGATATAAATTTCGTCGGAAGAAAAAAATATCCGGTGCAATTTAACCCTACTTTTTCAATAAACTCTCAAACAATTTAAAACTCACCACGACTCTTTCTCGACGTCGAAAAACTCTCTACTTCATCCCAAACTTCACCAAATAAATCAAGAAATCCAGAAATCAAACTTTCAGATTAAAATTCCGAGCAATGAAGAAAAAGTTGGAATTCACTATTCATATTAGGGTTTTCTGGACCTTCAACTGAATTTTCTCTCGGACGATTTCGGACGACTCTCAAACCTATCTAAAAGCTTCTAGAATCATTTTTAGACTTAAAAGACACTAATTAGACGAAATTCGAAAAAGTTCGATAAATAGCGAAAACTCGAGAAAAGATATTATTCATCCAAAAACGAAACTTCTCAAAATTTTCCGAAATTCAAGCTCAAACTCAAACTGATATAATCATGCTCAATCAATTCATCACACAATCAATTCGGATAACCGAAATGATAAAAATCACGTAAAGGCATTCAAGGCATTTTAGTAATTTCACGAGAAAATTTCTTTTTTTCGGAAATTTTTATAACACAAAGGCACATAATTAAAATACATAAGCTCAGTTAAGACGAACTTAAAGACTTATAAGAGATCGGGATATTACATCCTCACCCCCTTAAAATAAATTTTGTCCCGAAATTTACTAACCTTGAGTAAAGAGCTCGGGAAACCTTTCCTTCATCTTATCCTCGAGTTCCCACATAGCTTCTTCAAAATCTTAACTAAGGGAATCAATTTTGTTCTAAGCTGCTGAATCTTACGATCCAGAATTTCCTCAGGTCTTTTCTCGTAACTTAAGTCGGGCTTAAGAGTTACATCTTCTTGGCAAATCATGTGCTTTGGATCGAACACATACTTAAGTAACTGCGATACGTAAAACACGTTATGCAAATTTCTGAAACTCGGCGGCAAAGCTAACCTATACGATATGACTCCAATCCTTTCCAGGATTTTGTACGGTCCTATAAATCTAGGCTTTAGCTTTCCTTTAACTCCAAATCGATGTACTCCTCTCGAAGGAGATACTTTCAAAAAGACTTTACTTCGTATCTCGAACTCTATTTCTAATCTTCGATTGTCGGCATACGACTTCTGCAGACTCTGAGCTTCCTTGATCTTCTCATGAATCTGACGGACAGATTCTATCATCTCTTCGATAGCTTCGAGTCCTATTAGTTTTCTCTCGCCTACCTCATCCCAGTAGAGCAGAGATCTACACTTTTTTTTTCCATAAAGGGCTTCGTAAGGGGCCATTCCAATTGTATTCTGATAGCTATTGTTGTACACAAACTCGACTAAAGGCAAAATCTTCTCCCAATTTTCTTTCTTATCTAGCACCACGGCTCTTAACATATCTTCCAAAATTTAGATCGTCCTTTCTGACTGACCATCCGTCTGAGGGTGGTAAGCTGTACTGAACTGTAATTTTATTCCTAGCTCTTTCTGAAAGCTTTCCTAAAAACGGCCAGTAAACTTGGAATCTCGATCTGAAGTGATCGTCTTCGGAACTCCATGTAATCGTACAATCTCCTTTACATAAATCTGGGCCAACTTATCTAATCCATAGGTGATAGGTATAGGTATGAAATGAGCGGACTTCGTCAATCGATCCACAATCACCCATATGGATGTATTTCCCTTCTTTATTTTTGGCAAACCTGTCACAAAATCCGTATTAATGTCATCCCACTTCCACGTCGGGACTGGTAATGGTTGGAGGGGTTCCAAAAGGTCTTTGGTGTAAAGATTTCACTTGCTGACAAGCTAGACATCTTTCCACAAACAAGGCCTCGTCTTTCTTCATTCGTGCCCACCAGAATTGCTGCTTCAAATCTTGGTATATCTTCGTACTGTCGGGATGGGCAGTATACGGGGTATCATGGGCTTCACTCATGATTTCGTTCTTTAGCTCTTCATCATTTGGTACACATAGTCTACCACAGAACAACAAGGCATTGTCATTCGATTCTCGAAAATCTTCAACTCCTTCTTTTCTGACTTTAGGCCTTAAGTTTTCCAACTTCTCGTCTTTTTTTGGCTGTCTATGATACGGGTTCTATGGTTGGGCTCCACTACTAGAGATGTAATGACTTTCTCCATCGACATCAGGGGTTTAATTACTTCGATTCTCATCCTTCCAAATTCTTCGATTAACTTTTCCTCGTCGGTGAGGAGAAATCCTAACTTCAAACATTCCTTTATGCTCAACGCATCGGCTACAATATTGGCTTTTCTGGGATGATAAGAGATTTTGCAGTCGTAATCTTTTACCAATTCAAGCCATCGTCTTTGTCTCATGTTCAACTCCTTCTGCTCGAAGAAATACTTCAGACTCTTGTGATCTGAAAAGATTTCACACTTGGCTCCATAAAGATGATGTCTCCATATTTTGAGAGCATGTACTATTACTGCCAACTCCAAATCGTACCTCGGATACTTCTTCTCATGAGGTTTAAGTTGTCTTGAAGCATATGCTATCACCTTTCCATTTTGCATCAATACACATCCTAAACCTTTGGATGAGGCATCTGTAAAAATGGCATAGTCCTTTCCTGCTTCAGGAAGGGCTAACACTGGGGCCATCGTCAATCTTGACTTGAGCTCTTGGAAACTTTGTTCACATTCTTCTGTCCATCTAAATTTGGATTCTTTCTTCAACAGACTCGTCATCAGCTTCGCTATCTTAGAAAATCCTTCTATGAATCGCCGGTAGTAACCTGCCAATCCAAGAAAACTACGAACTTCATGAACTGATGTTAGTGATTTCCACTCTTGAACTGCTTGTACTTTGACTGAGTCCACCTTGATTCTTTCGGACGAAACAACATGTCCTAAGAAATTCACTTCATTTAGCCAGAATTCACACTTACTGAATTTGGCATACAACTTCTCTGATCTTAGTTTTTGCAATACGATTCTGAGATGCGACTCGTGCTCTGCTTCGTCTTTTGAATAAACCAAGATATCATCTATGAATATTATCACGAATTTGTCCAAGAATTCATGAAAGACTCGGTTCATTAGATCCATAAATATGGCTAGGGCATTTGTCAAACTGAATGGCATTACAATGAATTCGTAATGTCCATAACTTGTTCTGAACACAGTCTTTGGAACATCTTCTTGCCTAATCTTCAGATGATGATATCTAGATCTTAAATCAATTTTGGAGAAAACGCTGACTCCTTTCAACTGATCAAATAGATCATCTATCCTTGGCAAAGGATACTTGTTCTTGAGTGTAATCTTGTTAAGCTCTCTATAATCAATGCACATCCTCAGACTACCATCATTCTTCTTCACGAATAGAATCGGTGCTCCCCAAGGGGAAACACTTGGTCTAATAACAACTCTTGCAACTGAATCTTTAACTCTTGGAGTTCTTTCGGAGCCATTCTGTATGGGGCTTTAGAAATCAGGGCTGATCTGAGCTCAAGATCAATCGTAAACTCCAATTGCCTATCAGGAGGTAATCCTGGCAAAACTTCTGCAAAAACGTCCTTATATTCTCTCACTGCTGCTACATCATCAATACTCAGCTCTTGCTCCTTATTCTTATTCAGGTAAATCAGATATACTTGCGTATCCTTTTTCCTCATCAACTTTTTTGCTTTCATAGCCGAAATTATCGGCATACTCTTCCTTGTTCTTCTCTCAACTCCATGCACTATGGTCAGCTCTTTTCCAGGAGGTTGAAACGTAATCTGCCTCTGGTCGCATCGGATTGTCACGAAATTCTCAGTTAACCAATCCATTCCCAAGATTATATCCACATCCCACATCTGAATTAGAATTAAGGATTTTGCGGATAACGTACGATTTTCGAACTCAAATTCTAAATTCGAACAAACATGCGACACTAATGCAGATCTACCCAAAGGGGTTGAGACTCTAAGCTCTTGGTTCGACTTTTCTACATCTAAGCCAAGGGTTTCTACACACGCACTAGCTATAAACGAATGCGATGCACCAATATCAAATAAAATGATAATGGGCACACCTTTAAGCTTTCCCATACATGCGAGATTTCCTTGGTCTTTGACTCCAGCTTTCTGCTCGATTGCGAAAACCCTCTTGCAGTGCAACGGCTCCAGCAGAGGGGGCTACTATTTCTGCGGCTGCGGCTTGCGCTGACCATGGGGTTTCTTTGGATGCGGGGCTCCTTGTATAGCTCTCATTTGCGAAGACAGGTTCTGATTTGGTCTTCCACTGCTCATTCCTTGCTGTTTACTTGGGCACTGGTTCGAGAAATGACCAGGTTTTCCACAAGTATAACAGACGTTGCTTCCTGCCTTACAGATGCCTTGATTTATCCTGCCATATTTCGAACATGGGGGGGAGTCCTAAGGGTCTGAAAGATGCGTTGTTCTGATTGCCTTGGGGTTTCGCTTTTTGAGCTTGCTGCTGCTGTTGTCCTCTTCCATGCCACGGTTTCTTGCTCGGACGGTTTCCACCACTCCATTTTCTTTTTCTTTTCGTGATTAGGCCGTGCTAGGAAGATTGAGGGATAAGTCATCATCTGGTTTTGATATTGAGGGGTCGCTGAAGAGAGCGATTCTTTCTCTGGCTGCATTGCCAACTCCATGTCGAGGGCTCGGTTATGGGCTTCATCATAAGTGAGACCACTTTGACTTGCAAGAACTACACGAATGTCTTGCCTTAAACCTGCTTCGAAAAGCTCACACATCTTCTTGTCGGTATCTACTTTGTCGGGGGCAAAATGAGCTAATTCGAAAAATTCGCGGTCATACTCTGCTACAGTCTTCTTTCCTTATCTTAGGTTCACGAATTGGTTTGCTTTCTGCTTCCGATAACTCCTGGGCACATACTTCTCATACAGGGCTTTCTTGAATTGCTCACCACGTCAGATTCTTGCACTCTTCAGTAGTATACGTCCTCTGTCGGGCTTCCCACCAATACTCGGCGGAACCTTTGAGTTGATACGCCATGCATTCTAGACATTTGCGATCTCCACAATAAAGAAAACAAAAAATTCGCTTCAGATAACGAATCCAGTCCTCAACTTCTGCAGGACTGTCTTTACCATCGAATGTCGGCGGGTTTTATCTAAGAAAAAGCTCTTTGATTCGATGTTCGTTTTGAAGAGGCGGGGTCTGGTCTCGTCGCTCTTCCTCATCGTTTTGTTTAGCTCTCTTGTTTCATCTTCTTGGCAGAATTCTAAAAGAAATGCTAAAAATTAGAAAATTTCGGCAAACTTACTCGGAAATTTTCTTGACTTTCGAACATTTCTCCTCTCAAGAGGAAACATAATTCTCGATCGATACTTATCATGCATTTAGGGAAGAATTTTCTCAGATAAGGCATGCGATTTGCAAATAAAATAATCCTCAATTTAATCAACACAAGTATTCTAGTAATTGTATGTATTTTCAATAATATCATCAATTTCAACTCATCCATAAACACCATGCTCAACAATTTCTCATATATTCAATAGAACACAGCATATATAAAATATAATCACTTAGAATTTCACATCTCAATTAATCTGGAAACACTTAATTTAATAACTCGACTCTTCTACTCATATTTCAAAGACAAACAATTCTCAAACAATTAGGAGACTCAAAGTTGATTTTAACAAGCTAACGGCTTCTTTTTATATCATCGGAATGATGGCCTCTTTTGAGGACTTATACCAAAATAAGGGATAAATATTCACATCAGAAAAATTCCCTACACGTCTACAAGACGTCTATATCTCAAAAGGGAAACGAACAAGACACGAGCTACTACTTCGCTTCCTATTCTACCAACTATCTAAGCAACAATTCATATAATTTACATCACAACAGAAAATAAAAAGAGTTCAACTCTCGACAGAAAAGTAAATATTGTTCGTGATTTCCACAACTTTCTAGAATTTGACCTAAGCGTGAGGGTCATCACTGCTCGGGTCACGTCACCACGTTGCTCCTCGGGATCCTCCTCTGGATCTTCCTTGGGATCCTCCTCTGGATCCTCCTTTTCCTTCTCGCCATCCTGACCCTCTGTTGCTACTAACGACTCTATGAAGTTGCCATAGGTGTGTCCGGAAACTTCCCACACATCGGTCATGTCTTCGGTCTACTCATCCTCAAAGCGGGAGCTGATGTCCTCTAACTCACACTCATCCCACGGGGGACTCTCAGGACTGCTCACGCAATGAAGGTACGCTGACACGTCGTCTACACCGTCAAGCTTTAGCTCACGTCCCTGGTTGGGCCTAACTGTCGGGGTCTGGAAAGACGGGTATGGAACGGAGAAGTGGTCGCTCGGCAATGCCTGAAGGTAACTGTTGCCCACTGCGGTATCGGCTGTAGAATCCTCAAAGAACTCGCCGTCGTCGCTATCGCCGGTACGCATCGGCCTAGAAGGCTCGGCTATGGGCTGCACTGGAGAGGGAGTGCAGTCACGGCGCATGAATTCCTCTAGCTGGTCATGCAAAGGAGGTAAAACTCTGAAAGAGTCATACGAACCTGCTGGCTGAGTTGTTGCTGAGCTAGATAAGGCAAAGGGGTCGAAAGAGCGGATAGGGAGTACGTCTTCCGAGTACGGGTGGTACTGAAAAGAGGCTCTCGGCTTAGGGTGAGGTGGAGAGGGGACTAGTCCGTCTCGAAGAGGAGACTGAGGCTGAGGCTGAGGCTAAAAAACAAAGCCGTTCGGCTAGGATGGAAGAACAGGGTCAAACGATCAGGGAGGCGGGGCACCGTACTCAATGAACTGACCTGACATAGTAGAAATGAACGCATTGCAGTCGCCGTAAAGATATATACCTAGGTACTGGCGTCCAATGAACCTCGGTACTAGCGATGCTGCCCAGTCACGCCAATCTCGAGGAAGAGCTTGAATCAGATGAATCATTCTGTTGAGTGCACTAACATCAAGATACATCACTGTCTGCCAAATCTTATGGTACCGCACTAGAAATTCAGCGATCATCTCATGATACGACAACCTAATATGCAGATACTCCTGCATCATCACTCGGTTGCTCTCATCGTTCATTCTATACGAGTTTAATCGGGTTAAGCACACTTAAACAGTAAATCAACACATTTGAATTTCCCAACTCCACATACTCATTTTTGCTTCCCAGAGAGGTTTTATTGCTCAGGGTACTTGGCAATTCCATTTCACGAAAACGTTTGCACAAACGTTCCATCCATTTTGATTTCCACACAAAACACAGAATTAGGGAAGGCATTCTAAAGCAATCTAGTTATTCAAGCTACTTACCAAGCTTTTATCTCTAGACAAGCGCAAATAGCAAACTAAATAACTCGACAAGGGATCATGCTCGGGAACAAGGGAATATAGATTGAAAGCGATACCAAATAGAACATGCTTTCAATTCTAATCTCAAATGAACGAGCATTAATAAATAATTCCCAAGTGTCGAAGAAATTAAAATATCTCACGTCTAAGTCAAGTAGAATAAAAGGGGAAACGGGAAATAGTTTCTAGCATCAAGCTCATTGTATCGACACAACATCAGAGTATTGTAGTTAAAACAAATAAACAAGTTTGTTTATCATGCAGGGGAATAACATCTCAAGTCCTACAATTGCATTACATATATGAAGATATGCAATTGCAAGCTTAAACCAAAAGAAGACTCGACTTTATCAAATAACCACACTGCCGAGCACCGTCCGCCATCACCATCCTGCTAACCTACACATTTAGAAATACATGCAAAGTTGAGTACTTTGTACTCAGTGAACACATGCCAAAATAATTTAAAACTTTGCTCGATAGATCTATATAATTGAACTTGTCTTGCCACTGCATCACAAGTATCAGTACAGTTTAAAACGTTTAACTTGTGCATGCAAAAATGATTTTTCTTTTCTTGAAATAATTACGCAGTCAACATATATAATTTGAATAGCAGGTGTGAATCAATCTACCACATAATTCTCGTGTGTCAAGAAGTAGGCTTCCTTTCAAATTACTGTGATCGGCCTAACTGAAGCAAGGCTCACAATCACATCAAACAATTAATACATGTATTCTTATCTCACACAGGATAATAATAACTCAAGTAGATGATTAAACATACCAAACTCAGATAAAATGGCAACTCAATTAATTTCAAAACCCTCAACAGGTCACACTGTTGGTTGGACTGAGAAAGCGACCGCATCCTTCAGTGACGTAATTTCCATGTCACGTTGTTGGTTGGACTGAGAAAGTTCATTTATGAGCATCTGGAAGGTTTTCTGTTCTTCCTCAACAGCTTTGGTCTGTCCCTCCAACAGCTAGAATCAACCCTCCCAGGTATCCAAAATACGACGATTGTCAC
Source organism: Schizonepeta tenuifolia (assembly GCA_029490685.1). Classification (NCBI taxonomy): domain Eukaryota; kingdom Viridiplantae; phylum Streptophyta; class Magnoliopsida; order Lamiales; family Lamiaceae; genus Schizonepeta; species Schizonepeta tenuifolia. The sequence goes on from JANLIY010000008.1 coordinate 3,581,618, forward strand.
TCACCTTTGTGACAATGCCATCGAACTGAGTGATAGAAGTAAGTTCTTCTCGGAGCTACACAAACTGTGTGTCCATGTAAGCTTTGTGAGAGTCCTTTACTTCCTTCACTTCAGCAGCCATGGTTTTAGCCAAAGTGTTGAATTGGGCTCTGACTGAAGTGAGCATGGCTTCAGTTTGCTTTAAAGACTCAAACTTAGTTTCATAAGTCTTCAACACCTCAACTTGGATGAGTTCGACTGTGTCTTTGTGATAGGTAGTCAAGTCTTCTTTGTCAACAATGAAGGAGTCCACAGTTGCCTTCAAGTTGTTGATCACCTCAATAAGATGCTAGATATCGACATTGACTGTGGAAAGATCATTTCGGCCGCTTGATTATGCTTCAACATTGGGTTTATTAGCCTCAGGCACGACCAGTGTGCATTTCTTCGTTAGTTGTCTCATTTTATTTGACCAGATTGGTCTCCTCAGTCTTTTTATTGACTGGAACTTTAGAAGTGGGCTGATCCTCAGTCATCGGAGGATCTTGGATAAGAAGCTGCTTTCTTACCCATCCACATTCACTGACATGTTTGGAGTGTATCTCTTAATGTTGGAGGGTGACCACTTCATATTCTGGACCAAGAGATGCGAGAAAGGATGCAATCAGCTCGTCACGTCTTTGCACGAGCACATACGTGCTATTAAAATCGAAGGTGTCCTTCAATTATGCCTCGGACATCTGCATCTCTTGAAGGTTGTGGAGCTTTAGCATGTCCTCCAGAAGGCAATAATCACCTAGAGCAACATAGGTGTACAACAGCAAAACTGTGACCATGATCAGAGAATTAGATCGGGGCTCCAGCTCGGGGTGGAGGATCAGAGCTTCTTTTGTAGCTCGGAGATGCAAATTGTAGTACTTGGTCTCCAAAGCCTTTTGCTCCAACTCTGCTAGAGTGAGCACGTCCATGTCATCCTTGAAATTGAAGAAAGGGAAAAGCTGAGGGTCAGCAATATTCTGAGTTGTATTTGCATCGGTTAGCTTAGTCATTGCCTCTGATTGAATTTACACTTCCTTTTCAGTGGAGGAGATTAGAATGGTGGTAGGAAGAGATCAGGTATGAGAATGAGAGGGAGTTGGAACATTTGTGATCCTTTCTGGAGTCCTGTCCCCATCAGATGGGCATCAGACTGAGAGTGGATGAGGAGACAACACAGTCGACATGGCCAAATGTGCCTCAGTCGTCTCATGTCAAAGAGCCTCAATCCGATCCTGACTGGTCTCTCTCAGTTCCCTCTCAAAGTCCTTGCTCGGAGACTAACTGGGTGACATCACGACCCTACGGTGCATGGAAGCTCGGATGGCTGCATCCGGAACAGTTTGGCTTGTTGTCATTGTGCCATACTGTGTGAAGGGGGCTTCCTTCGATAGAGTTTCATCGTAACTCACCAATCGATGAGATTATTTTTCTGCCAGCTTCTCCACAGGCTGAGCAGTGGGAGAGACGCGTTCTTCTTCAGAATCCTCATCTCTGAGAGTCAGAGGAGGAGTTTTCGGCTTCTTAACCCTGACTCACTTACTCTTCTATGAGGCCGAGAAAGATAGAGTGGTTTCATCATCGACTGAGTCAACAAGGGACTCAGTTGGGTGCTTAGCACGAACTGTAGGAGCAGCCTTCTTCTGCTCAGTTCGTGCTCTCTTATTGCCTCCATTAGCGGGAGAAGCGTCTGTGGGCTTTTGCTTGTATTGGAGAGTGAGCACAACATTTATGCGACTTTCCTCGAAGAAGAGCTTGTCCTTGTCTGAGATTGGCTCGGTATCATTGTGCTCCCAGTCCACGTCCAGATTGGGAATTGAGTACAGGATTATTGAGCACACCTTCGTGCCATACATCATTTTTTGTTTGTAGGTGAAGGTGTTGTTGGTGTGAACAATTCTTATAGACTCAGTCTCGAATTGATTTTAAAAGTAACTCATCCAGTGGATGTTGTGATCTCCATAGATGGCCATCATCGGCTTCATATTGGGGCAGTTGACATCTCTTTTCCAACAGACAAGGAGATGTACGCAATTGACCACTATGTTGAACAACAGTCGGGTGGCTGGCTCCAACTGGGTTCGCTGCATCCTAGCCTCGAATTCTTCGTGATTGATGATGATAGACTTGATGAATCTAGTCATATCATAATTTAAAAACTCCAATCGGTCATCTCCTGTGGCAGGGAGTTCGTACAACTCCCTCAAGCGCAGGTCAATGTCGATGGTGTGTTGTTGCTTCATGTAGGGTCCTTCTCCTTGACGAGTAGGGAGATAGACATGAGTAGAAAGAACACCACATCTTTCCTTCCTCATGTTGACGAAGAACTCAACGGCAACGGAGGGAAAAATGCAATGGGGTTCAAGGGATACCCATTTCTTCAACCTCGAGTGAGTTGACCTGTTCATCATTGGAGAGAGTGCTTTGTGATCTTGATGGGCAAGAGATATGATTTGTTTGAACACCACTTGTGAAGGAACAACGTCTAGTTCTGGAGTAATTAGGGCGGCAGAGATAGAGATTGGTTTTGCTGTTCTTACTGCCATAGCTTCGATCTGAGAAGATAGACTTAAAACGAGAAAAGATCACAAGGAAGATTGCAAGAACAAGTAGGGAGATAGCATATATGAAATTTGTAGAAGGTATGTATATATGAATGATTCAGAAAGGGGATTAAGGGTTTATGTCACACCCCGACTCTCGAGGTGTGACTTACGAACACTAACACAACTTAACCATCTAACAATCATCTCAAATACGGGGAACATGCTCGAGGAAATGCTAAAGAAAAGCAATAGTACTTGAATAAGACTATCAAAGACATAATGAAGCAATAACCGAGCATATTAATTTACATACCAGTGAGAAAACGATAAGTATTTCAAGCTAACGAGAATAAGATTCATCAAAACATTAAGGTCATCGAGCACATTGCTCGGAACAAAAACAAGTATCAAGTATATAATAATAGTTTTTCATTTTAAAAAGGTTGCAGCGGAAACTCGACTCAAATCCCAACATTCACACGTATGAAGACGTGCAAATGCCAGTCTGACATTCGACTCAACTCAACCAAACAGCCCACACCACCAAGCCTTTCCTGCCATCGCCATCCTGCTAACCTACACGTTTAGGAATACATACAGGGCTGAGTACTTCGTACTCAGTGAACACATGCCGAAAACATTTGGAAAAGATGCTCTTAAAGTTATATCAATTGAACTTGCCTTGCCGAAGCATCACAAGTATCTATGCAACTTAAAACGATTTTACTTATGCATGCTAAAACATTTTCTTTTAAATAGACTGCGCAGTCAAAATATAATATATACTCAACAGTATGCATCATCTGTCACAAATTCTCTCACTATGCCGAGAAGTAGGCCTCCTTCTCGAACACTGTGACCGGCCCAACCGAAGCAAGGCTCACAGTCACCTCAACAATTAACATACCACACGTGGGTTTCCTGCCTTTCACAGGATGATAATAACTCAAACAAACAGATGATAACACATACCAAAATGAATAAAATGGCAAGTCAATTGCATTTTAAAAAAATTCACATAATAATACTCAATAGTATATTAGCATTCATCGATAGTTTTGGTTTAGCAAAGCCCACCTGTCTTCCGACGTTCTAGCTAGGTGGCTTACGTGCTATCTGTCCTTGTTTATTTCTCCGTCCTGCTTGATCCTTCACAGTTTGACATCGATAAAGAAGATAAGATACTACACAAAGACGGATATTAAACGTTGGTCTCGACTGAAGGACTTCTACTTGACTCGCTGCTCTCTAAGTTATTCTTTTCTAAATAAGTCTCGTATTCTCGTCTCTAAGCCATTAACACTACTCGATAATTGATTAATACTACTGACCAATGTCTTAGCACTTCTCGCTTTAATTATGAACGTCGTCTATCTAAACTCTATTACTCGAGTTTTCTTTTATATTCTTAATCAATTCTCGATTTAATTATCAACTTAATAACTCAATTGTTTTGTATACAAAACAAACTCAGTAATTTTTCACGTCATCATCAAATAATATCATTCACTCAAGCACGTTAATTCAATCGCATAATAATTCAAAATAAATCAAACACATTGTCTCGAATCCAATCACATTTCAAAACACGTTAATATCTAGTCAATTTTTATTCTAGAACTTACTTCAAATACGAATTCCTTTTTATAGAAACTTAAATAATAAAATTTATCTTTCTCAACTCATATACGACACTTTTCCAAACTCGTTGTTTTATGAAAACATATTATAAATCTTTACTCACTTAATAAAAATTCTTTTTATTTTTATTAAACTCTTATGAAATAGGAATTTTATTTCTATTTCTAACTCAATTCTTATTCTTGACTCAAACTATTACTTTTAGATTAGTATCTCGACAACTCTTCTCGGTTTATTTTTAATCCAAACGGTTTGAAAAAAAACTTACTTAATTTATTTAATTAATTAATTACTTTCAAAATCACTACTCGATATCTTACTCGTATTTTATCCCATTATTTTCTTGATTAAACTATACGAGTATTTCAACTTAACTCGTCTAACACCTTTCCTTGACTCGATTAAATCTTCTCTTCGCCTTCTTATCATTTTATTCTCTTTATTTTAACTCAATTTTCTTGACTCTTACTTATTTAATTAAGAAATTTCTTTTCTTCTTTTATTTACTAATTTAAGACTCATTTCCTAATTAATACATGTTCTCCTTTATTCTTCAATTAATTTTTTTATTTCAATAAATATCTAGATTATTTTATTAATTTAATTACTAATTTCCTTTTTGATTTAATTTTATTAAAACTCAAATCTTCAAGTTCTTACTTAAGAACACCTACTTGATGTTTTTTCCTTTTTAACTTAAATCTTCACTCTTTTATCACAATAAATCCTATGACACTAGGATTTAAACCTACTACTCAATATTATACTCAAGAACATCATAACATTAAAAATATTAAATCATCTATATTTATTTTTCATCAAATATTTTCACATAAAACTCGATTTTCACACAACTAAATTCTCAAAGGATTAAATCATCACATCTACTAATATTCTCAAGCTCAAACATCAATTTAAATCGTCACAAAAATCAACAAAATATTTTAGCCTTCTTTGCCCCATACTCACGGCAATCACACAAAAATTAGGGCAATTGATTTCTTTTTTTTTTTCAAGCACACATAGCAATTCTCAACATATTCAAAGGTATAAATCATGCATAAAAATAACAATAACTCATGAAATTCAAATTCTCCTATTTTTGCCTAAATTTTTGGTCCTAGTCAAATTTTTAGGGCTTTTATTTTCTTTTTCTCTCTTAATTCATAATTTAATCCCTAGAGTTCAAATTTCTTAATGAATTTCTCACTCGAATCTTGAATCGATAACCCTAGGTTTGCCTAAACGTAAAATAAAATCATGCATGTATTGTTTTCTTTACTTTAGGGCTTTAGAGATACATATATACAATTATTCAAATAAATACCATACTTTGAAAATTAAATTGGATTCCTCGTCCTTGATCTTCTCCTTGGCCGAAAATGGTAAAGCTTGGGGCTCAATCTTCTAGTTTGACTCCTTTATGGAAAAACTCACTTGAATCCTCAAGAAAATATGAAACAACAATTAATCATCCATTTTAGGGCTTAAGAGCCGAAAATGAAGAAGAAATTTGGATGATTATTGAAGATTAATACTCAAAAATTGGGAAAGATCAATACCTTTTAAGATTAGGGCTTTGGAAGCTTGATGATGGATTGATCCTCACTTGATCTTTATGATGGATTAGAGCTTGATTCTAAGCTTGCATGGAAGGAATCCTACCCTATGTTTTGAGGGGAAACTCACGGCATTGAGAGAGAGAGGGAGAGAGAATTTTTCTTTCTTGTTTGATGGAGAGTTTTCGAGAGAGAGAGATAGATAGAATGAGAGAAATTTTTCTCTTGAATAAATGGAGTGATCAAGAGAGAGAGTAGATGGAATTGTGTAAAATGCATGTACTCCATTATTTTATTAGATATTGTCTAGATATTCTTCCAACATATAGAATATTAATGATGAAACCTAGTTTGTAGGTGTTGGAAATAGGATTGAGAGAGAGATATGTCACAGCCCCAAATCCCGAGGGACGGCAGAAGCCGGGGTGCGACTGGGATTGGATTAAAGAAGTGGGGAAGAAAGGGGACGTAAACAATAAACATACATACAAGACAACACTAATTCTATGAACAAGACCTATATATATAAGTGCATGAAGAAAGAAGAGTTTGATCAAGAAGATCACTCGACAAAGGTTACAGAAAGAAACCTAAGTCATAAGTACGAAACATGAACTGAAAGTGATATTCCTACTTACACAGCATCTAGAGTTACGCAGCGGAAAAATAAGCTAAGTACAAGTCATCTCTATCTCATAATAAGCTCAACTCCTAACTCAACCCTCCTCCACTGCCGTCGCTTCAACCTGCACATTTAGAAATATATGCAGGGCTAAGTACGAGAGTACTTAGTGGGCATAATGCCGAAAACATAATCATAGGTATTGATAAATCAGGCAGCTCATTTATAGCACATCGGGGTTTTCATTTAAAAGAGCCCGTGCCTATTAAACATTTTTATTTAATTCAATAAGTTGGCTTTGCAAAGCACTTTCCATAGATGTTACGTTCAAATCTTGACCAGTCATTATCACCGTGGCTGGTTACCCCTCAACAGGATACCACATACACCACAGGCTACAGTGCACTAACACTGAAAAATACCTAATGACTAACTCAGAGCCGATCATTAAGTAGTTAACACCTAATGGTTAACATACAAAAATTTTGGAAAGCACGACGGCTAACTCAGATGGTACAAGAGAACTCACATAAAACATGAAACAATTTATTTATGCCTGATATCACTTTGAAAACACAGTTATCAAAGCTCATAAAGGATAACTTTCGAGTTGTGGAAAAACCCACATTTTATTTGTTATATATAAAAGCCCACCTCGAAGATTACAGAACTAAATAACGAGATTCCTTCCTTTAGCCTTCTGTTCTTTCTCTGAGCTGACTTCCTCCTTCATCGTGAAATAATCATACGTTGGTAAGTTGTCGAAACGATATAAGAAAACGGAAATCGAAATCAAATTCGATTTAGTCTTTTATGGTTTTTCAACTTTTAGGCATTTGCACGCTTATCTAACTCTTTTATTTATTCGGATACGAGACACGAACTTATCTCATTTAGCATTCATAAGTTTGGTATTTGACACTGAGGTCAGTAGGAAAACGGCATTCGTTAGCTCATAATGACTTAAAAGATTGAAAGAAACTAAGTTGAGAAGAAATCAACTTAGGAAAATAGGTTCTGAAAATTTACTGCACAGAACAGAGGTTCTGGGGACTGCCCAGAACAGAGCATCCCGAAACAGGTGATGTGCCCTGTACCGTTAGAAAGCCATGGAAGTCTAGTTTACGCTCCAATTTACGGATCTCAAATCCGATAAACGAACTAAGAGATATAGCAGTTTCCGTGAAGGATCGCAGAAACTGCCGAAGCTAACCCTAATGCTCGATAAGATCAACGCACGGCTTCCTAGGTTCGTTTTATGATATCGAACCTAAGTTCTCACGAATTTCACACAACAAGGCAATCAACACATACCATAATACGTGAAGAACTCCTTTCATTTCTCGTTCATAACATGACATATAAAACCTCGCCATTAAAACTAAACAATTACTATACCAAGTCAATTTAAATCCTAACTTCTCGATTATAACCAAAGCTCAACATTTCATAGCTTGGATTCATACGACGTCAAGTACAAAGTTGTTCTCCTATCATTAGCATTCATTAATAACCAATTAGCATCCTCAAACGTCGTTTCTATAATTAATTAAAAATATCTATTCGCCTCTTACGAAATTTCAAACATTAATAGAATTCGATCAAATTATACCATATCATCCATTATCTATCGTGAATCATTTCCTCAATCCATTAACCAAACTCGGTTTATTTCCAATTATTTGTCTCTTATGTTTTACAAAATATTTTTAGAATAAATCCAATTAATTTATATCATCATCTAATATCATAAGAGACATTATTCCATCATAATATCATTAACTAAATCAAACTACAACCAATCCCCTAATCCTCATAAAAATCGGTAGTTACTCAATAATTAAAGGGGTGATTTTCTTCATCAATTAGCTCCATTAATTCATTCATCATACTACTACAATATCAATTATCCAAACAATTTTAAGAATCAATACATCCTACTAGTTCCCCCTAAATTTCGGTCCTAACCTAGAATTAGGATTCTTAATTTTTCTTCACCAATTAACCAAAGGAATTAAATCTAATCCAATTAATTACAAGAATTAAGATTGAAAACTTCATCCTAATTACATCTAATTTTCGGTCATAATTTAAATAACAAGAATGGAATTTGAAATGGATAGATTGAAAGCTAAGATGAATACCTTGAGTATTATGTAATTAGAAATGGAATTGGATGCAAGATGATCAAGATAAATAAAATTCCTTGCAAGAACTTGATGTATTCAACAATGGAGGATTGAAGAAATTTGGGAGAGGGATGGAGTGATGGCTGCGTGAGTTGAGAGAGAGATGGAGAGATAAATGACTAATTTAATTAATAGAATAGTAACTAACATAGGTGGCTAATTGTTTATTATTTGAATACATAAAGTAGGATGAGTCATAAGTTTATATTATATAAAAATCAAATATCTATATATATGCATGTTGAAGTCGGCTAAGTAGGGAATTTTTATCCCAAATACCGCGTTTTCCGGCTCGTTACGACGTTATAACAATCGAGAAATAATAATACGTGTTCGGCACGTTTTCGTCAAATTTCGATTTGACCATAAATTCCGATATAATTTATATACTTAAAAAGTATATTTTAAACTTAAAAATCTAAAAAGATTTTTGGGACATCACAGTCCGGAAATTAGTTTTCGTACGCGAAAACCCTATTACGGTAGTCATTTAACTGACTTCCGTAATTTATTTTTGGAAACGGTTTTCACCGTTGGTCTTAGAATTTTATTTTATGAACTTAGGCGTGCAAAGCCGTAATTATTAATTATTTTCATTTTTATCGACGGTAAGGATTTTCTGGGGTATTACAAGATAGATGGATTTGATGGTGATGGGATGAATGCATGTATTTATTTAACTTGTTAGGTAAGTTCTTAGATTTTAGTCATCATTAGGAATCTCATGATGATAACCTAGGTGTAGGCTTTGAAAATAGGTTTGGAGAGAGAGAGATTAGGGAGAGATGGAGAGAGATGACGGTGGAGAGGGAGAGAGATGAGAGGGATTTTCCCATTATTGTCACAGCCTCAAATCCCGAGGGACGGCAGAAGTCGGGGTGCGACTGGGATTGGATTAAGAAAGCGGGGAAGAAGGGGGCTAATTGACTAAACATACATGAAAAACATCGACAAACTATGAAACAAGACTTTGAAATATAAATAAGAAAGAGTTGATCCCTAAGGATTACTCGACAAAAGTACAAAAGAAACTAAGTTCATATTACAGACTTTGACTACAAGTATTGTTCAAAAAAAGTGATCTCAAAAGAAACTCAGAGCTTGGCAGCGGAAGGGTTCTAACTATGCGTCCTATACTTTAACTCAACATCAACCGTCGCCGTTCACCGTCGATTCAACCTGCACATTTAGAAACAATGCAGGGCTAAGTACAAACGTACTTAGTGGGCACGATGCCGAAAACATAATCATAAATATAGATAAATATGGCATTTTATAAACGTAGCACATCAGAGTTTTATTGAAAGAATCCGTGTCTACTAAACATTTTCTGACTTTTTCTCATAAATCACTCGGCCGAGTATTTTCAGGTATGCTATGTTCAATCTTGACCAAAACTAATTCACCGTGGCTGGCTACCCCTCAACAGGATACCACATACACCACAGGTTACAAAGTGCACTAACTCTGGAAAGCACTTAGCAGCTAACTCAGAGCCGATCGTCAGTTAATCTAAAATAGACTAACTCTAAATCTGGAAAACACGAATGTTGACTCAGATAGGTACAAGAGAACTCACATAAAAACATAAAACAGTTCATGCCATAATATCACTTTGAAAACACAGATATCAAAGCGATAAAAGAAAGATTTTCCGAGCATTGCTCATTTTATTTTGTATATAAAAGTCCACCTTGTAAAATACAGAACTTATAAGCCAAAAGCTTCCAACTTGGATCTTCTGTCCTTTCTCTACTGTTGGCTTCCTCCTTCATCGTAAAATAAATATATTTTAAAAAAACGGTTCGTAAAAGATACTCGAAGAAAGAGAATCGAAGAAAGATTTAGTTGTTTTATTCTTTTGGCATTTGCACGCTTACTAGATTCGTTTTACTTAAACGGGAAACGAGACTCGTACTAATCTCGTTTTGAACTTGGAAGATCTCATACTCGACTCTCGGGTTAGTAGAGAAGGTAGTCGGTACCTTAATACGACTTTAAAGATTAAAAGAAACTAAGTTGGAAAGAATCAACTTAGGCGATTTACATTTTAGATTGTTAAACGCTTTATGAAATTTCTCGTTTATTACTTTTTTTTAATGAAGGGATAAGATATAATATCTCGACTGGTTTTCATCATTAAAGGTCTTTTACTTGACTCTAGAGTCAGTAGGGAGATGTTGTTAGATAAAAACGGCTTAATCGATCAAAAGAGACTAAGTTGTGAACTAAACAACTTAGAAAACAAGAAACTGAAATTTTACTGCACAGTCCAGTAACTCTGGAGGCTGTCCAGAACAGAGGACTTGGAAACAGGGGGTGAGCCCTGTACCACTAGAAGGCTTAGGAAGTCTAGTTTCTTCTCCAATTTACGGATCACAAATCCGATAAACGAGCTGGAAGATATTACAGTTTCCGGCGAGGGTCGCAGAAACTACCGAACAAACCCTAATTGCTTGAAGGTTCGACGTATAACGTCTTAGGTTCGTTCTAAGCTCTCGTATTCATTTTTTTAGAAACTGAACTCTCAAGACAGTCATCACGTACCTCCGTACGTGACAAACTCCTTCTCAAAACTCGCTCAAAATCACGACGTTCTAACGTCGGATTTCAACTAACAAGTACTATACCAACAAAAACTTCAAAACACGTTCTAGTTCTCGATTACAACTATAGCTCATATTAGATTAACTCGAAAGCTTATGACGTCAACTAGAAAGATGTTCTAAATTTCATCATAAACAATAATATCATATTAGAATTTTCATCCGACTTCTTGATTATTAGTTACAACTACATATTCATCTCTTACGCGATTTTTTCAACGTTGTCGGATTTCGTTCAAATTTTACGACGTTAAACTACGTCTAATGTGAAACACTTTCATGCATGTAAACACATCTTAACATCATTATAACTCAGTTTATAAAGTGATCTTTGCCTCTTATGTTTCATTAAACATTTTTAGAAAAATTCCCAATTAAATCCTATAATCAATTAACATTATTTGCAACATAAAAAAACAACTAACAAATGATCACTTATATCAAACATGTATAAACCCCCAATTACTCTATAATTTTCTGGTTTTAAACATATGTTAAGGGGATGATTTTCTTCTCCAATTAACAATATATATTCACTAATCAACATCTTATATTATTCATTAATCGATTTTAATTCCAAAAACAACTAACATGCATAAAATTCCTAAATTCATACTTCAAAATCCTAATTGAAAACTTACAAACACATAGGGCTTTCAATCCCTTTTCATTCCATACACTAATTAAACATCTATTAAGCAAGAATCAATGATCAAAAGAAGAAAAACAAAAATCCTACTATTTTCCCAAAAAATTCTGCATTAACATAGATGTTAGGATTCTTGGTTTTGATCATTTTTAATCCATAATTATCATATCTAACACATCCAATTACATTATTCTAAGATCAATTCATCTATCACATAACCTTAAAATTTCGAACAAGAAGGAAAAGAGAAGAAAAGAAAATCTAAATGGATAGAATTGTGGAGGATCATCATACCTTGAGAATTAAACAAGGATGTATGGTGTTTGAATGGATGATTGAGGACTTGTGTTCTTTCTTCAAGCTTTGAAGGTGTCTTCAGTGGTGGATAAAGATGGAGAAGATGAAGTTTGAGAGTGTGTGTGTGTGTGTGCTGCCGAGAGAGAGTGAGAGAGAGAGATGAAAATGGTTTTGTCTTAGATGATGAAATGATGAAAATGTTGAATGGTGTAAAGGTTATTTTAGGTGTCATTAGGCTAATTAAGGTCAACATGCAAGTTAACACCTAGGTATGGTGAGGTGGCGGCTGCATGGAGGAGATTAAGAGGGATACGGGTTTTTCCGGCGCGATCCGACGTTACGGGAAAACGAACGACGAAAAACGTTGTTCGGTACAAAAATCGTCGCGATTCGATTTGACTTACAAAAAATTCTAACGTATGATCTTAATTGGAAAATAAATTTACAAAATTTATTTTGACAAAAACTCGGAACGACATAGTCCGAGTTTCGTCCGGAAAAACATAAAAACAACCTTTCTTAGCGTGTTCGTATAGCAATTTTATAAACGTTAAAATTAAACGGTTTTCCGTTCTTAGTTTATGAACTAAGAACTTTTCGTACGCGCTAACCCTTAGCCTTAAAAATTATAAACTTAGGCGTGCAAGCCATTTATTTAATTAACTTTAAATTTTAGAACGTAAGGAATTTACGGGGCATTACACTTTAATTACAAAAGGAAGAGTAATTCTCGAAGGGTTACTCGACTGAAAGTACACGATGGATAAACTAAGTTATAAGACAGATCTTAGTCTACAGTGATTACATACATGTTCATCAAAATACTAGAGTTTTGCAGCGGAAATGTGATTCATACTAACTAAAGTCTTCCTAAGACAACTTTATTCAACCCTCGCCGCTTCCATCGCTTCAACCTGCACATTTAGAAAACATATGCAGGGCTAAGTACAAAAGTACTTAGTGGGCACGTTGCCGAAAATATAATCATAAGTATAAATAATCAGGCATCTCATAATCGTAGCACATCGGGGGTTTTATTGAAAAAGACCCGTGTCTACTAAACATTTTTCTGACTCATTTACATAAATTAGCTTGTACAAGCATTTTTCTGGTATGTTACGTTCAAATCTTGACCAATTCTCATTCAGCGTGGCTGGTACCCCTCAACAGGGTATCACATACACCACAGGTTACAAAGTGCACTAACTCTGGAAAGCACTTAGCAGCTAACTCAGAGCCGATCGTTAACTAATAAATCTGGAAAACACGAAGGTTAACTCAGATAGGTACAAGAGAACTCACATAAAATATTTAAACAGTTTATGCCATGATTATCACTTGAAAACACAGATATCAAAGCGATAAAGAAAGGTTTTAGAGCATTGCTCGTTTTATTTCATATATAAAAGCCCACCTTTGTGATACAGAACTACTAAGCACTAGCTTCCGATCTCCTTTCCTTACTGCTGGCTTCCTCCTTCATCGTAAAATAATAACACTTAAAACCGGGTCGTAAAAGATAATCGATCATAGAAATTCGAATAGGTTTTAGTCGTTTCATTTCTTAGGCAATTGCACGTTTACTAGTTTCATTTTAATTAAACGGAAACGAGACTCGAACATTTCTCGTTTAGAACTCGAAAGGTCTCATACTCGACTCTTAGGTCAGTAGAGAGGGTAGTCGATAGCTTAAATATGACTTAAAAGATCAAAGGAACTAAGTTGGAAAAGAAATCAACTTAGGAAAAATTACGATTTAGTTCTTTAGATGATTTAGACAATTCCTCGCTTAACTAAATTCTTTACTTTAACGGATACTAGATGAGATCTCGTCTTGTTTTACCACTCAAGGCTCCTTTCTTAACACTGGGGTCAGTAGGAAGATATTCGTCAAGTTATTACGGCTTAAACGATCGAAAGAAACTAAGTTGTGAATGAAACAACTTAGAAGAATGAAACTGGAATTTCACTGCGCATTACAGAAACTATGGGGACTGCCCAGAACAGGAGATCTGGAAACAGGGGATGAGCCCTGTAACGTTTGAAAGTTTGGGATGTCTAATTTACGCTCCAATTTACGGATCGCAAATCCGATAAACGAGCTAAAAGTTATTACAGTTTCCGGCGAGGGTCGCAAAACTGCCGCGCTAACCCTAGTTGTTCGATGGAAAAGACGTACAACTTCTTAGGTTCGTTCTAAGCTCTCGAATTCGATTTCTTAAGAAACTGGACCCTCAAGGCAGTCATCACGTACTCCTGTACATGATGAACTCCTTCTCAAAACTCGTCCAATAGCACGACGTTCTAAACGTCGGTTTTCAACTAACATGTACTAAACCAAAGCAAGTTATCAAGTTTCTCGTTCTAGTTCTCGACTATCACTATAACTCATATTATATTAGCTCGAAAGCTCATGACATCAACTACAAAGTTATTCCCAAGTCCGTCATAAACGATATTATCAAGTTAGAATTCTCATTCGACTTCTCGGTTATTAGTTACGACTAGTGGTTTGTCTCTTACACAATTTTCAAAGTTGCCGGATTTCGTCCAAATTTTACGTCATTAAACAACATCTAACTAGAATCACTTTCATGCATATAATCATTTCATATCAACACTATATTTCAACTTATGACGAGTTCTTCGTCTCTTACATCCCACCAAATAATTTTAGAAAATTCTCAAATAAATTCCTATCAACAATTAATACCAATTACAACATTATTCCATCAACCAAACCTCATCTAAAACAACCACATGAAAACCCCTAATTTTCTACTTATTTTCGGTTTTAATACATAGATTAAGAGGGTATTTTTCTTCATCAATTAACATCATTTAACTCTTAATCATCCTATTATAACATCAATTAATCAATTCAAGTCCAATTACACATCAACATGCAACAACCCCCAATTTCAAACCCTAAACCCTAAATCGATTTCAAACAAACAAAGGGCTTTCGATTTCTCTTGGTTCTAATCACTAATTAAACACTTCCTAAGCATGAATTTAACATCAATTGAAGAATTCCAAAAATCCTACCAAGAACCCTAAATTTTCGGTATTACATAGAAGTTAGGGCTTTTGATTTTTCTTCAATTTCTATCCTAGAATTCACATCTAATCACAACTAATTTCACTAATCGAAGATCAAAGCATCTAGTTCATCATCCCTAAATTTTCTATCCAAAGAAAAAATAAAAAGAAGTGGATGATGGATGGATAGAATTAAAGAGGAGATAAATACCTTGATTTTTACTAAAGGAAGGAATGAAGTTTGATGGATGGAAGAAGACTTGTGTGATTTCTTGCTCAAGATCTTGAAGCTTTCTTCAACAATGGAGGAAGAAGAAGAATGGGAGAGAGGAAGAGGGCAGCTGAAATTTTGAGGGAGGGAGGAGATGTGATTTAGTTGGTATGTTACAAGGTTATATACTTAGGTTAAATAGGTGTAAAGTGAATAGTGTTAGTAATAGTAGTAGATAAAAAGTAAAAACTATATAAAAGATGAAATATCTTGCTAAAGTGAGAGAGAGAGGTCGGCTAAGAGAGGGAAGGGAGGGAAAAATACGCGCTTTTCCGACGCGATACGACGTTACAGAAATCGGACGACGAAAAATGTAGCTCGGCACAAAATCGTCACGATCCGATTCGTCCAAAAATTCTAACGTACTAAACTTAATCGGAAAATAATATTTATAAAATTTATTTTGACAAAAACTCGGGACGACACAGTCCGAGTTTCGTCCGGAAAATCATAAAAACGAACTTTCTCGGGCGAGTTCGTATCGCGATTTCGTGAATGTAAAAATCAGACGATTTTTTGTTCTGAGTTCACGAACTAAAAACTTTTCGTACGCGCTAACCCTAAATACAGTAGTCGTCTAGCTGACTTTCGTAATTTATTTTCGGAAACGGATTCGACCGTTAGTCTTAGAATTAAAAAATGTAAACTTAGGCGTGCAAAGCCATTTTTATTATTAACTTTAAAATTTTGAGATCGTACGGAAATTCTGGGATATTACAATTATTTTATTACGGGTATTATTTACCCGGTCGTAAAAGCTTTCCGGATAAAAAGTCCGTATTATTCCATTTATGCTGAAAACGGATCTAATCTCTCCCCGTCTCTTTTCCGACACTAAAACATCTCAAACCTATCTCACATCTCACTAAATAGTTCAAAGATTCCGATTATCTAATTTTTAGGTCTAAAAATCAAATAACGAAGAAAACCTAAAAATTAATCGGCTTATTAATCCTTTAATAATTTAATTCTTGTAACTCTCTCAAATAATCTAGGATAAGCTTCTATCTTATCTCAATGATCTTAGAATCAATTCTAAGTTCAGAGATTCTAATTAAAATCTATTCTATGTTTATCAATGAATAGTGATTTCTCGGTTATCAACATTATTCACTTCAAATCAAAATCCTCGGAAATCTCTGAAAATCATACTCGTACTCATTCTCATACAAATAAGCTCAATATATGCATCATATTATCATTTCAAGAAATAGAAACAGATAATCTCACGTAAAAACACATAAGGGCATTTCAGTCGTTTTACTCATTTCTACTTATTTAGAAACAAAATTATTCCTCAAATCTCGTCATTTAAACTTATAAGGTTATTTAATACGCTCTCTAAGGGTATAAAAGCTCGGGGTATTACAGTTTAAGAACACCCTTATATAGATAGATGATGGCAATGATCGATGGTTGAGGATAAATTCCACCTTTTCAGAATCAACAGTGGAGATCTACAGAGTGTTTGCATAGAGGGGCACGTAGGTGGGATGTAGGTCCGACGGTGAAGGGCACGCGCCCATGAGGAGTGTAAATGTTTCCATGTCAGCCCACTCTCGGTCCAAAAAGCATAGACTATAAATTAAGTCTAGCTTTACATTACATGCAACCGAGGGGCTACTTAATGTGTTATCAACACATCAGAGAATGTTTTAACTAAATTTAAACACCTGCCTTAAATGCTAAGGGACGGGCTGATACAGTTCATACCTCACAGTCGGCGTCGAACTAGACTGACTCCGCAGTTTTGCATACACTCAGCTGACTCAAGTCGTCTGTTCATTTGAATTTTGACTCCATTAAATCTTTAAACTATCACAACCCATTTTTTAGGGTTTAAACACGACTAGAATCCATTGGACAGTTAGGTGAAACCTCGGAATAAAACATAACTCGACAAGGGATCATGCTCGGGAACAAGGGAATATAGATTGAAAGCGATAACAAAAAGAACATGCTTTCAATTCTAATCTCAAATGAATGAGCATTAATAAATAATTCAAGTGTCGAAAGTAATTAAAATATCTCAAGTCCAAGTCAAGTAGAATAAAAGGGGAAACGGAAAATAGTTTCGAGCTTCAAGCTCATTGTATCGACACAACATCAGAGTATTGTAGTTAAAACAAATAAACAAGTTTGTTTATCATGCAGCGGAATAACATCTCAAGTCCCATAATTACATATATGAAGATATGCAATTGCAAGCTTAAACCGAAAGAAGACTCGACTTTATTCAAATAACCATACGGCCGAGCACCGTCTGCCATCGCCATCCTACTAACCTGCACGTTTAGAAATACATGCAAGGCTGAGTACTTCGTACTCAGTGAACACATACGAAAATAATTTAAAAGTTTTCTCGATAAAGCTATACAATTGAACTTGTCTTGCCACTGCATCACAAGTGTTAGTACAGTTTAAAACGTTCAACTTGTGCATGCAAAAATCATTTTTCTTTCTTGAAAGGACTGCGCAGTCAACATATATAATTTGAATAGCAGGTATGAATCAATCTACAACATAATTCTCGTGTGTCAAGAAGTAGGCCTCTTTCTCAAACACTGTGACTGGCCTAACCAAAGCAAGGCTCACAATCACATCAAATAATTAACATCAATACGTTTGTTCCAGTCTCACACAGGATAATAATAACTCAAGTAGATGATTAAACATACCAAACTCAGATAAAATGGCAAGTCAATTAATTTCAAAACTCACATAGTATGATAATAATAATCACATTCATCACTTTGTTTTGGTTAAAAAGCCCACCTGACTGTTGAGGGGTTTGTCGGGTTAGCTGCTTTCTTCTCTCGCTTTCACTTCTCGGTCCCGCTCGTTCCTTCAAGAATAATATCTTATAAGGGCGAGACTACTTACTCGAAAAACATAAGGAACTAAATGCTCTGCTGAAGGACTTCTACTTGACTCGAGTCTTTTCTATATTATTTTAACTTTTCTACATCGATATCTTTCTCGATTTTTCTCGTTCTCGGGTTATCGACTTTACTTAGTTACTAAATTAAAGTTCGACTCACATTCTCAATTCTAGAAATAATATTACTTGAGTATTTCTTGCTAAACGAGGAAATACTACTCATCTTAATCATGCTACTTGAGTTCTTGATTCATAATTTTTAACTATCATCAACACAAATCATTCATGTCATAAACGAGTATTTACAACAAATGAACAAGTCATTTCATGAATAACGAAATAGAAATATTTCACTTAAGCACATAAGTTCAATCAAGCATAATGAACTCAAACATGATTTATATTTCAAAAACATTCAACAGTTATCTCAACACTGCTCAGCTTTATTTTTGAAAATATTAACTTTGAGTGAATATTGGAAATAATCTCATCAACTCTTAATAAGTCAAATAAGAACTTTGAATTTTAAAACTCAAACTTCTATTTAATATTATCAATTCAAAATACGACGTAATTTTTTTCAAAAGACGAACATAAACTCGTATAAACCCTCGTCTTAATAATTAACTTCCAATAACATATATATATACTCATTCCTTTTCTTAATTAAATTTTCTTTTCTTTATTCCATAAAATTTCGACTTCTCAATTAAAAACTCGAAGTTTGATATCTTTGTCGTCTTATCTTGAATTCAAAAGATTTGAAAAGCAATTCGATTATTTTTACTCAAACATCATCATTCAATCATTCAATACTCGACACATCATCAAAGAACGAACATTCAAGCATTTAAGACTCACTAAACTCGTTTTTCACATTTTAATAAACAACATTTATTCGATTTCAAACTTATAACTTTCTTTTATTCAACTTACTTCTTCATAGCATTATTTAATCATCCAAGTATAAACTTGAATCTCAAAGCTCATATTTTACAAGTCCTTATTTCATTAATTTATTTATTTCTACTTTTATTATCTTTATTCCAAAACTCTTTGATTATTTTCATAATCAAAACAAGTAAACGAACTCAATCTCGATTTAATTATCTCTTAAGCTCTTATTCTCGTCTTTTAATTTCATCTTCTTTGTTTTAATTTTCCTTTTTATTTCTCAACTAATATTATTAAACTCATATAATTTCTTCTCTTAATTACTTAATCCTTAACAAAGAAATGTTTTTCCTTGTTTTACTCAATTCATATCTCCATGAATAAATTATTTATTCTCTTTTTATTTTATTTTCTATTTTATTTTATTATCACTTTTCGATTATTTTATTATTAATTAAATAATTAATCAACTTATTTTATAATTAATTTTATTCATCTTCAAATCTTCATCTTTTTCACCAAGAACACCTAGAACACACACTCATATCTTCAAATTCATTTTTTTCGATTTTCATGTATACTCATAGCTAAAATTCCATTTTCTTCATCTCTTAAATTTTTATTAAATATCTAACACTCAAATATAAACATAAACACATCTATATCATCAATATCATTAAAATCATCATAAACCATCAAAAATCATAATTTCTTCTACACACATATCCATCGATTTTCTTCAAGAATTTAACAAGACAATTCAAATCCTTAACTCAAATCATATTCTCATGCTCATATATACTCATAAACATACTCAAACCATCAAGCAAAATTTAAAACAATTATTCCTCATTTTCCTCATAATTCGGTACTCATAAAAATTTAGGGCAAATAAATTTTCTCATCTTCTTATGCATATAAATCATTCAATCTATCATCAAAAACACAAGTAATCAAGAAATCATCAAAACTCATCAAAAATTATTTTTCTTCTTCTTTCTTCTCTTCTTCGATTTTTATAAAAAAAAAATTGTAGAATTATTTTCTTTTCTTTTCTTTCTTAGCTCTTAATTTCTAGATGAATTTCTAGGGTTTGTTCTCCTTATTAAATCATCATTCATTATCATCGATCATCACCACATCCTAGGTTTGCCTAAGCATAATTAAACATACATTTTTCTTCCTTCTCTTTAGCACTTATACATTTGCATATATATAAAACTTGAATAAATAGCATACTTTAAGGAAATTAAATCGAACTCCTCCTCTTTTGAAACTCTTGATCGATGGTGAAGGGAAGAAATGAGCTTCAAAGTTTGGCTTGGATTTTCATGGAGGAATCTATCTTTAGACCTCAAGAAAATAAACAAGAATTAATCACCTCTCTTAGGCAAAAGTGCCAAAAATTAAAGAGAGAGAAAGATGATCTTGATCTTGAAATGATCACAAAGCTTGAAGAACAATATTACCTTCTTGGATTAGGGTTGAAGGTTGAAGGTTGAAGATGATGATGATCTTGAAGCTTGAAATTTAAGCTTCCATGGAGTTTTTCTTCATCTATATGTGTGTGTGTATATGCACGGTGGAGACGGAGAAGGAAAGAAGAGAGAAGCTCCTTCTCTCTCTTGTTTCTTCGGCTGAGAGAGGGGGAGAGTTGAGAGAGAATGCTTGAATTGGAGAGAGAGTTGAAATTAGGGAATGAAATGATGAAATGATATGATGATATTCCCTTAAGCTAAGAAAAGAATATAATTAAGGGAGACAGAGAGGGCATGTCGGCCAAGAGAGAAGAGAGGGAGAGAAAAATAAATATCCCACTTTAACTGGTATAATTTTCCACGGAAGAAAAAGTTTTCCAGTAGAATATATCCTTATTTTTCATTAGCTCTCGAAACGTCGAAAAACTCTCCTTGACTCGTTCCCGACATTAGAAACACCTCTACTCCATCTCATATCTCACGAAATAATTTAAGAAATCCAAATATCTAATTGTTAGGTCATAATTCCAAGTAACGAAGAAAACCCTAAAAATTTTCTCGGTTAATTAAACCGTTATGAAATAAATTTTAAAACTCTCTCATGTGATCTCAGAAAAATTTCTAATATATCTCAAAGGTCTTAGAATTAATTCTAGGTTCAAAAGACACTAATTAAACTAAATTCGGAGTCTGTCGATGAATAGTGATTTCTCAGCTTAACGGCACTATTCGTCAAAAGTGAAAGTTCTCAGAATTCTCTGAAATTCACACTCATGTTCAAACTCGTACAATAAAGTTCAATCAATGCATCACATACTCAATTCGAATAATCGAAACGAGAAAAATCACATCAAAGCACATAAGGGCATTTTAGTTATTTTTCAAGAAAAATTTTATCACTCAAGGCACGTTTTTTAAACATATAAACGCATTTAAAACGCACTTAAAGACTTATAAAAGTTCGGGATATTACACTAATATCCAAAAAAATTAATAATTAAATAATCCATAAATATCAGAAAACACTATTCACATCACACGTCTCGTTTTTCTCAATTTCTGGAGTTAAACGAACTCAGAAAATTACGAGATTAATTCTCGAATTCTAATATCACAAATAATTCACAAACAAACTTTCAGATCAAAAATCGAATATTCACAAACAGGTAAACGACCGACTTCGAAAAATAGATGGAAAAAGAAAAAATTTCCAAATATAATAAAATATTCCAGAAAATTTCTAGAAAATCATATTAATTCATTTAATCACAAATGTTTACTCGGAAACTCATTCAAGACTCGATTATAACTCATGCTGACTCGACTCTGCTTGGTTTATAACTTAAAAAAATAAAAGTTATTAGATTTAAATGAGATTAGTTTTATTTTCTTAAAATAAATCAAAGACTTCGAATACGAAATCGGATTTAAAATCCGAACTCTTAATAAAAATTATAAGGAATAAACTCTACGTCATTTCTCGTAAAACGTGTATACTCTCGAAAAATTACCAAACTTGGCAAAATGACTCTAATTAACTTTTAATTATTTATTAACTCGATTAATTTTTCTTATCTTTAACTTTAACTTTACAAAATGGATCATTTCTTATTTTCAACTCGATTTTTCATTAATAAATTTTATTACTTGATAACTTTCTCGTATTAACCTCGGATTCAAAAATTTCAAAAAGCTAGATTAATTATTTTTATTCCAATTTCATCATTTAAGCGCTAAATACTTCAAACAACATCGTGAACTCAAAATTTCTACTTAAATTCTCGTGAGGATCGACTTTTATGGGATTTTTCCCGTAGGAATCCGTTTTCAATGATTTCAAGTTCTATTATACTCCAAATAATTTCAAACTTAATATTCTAACTTTGTTTTATCATTCAAAACTCTAGATCAACAAAAATCATAAATTCTATGGCTCTTATGGTTCGAAATTTTCAAGTTTTTAAACAAACGATTTTCTTTCTTCGGATTCTTCTATACTTAAGCTCCTTTTATTCTCAAAATAATAAATCAACCATCATACTAAGAAATACCTATATATAACATCGAAATTCATCAACTCCATATCCTATATAGTTCGATTTTTTTTAATAAAAAAAAATTGTATAAAAATTTAAACTTTTTATTTTTCTTACCCAATCATCCTCATATCAACAACTAACACTTAATCTTAACAAATGTCACCAAACTCAACGCAAAATCATCAAATCCATATATATATAAAAATCGGCAATTTCACAATTTTGGGAGGAAATTCATACTCTTTTATTTTCTCCATTTTCATGCATCCACATCATTCAAAAATCATCAAGAACTTCATACCAAGAACAACACAACAAAAACTTCCTAAACTTATATTCATCTCCATCAGTTTTCATCAACCTTTGAGAAGGAGATTTCTTCTTTACACACAACCTCTTAGATTGAATTCTAGAACACAAATCCATTCCAAAAATCATGCTTGAATCATCAACATAAAAAATAGGAATTAGGAATTAGGAATACATATATATATATATATATATATATGGGGAGTGATTCCCATGCAAATGGATCTTAAAGTGAGAATTAGGAATTAATCTCCACCATTGATTATATCTACATGGAGGGTCAAGATTTGGCCTGGTCAAAGCAGGTCAAACCCGGGTCAACCCGTTGATATTTTTTTTTATTTTATTTTAAGGGTCAGCTCACATGCACCACTTCACATATTCGGATGCACCACTCTATATAACGAGATGCACCACTAAGTGCATTGAGATGCACAAGATTTTCAGTTTTGTTTTAATTTTTTTTTTTTGTAAAACAATGTGCATCTAGTTACACTATGTGGTGCATCTAGTTACACTATGTGGTGCATGTGGTTACACATTGTGGTGCATCCGATTTTTTTTTCAGTTTTTTTTTTTCATTTTTTTACAGATTTTTTTCAGTTTTTCTTTTCAGTTTTTTTTTTAAATTGTTTTTTCCCAGCTCCGCCTCCGCCTTCGGCTTCGATTTTACGGCTCCACCTTCACTCTGATTACTAATATAAGGATAATCAACGGGCAATAATTTGGACTTTTTCGGCTGGCTCCGAGCCCTTCGGCTCCCCTTGCTCGAATCTTGACCAAAGAAGAAGCGGCAAACAAAAAAACGAAGAGGCAAACAAAAAAAATGGGGGATAATAAATCAGAAAATTTAAAAAAATATCAAAAATGGTGACAACTGTTGTGACCACTTTAGATCAGATAGAGCATAGACCAAGATATTTTCTTAATTTAGAAAATCTCTCAAAACTTAAGGTTTTTGTAAAGATGTCTGCAAGCTGATTTTCTGTACTAATATATTCTAATTTTAATATTTTTTTCTCAACTAAATCTCGTATAAAATGGTACCTCAAATAGATGTGTTTCGATTTAGAGTGGTGGACAGGGTTTTTTGCGAGGTTGATGGCACTTGTGTTGTCTCATAGCATCACCAAGGTATTGTTCTCCAACCCATAGTCATCCAACATCGATTGCAACCACACCAACTGTGTCGAACAACTCCCGGCAGCAACATACTCCGATTCTGCCGTTAATAGGGAGATGCAATTTTATTTCTTGTTGTGCCAAGAGATGAGGTTATTACCGAGGTAGCAGCATGTCACAGCCCCAAATCCCAAGGGATGGCAGAAGTCGGGGTGCAACTAAGATTGGATTAAAGAAGCGGGGAAGAAAGGGGACACATACATGAACATACATAAAAGACATCAATTATATCTATGAACAAGACCACGATATATATATATATATATATAAAGGAAGAAAGAAGAGTTTGATCTGTAAGATCACTCGACAAGGTTTTATAAAAGGAACCTATGTTATAAACAGAACAGAATCTAAAAGAGATAATCATTTACAATAAAGCATCTAGAGTTTGCAGCGGAAACATGAGCTATCATACTAAAAGCATAGGTCTTCTCTAACTCAAAACGATCTAAACTCCTAACTCGACTCATAGCTCAACTCATAACTCAACTCATAGCTCAACTCATAGCTCAACTCATAACTCAGCTCCTAACTCAACCTTCCACCGCTGCCGTCGCTTCAACCTGTACATTTAGAAATATATACAGGGCTAAGTACGAGAGTACTTAGTGGGCACAATGCCGAAAACATAATCATAGTATTGATAAACAGGCAGCTCATTTTATAGCGCATCAGGATTTTCATTTAAAAGAGCCCGTGCCTATTAAACATTATCGTACATAATACTTTGGCCAAAGATTTTTCATAGATGTTACGTTCAATCTTGACCAGTCATTATCACCGTGGCTGGTTACCCCTCAACAGGATACCACATACACCACAGGCTACAGTGCACTAACTTTGGAAAGCCCCTTTTGACTAACTCAAAGCCGATCGTTAGTTAACCCCTTTTAATTAACATACAATTCTGGAAAGCACGACGGCTAACTCAGAAGTGGTACAAGAGAACTCACATAAAATATAAAACATTTCATTTATGCCTGATATCACTTTGAAAACACAGTTATCAAAGCTCATAGAGAATCACTTTCGAGTTGTGGAAAAAAACCCACATTTTATTTGTTATATAAGAAAGCCCACCTTGAAGATTACAGAACTAATTAAACGAGCATTCGTTCCTCAGTCTTCCGTCCTTTCCTTAAGCTGACTTCCTCCTTCATCGTTCATAAAACATATAATCTCAATGAGTCGTCGAAGCGACAAAAGAAAACGGAAATCGAAATTGAATTCGATTTAGTCTTTTATGTTTTTCAAGTCTTTAGGCATTTGCACGCTTAACTAGCTCTTTTACTTAAAAGAAACGAGATTCAAACACATCTCGTTTAGCATTCGTAAGCTCTGTACTCGACACTAAGGTCAGGTGGAAAGCAATCGTTAACTCTTAACGACTCTAAAGATCGAAAGAAACTAAGTTGAGAAGGATTCAACTTAAGAAACTAAGTTTCAAAGGTTCACTGTTCAGATCAGTAACCTTGTACAGAACAGGGGATTTCGAAACAGGGGACGTGCCTTGTACCAAAAGAAAGCTACGGACTAGTTTACTCTCCAATTTACGGATCTCAATTCCGATAAACGAGCTAAGAGATATGACAGTTTCCTTGAAACGTTGCAAAACAGTCCGAGTTAACCCTAAGGCTCGATAACTCGGCGTACGACTTCCTAGGTTCGACTTACGTTATTTCATCCAAATTCTCACGAATTTAACACATTAAGGCAGTCAACACGTATCCTCCTACGTGAAGAACTCCTTTCCATTTCTCGTCTATAAGCACAACGATTTAAAACCTCATCGTTTTAAACTAACATTTACTATACCAAAGCCAAGTTAAATTCTCGTTCTCACTCCTCGATTATAATTAAAGCTCAACATTTCATAGCCCGGATTCACACGATGTCAACTACAAAGTTGTTCTCCTATCATTTGCATTCATTTCTAACCAATTAGAATTCTCAAACGTCATTTCTATCATTAATTATTCTCATTCGTTTACCTCTTATGGATTTTCAAACATCATTAGATTTCGATCGAATTATACCATATTATTCCACATTCATCGAGAATCATTATTACGTATATCATTTCCTTAATTCACTAACCCATCTCGATTTATTTCCCAAATCCTCGTCTCTTACGGTTTACAAAATATTTTTATAAAATTCCCATTTAAATCATATCATCATCTAACATCATCTAAAGCATTATTCCATCATTATAACATCAATTAAAACTAACTACAAATAATCCCTAAATCCTCCATAAAATCGGTAATTACGTATTAATTAGGGAAGTGGTTTTCTTCATCAATTAACTCCATTAATCCATTACTTAAGCTACTACAACATATATTAACCATTAATCATAACTTCTACATCATTAATTTAGATTTCCCTTTCAAACCCTAGCCTTCAAACTCGGTCCTCATCAACTATTAAGGGGGTTTCGATTTATTCTTTCACCAATCATCCAATAAACAACTCTTAAGCTCAATTATACCATCAATTGAGAATTAAAACATTCCACTAACAACCCCTAATTTTCGGTCAACATATTAAATTAGGGTTCTAAATTTTCTATCAATTTCAACCATAGAAATCAATCCCTTAAACATCTAATCGCATTAATCAAGACTTAATTCATCTAACTACATCATCATCAAAATCGGTCCACACTAGAAAAATTAAAGAAATGAATTCTAATTGGATAGATCAAAGGAGGAGGTGATTACCTTGATTATTAGTGAAAGAAGAAGTAGAATTAGATGGATGGTTGATGACTTGTGAAAAATTCCTTGTCCAAAGCTCCAAGATCCTTCAATGGTGATTGAAAACAATGAAATGGGAGAGAAGAAGGGTGGCTGGCGGTAATGGCTAAGGGAGGGAGAAAGGTGATTTAGTTAATTTAAATGATATAATAAACTAACAACTAGGTGTCACCTTATTAGTAGTTTAGAGGTATGAGTCATAAAGGTATAATACAATATAAAATGAAATATCTAATTATATTATGCATATAGTCGGTCATGAGGAGATTAAATTCTCCAAATACCGCATTTTCCGGCTCGTTACGACGTTACATAAAATCGAGATACTAAAAACGTGTTCGGCACGTTTTCGTCAAATTCCGCCTTGACCATTAAATCCGAAAAATATAATATACTTAAAAAGTATATTTTAAACTTTAAAATTAAATAAAAATTCGGGACATCACAGTCCGAATTTTTTCCGGAAAATAATAAAAACGAACTTTCTCGAGCGAGTTCGTATCGCAACTTCGTGAATGTAAAAATCAGACGGTTTCCCGATCTGAGTTCTAAAATTAAAAAGTTTTCGTCCGCGAAAACCCTAATACAGTAGTCATCTAACTGACTTCCGTAATTTATTTTCGGAAACGGATTTCACCGTTAGTTTTAAAATTCCAATTCATGAACTTAGGCGTGTAAAGCCGTAATTATTATTGACTTTTATTTTTAAAGTCAGTAACGTTTTTCTGGGGTATTACACAGCAACCCCCACTTGTACTTCTTCGATCATCAATTTCACCTGCCCAATCAGCATCACTATAGCCTACTAAGTCCGTGGTGGTGTCTTTGGTGAACCACAAACCCAGATCACATGTTCCGGCTACGTATCGAATGATTCTCTTCACAGCTTTGAGGTGCTCTTCTTTTGGGCAGGACTGGAATTGGGCACATGCACACACACTGTACATGATGTCTGGTCGGCTTGCAGTTAAGTACAAGAGACTGCTGATCATGGACCTGTACAAGGTGAGGTCCACGTTAGGGCCTACTGCATCCTTCGACAATTTTTCAGTTGTACTCATCGGAGTCCTCATATGCTTGGCATTGTCCAGGCCAAACTTTTTCACCAGATTTTTTGCATATTTTGACTGTGAGACAAAAATCCCATCCTCCTTTTGCTTAACTTGCAACCCAAGGAAGTTGCTTAGCTCTCCAACCATGCTCATTTCAAATGTAGCCGACATAGCCTTCACGAATTCTTTCAAGGCTGCTTCATTTTTGGATCCAAACACTATGTCATCAACATAGATTTGGGCAATTGTGAGCACACATTTTTCTTTCTTGAGGAAAAGAGTCCTATCCGCATGACCCCTGAAGAAACCAAACTCAAGCAAAAAATCAGTTAGACGACTATACCAAGCTCTTAGAGCTTGCTTTAGTCCATATAGAGCCTTATGTAATTTATAAACATGATCGGGCTTGGTTGGGTCTTCAAATCCCTTGGGTTGCTCTACATATGCTTCCTCTTCTTGAACTTCATTCAAAAAAGCGACTTTAACATCCATTTGATGAAGAGTTATGTTAAGATAGCATGTAATTGCAAACAACAACCTAATAGACTCAATCCTAGCTACGGGAGCAAAGGTCTCATCATAATCAATTCCCTCAACTTGAGTATAGCCTTGAGCAACTAAGCGGGCTTTATTTCTAATGATATTTTCATACTCATCAGTTTTATTTCTAAAGATCCACTTAGTTCCTATTATGTTGACTCCTATGGGTCGGGGTACAAGTGTCCACACTTTATTCCTAACAAATTCAAGAAGTTCAGCTTGCATGACACTTATCCAAAATTCATCTTTCAAAGCTTCGGCTACAGTTTTAGGTTCGAGAGTTGATAAGAATGCTATTACACCTACCTTGGTAATTATGCATGAAAAACACACCATCCTTACCATCTCCCGGTAATTTACTGGAGTCTTGTCCCTAGTTTTGACCCCTTCACGAACATCTCCAATGACAAGATCAAGAGGATGATCTTTTCTGATCTTGTTGGGCAGATCTCTCCTGATTACTTCAGTAATCTCTTCTGAGCTTTCTGCTTGATCGAATGTGGAGTTACGTTCAGTTTCTCCTGCAGAATTGTTAGAAGTGGTTGCCACCATCGGGGGCACTTCGATGACCTCTTTATCTCCATTCTCAGTGGTTTTTCCCTGTATCTCAATCAGACTGTCGGTATTATCCTCAGGAGTGTATAAACTTGCAAAATCATCAAAAGTTACATTGACACTCTCCATAACAGTTTTGGATCTAAGATTGTAAACACGATATGCATGACTATTGAGTGAGTAGCCTAAGAAAACTCCCTTATCACTTTTTGTGTCAAACTTTAGACGTTGGTCCCTATTATTTAACATATAACAAACACAACCAAAAACATGCAAGTATTTTAGGTTGGGTTTCTTACCATTCAGAAATTCATAGGAAGTCATGGTAGTTCCGGTTCTTAGGTTTACACGATTACTAACATGGCATGCAGTGTTTATAGCTTCGGCCCAAAACCGTTTAGAAAGATGTTTAGAATGCAGCATTACCCTAGCCATTTCTTGCAGGTGTTAATGTATTATTTTTACTAACTTTGCTTTATAATTATATTGCATTGTTTTGTTTGTCTTTCTTGGATTAGTCTTGTAGATATTGGAATGGAATGCCACGTGTATGGAAGACTTGGTCCAAGAGGTTGGTGATTCAAGATTGCAGCTGCTAAATAAAGGGGAGTAGCAGATTAAGAACGTGCATGTTGCTGTTAAGGTTGTTGGAAGTTGTTGAGATAAATCATGAGAGTGGTCCACGATGCAGTGAGCACTGTTGTTGAAGTTTATGGGCTCAAACGTGGATCATGGGCTTTTAGAGGAGTGCAGCTCAAGTTAGAGCTCACCTATAAATAGATAGCTGATTTTATTTGTTATGAACCGAAGTTTTCAGAGATATATCTCGTAGCATAGTTTTAGTCTTTTATTCTTTGTTTCTTCGAGTGCTAGTTGAGACTACATCAATCACCACCTTCTGTGAAGGGAGTGTTGATTAGTCTTTCTTTTAGTGACCTTGTTTACTCGAAGTATTTTCGTTGTTCACGTTTTCATATAGTGAATATTTTGCCCTAAGGCACTTCACAAGATTATTAATTGATAATCTTGTGAAAATTTATCCATTGTGTTAATTTTATTTCCGCTGCCTTCAGTCCGAAGTGGTGAACACTTTAGTCATCACTTTGGTCACCACTCTGGGTGTGAATCTGGTACCTTCAGTAGGGTTCTATTTTTTCTTTCGGCTACTCCGTTTTGTTGTGGAGTTTTGGGTGCAGAGTACTCATGTTGAATTCCTTCTTTAACACAAAAGTTTATAAGTTGGGAATTCTCAAATTCTTTCCCATGAACAGACCTCAAACGTTTTATACGGGATTGATAAAAGTTCTTAACTTTTGCATACAATTCCATAAAGGCATCATGAGTTTCAGTTTTATTGTTAAGAAATTTTACCCATGCGTACCTCGAGAGATCATCAACAATCACAAATGAGTATCTCTTACCTCCCAGGCTTTCTACCTCAGCTGGTCCCATTAAATCCATGTGGAGTAGTTCAAAGCAGTTTTGGGTTCCGAAAGGTCTCTCTACAGTGGTGACCACTGGATGGGGCACTTTCACCTGCTTTCCAATCTGGCAGTCTCCACAGATTCCAGGGTTGGAGACATTTAATTTCGGAACTCCTAGTACAGCGTTGTATCTCTGGAGTTTCTCAATGTTACGATAATTGGTGTGTCCCAACTTTTGGTGCCAAAGTTTCAAGTCATTTACCTGCGAATTGAAACACTTGTTACTTTTTATTTCATAAATATTATTTGAAGATCTTACTTCAGAAATGACGACTTCATTATCATCATTTACTACTAGACAACTGTGTCTATAAAAAATGACTTTACAGTTATCATCACACAGTTGGCTAATGCTGATAAGATTTGCAGGCAAGCCGTCCACATGCGACACATCGCTGAGTTTGGGGAGCTCTGGCATGTTGAGAGCACCTTTTCCCACAATCTTTCTATTTGTTCCTCCACCAAATGTGACTTCACATCCGTTGATCTTCTTGTAGTCGGTGAGATATCTTTTGACCCAGTCATGTGTCTAGAACACCCACTGTCAAAGTACCACGATCCATCATCGTTGGAGGTGGCTGCAGTAAAGACCACTCTGCAGGTTTCTGTGTAGGCACTTTTGGGTCTCCATACCCATTTTTGGACTCTGCCCTTGTTGATTGCAACGGATGATTCTTTAACTTGATTTCTCATATGTGACACTTTCTTATGTTCCTGCAA
Source organism: Schizonepeta tenuifolia (assembly GCA_029490685.1). NCBI lineage: Eukaryota > Viridiplantae > Streptophyta > Magnoliopsida > Lamiales > Lamiaceae > Schizonepeta > Schizonepeta tenuifolia. Next base: position 3,612,951 of record JANLIY010000008.1, read on the forward strand.
AAGCTTGTAGCAAAAAGGTCTAATATGGCCAGGTAAGTAGCAGTAATGACATACGTATTTCCTGCGTTTTCTAAAAGCATACTTGGGAGGAGTTTCTTTAGCCTTGACAAATGGTAACCCATGCGTGGACATGATTTGAGGAAAAACAGTCTTAAGAGTTTTACCAAAACTAAGACCATGAGAAGTTACATGAGATTGTGACAGAACATCATCAAGTTTCGAAGTACCTGTGTTCAACTTCTTGAAGGTTTCGTTTGCAAGATCAAGTTGAACTTTTAGTTTCCCGATTTCAGCATCCTTTTGGGTAAGCATAACTTCTAATTTTGCAAGAGACGACTTTTGGGCAGCATTCACCACATTAAGTTCTTCATTTTCCTTGCATTGTTTTGCCCATTTAATATACAATTCCTTGTACATCACTTGCATTTTTACCAACATATCCAAGGTCTCCTCCTCGGTGACCTCCTCTTCTTCTTCTTCTTCTTCTTCCTCTGAGGTATTAATAACAGTGTTAAAACAAAAGAGAGTTTCATAGTATGTTTCGTCATACCTGTCTGACGTGATCTCAACGTCACTGAGCACTGTAAACTCCACTTCATATGCCATCATAGCTGCATGCTCTTGAGAAGAGACTTCTGGTGGTTCTTCAACAATTATTCCAGACGTATCGAGCTCAGTGTTACTGAGGGACAGAAACGTGACAGGTTTTCCAAGATTGCGAAAGGTGTTGGCACATTCATTTGCAAAATGACCATAGCCTTTGCATTCGAAGCATTGTATGCGTGCGAAATCTTTGACCTCCCTTGGCTTGAAGTGTTCTGATGCGGCGCTTCATTATCCTCGGATCTTTTCCCGGTGAGCGAACTTGTTCGTACAAGACCAAGGGATCGGATGCTTCTTGACGAGGTTGCCGTTGATCAACAAATCCCTTCCCTTTTTATTGGAATTTCGGCTTGTGATGCTTTTCGCAGCAATGAATTCAGTTTACGTGTGAGAAGTGCAAAATTTGCATTGCCGGTGATCTCCTCAAGGTCATCGTCCTCCTCATTGATTTGTTCAGTACTTTCTGAAGATGGCCCGGCTTTCATTGCAAAGCCCTTCTTCTTAGGACTATGCCTATGATTCAGCTCAATCTCAAAGGTTTTGAGATCGTTCATGAGCTTGGTGAACTCCAAGGTGCTCACAGTTGTAAACGTATCAATAGCCACTACTTTCATGTCAAACCGAGAGGTTAAGGTTCTCAAGGCTTTTGAGACTAACCTTTTGTTACTAATGGGATTACCAAGATCTTGATACTCGTTGGCGATCTCGAGCAGCTTGTTACAATAGTCACCAACACTTTCATCTTCCTCCATCTTCATACTTTCGAAATTTGAGATGAGTATGCGATGCCTTGACTCTTTGATGCTGTTGTCTCCTTCACAATGTTGTTGAAGGATGTCCCAAGCTTCTTTGGCTGACTCACAATTTCTTATGAGTTTGAACATTTGAACGTCGAGGGATGATTGAATGGCATTGAGAGCTTTGTCGTTGTAAGTTGCTTCATCGATCTGTTCTCTTGTCCAGTTATCTTCATGAACTCGAACCCAGTCACCATCTGCATCTAAGACTTTAGGATGGGACCATAACTTCTAGACAGCTTTCCATGCTCTCGCATCAATTGCTTTGATGCACGATCTCATCCAAACCTTCCAAAAGGAATAGTTCATGCCATCAAGGATGGGAGGCTTGTTAAACAACGGGTTTGCCTGATCCATTGTGTCACGAAAATAGGATCAACACTTAGTGTATCAAGTGGTTGCTCTGATACCAATTGAAGGTACCAGATTTACACCCAGAGTGGTGACCAAAGTGATGACTAAAGTGTTCACCACTTCAAACTGAAGGCAGCGGAATTAAAATTAACACAATGGAAAAATTTTCACGAGATTATCAATTAATAATCTCGCGAAGTGCCTCAGGGCAAAATATTCACTATATGAAATGTGAACAACGAAAATACTTCGAGTAAACAAGGTCACTAAAAGGAAGACTAATCAACACTCCCTTCACAGAAGGTGGTGACTGATGTAGTCTCAACTATCACTCGAAGAAACAAAGAATAAAAGACTAAAATCTATGCTATGAGATATATCTCTGAAAACTTGGTATCTAACAAATGAAATCAGCTATCTATTTATAGGAGAGCTCTAACTTGAGTTGCAATCCACACAAAGCCCATGATCCACGAACTTAGCCCATTATCTTCAACAGTAGTGGTCACTGCATCATGGGGCACTCTCCGGATTTATCTCAACCAACTTCCAACAACCTTAACAGCAGCATGCACGTTCTTAATCTGTTACTCCCTTGTATTTAGCAGCTGCAATCCTGAATCACCAACCTCTTGGACCAAGTCTTCCATACACGTCATTCCAATCCAACACCTACAAAGATAATCCAAGAAAGACAAACAAGACTATACAATATAATTATAAAGCAAAGTCAGCAAAAATAATACATTCACAATAATATTTATTCTCATATGATCTCTTTCCTATATATATATATATATATATATATATATAGATTTTTTCCTTCAATTATCATACACATAAACACACAAGGATCATGAATATCATACTCAAAATCAAGAATAAAAACTCCTTCTTCTAACATCATTTTCAGCAGTTTTTAGGGGAGGGAAGAATCAAATTTCTACTTCTATTTCCTTGCATGAAAATCACTCAAAAGATCAAAGATCAAAGCTAAGATAAGAGACTTCGATTTCCTTGCTCAAAAGATCATTTTGATCGAAGAAAAGAGGGAAGAAAAGAGGGAATTTCTTGAGTTCTAACCACTAGAATCAAACAAGAATCAAGAGACTTACGTAGACTTGAAGGCTTCATCGATCAAAAGGCTTTAAACCACGCAACTCTAAGCTTCAAACAATCTAAAAATTGAGCTCCATCTTTGGACACAAGGCTGCCGATTTTCAAAGAGAAAAGAAAAGGATGAATCCTAGTCTTAAATCGATCACCATGACGAGAGGATTATAAATACCTTATTAGTTTAGTTGTTGGATGATCGGAGGCTAAGTTATCGCCATTTTTGGAGCTTAAAGGATGTTCTTCAATGGAGGATTGATGTGTGTGTGTGTGTGTGTTTATGCTGAGAGAGAGAGAGAGTGATGAGAGAGGTCGATGGGAAAGAGTGATGACAGAGGTCGATGGGAGAGAGAGATAAGAGAGAATTAGAGAGATAAATGATCGAGAGAGAGAGTGTTTGCGTGTGAGAGTGAAAGATTTGAGAGTAAAAGGAATTAATAGACTTTTAGTTGCACCGGGTGATAAAAAATGCGATATAAATTTCGTCGGAAGAAAAAGTTATCTGGTGCAAAGACTTTTTGTGCAGTGTGCTTGGGCGGCCGTTGTTAAGATCGAGTCTTTTTGGTTTAAGCTTGGAGTTACATGTCTTCATACATGTAGCTGTGGGATTTTATGATGTGTATAATCGAGACTTGAATCCGCTGCAACACTGTTTTTTATTTACTCTGTTTTTTAATACAATGAGCTTCGTGCTCGAAAACCTATTATCCCATAATCCCGTGATTTCTACTTGACAATATAAATGCTCATTTTATTATCCTCAAATATTCTGCATGATCTATCCTTGTTATTGTCTTTCATTTGCCTTATTGAAAGCATGAAATCGTCTTTTTGTCGCTTCCAATACATGATTCCTTGAAATCGAGCATGTTCTTTGATGGATGTTTAGTTGTTTCATCCTCAATGTCCATTGGATTCTAGACGTTTCAATACATTAGAAATTGGGCTGTGACAAGATACAACAATGAACCGATGATTCCTTTTTACATCTTGGCATCGACGAGCTTCTCTTACTGGCCCGGGTCGATCTTCCAATTAGTATTCATGGGGATCTTTGTCGTTCGGCTAGAGTTTAGTCCGAATTTGGAGATTAAATCCTTTGTTTACTTGGACTGATTGATGAAGATTCCTTCTGGCGACTGCACCACCTGCAACCCAAGGAAATAATTAATCTCTTCCATCATGGACATCTCGAATTTGTCCTTCATAAGCTGGGAGAACCTCTTGTACATATCTTCGGATTTGGATCCAAAGATGATGTCGCCGACATAGATTTGCACCACCAGGTGGTTTGCTCCAACTTTGATGGTGAAAAGAGTTTTATCAACTAAGCCTCGAACGAACCCTGATTCAAATAGAAAGCTACACAAGGTTTCATACCATGTGCGCGGAGCCTATTTCAGTCAGTAATATGGCTTTCTTCAGTTTGTAGACTCTGCCATCACTACTCTCAAAACCGGGAGATTGTGCTACATATACATCTTCTTTGATGTCACGTTCATTTGATAGACTTTGAACTTGTGGTGAGCGGCGTAGGCCAAATTGCTTCCAGACGAGCAATTAGGGCGAAGAAGTCTTGGAAGTCTATTTCTTCTTGCAGGCAGTATCCTTAAGCTACCAGTCTAGCCTTATTTCTCATAACACACCCAATGGTGTCATGCTTATTCTTGTATATCCACTTCATGCCAATCACCTTGACCTCCTCAGGTCTTTCAACAAGTTCCCACATGCAGTTTCTCATTGAGCTCTTCTTGCATAGCTTAAGTCCAGTGGATACATCCTAAAGCTTCCAAGATGTTTTTGGGTTCAGGCACATCTGCTACAAAACATGCAATCATGCTTACATCTCTTGCTTGCTCCAGTTTTCTTAGTATCCTGAGCTCGTCAGCATACTGTGCTTCTAAAGTTGGTTCATCATCAGCTGAGATTCCTGACTGAGTCAGAACATAAGCTGTGGAATCTACAACTTGAGCTGATCTTCTAGTTCGGACGCCGGCTTGCAGATTTCCTATCATGGGATCATTAACGTGGTATTCATACCACCGTTTGTGCTTCCTTGCTCGCTTAGCTGATTCGAGCATCGTGATGGAATACTCCGGTCTTGGAGATGTTGGAGGTGCCAATCTTGGTGATCTTACTTTCGGTGCAGTTCTATCCTCAGTTGGAGTTGAGGGATGAACTTGGGAGTAGTCTTGGACTGGAAAGTCCTGGACTGGATGGCTGCTCAGTTGCTACTCCAGGCTGAGCTTCAGTTGTGGTTGGCACTTGGTCAGTTAACTCTGGAATTCCCCCTAGAACTGAGGCAGGATCTTCAGTTTCGTCGTCAGAAGAATATACTTCTTCGACTTCAGTTGACCAGATTAGTGGCTCTGCAAGATTCTTTAGTCTTTGAGCTTGAGATCTTGTCTCAATTGACTGGACTGGTGCACTTCCTTTAGCTACTTGCGAATTAGCATGTTCCCTGCACTCAAAAGCAGATTCATCAAACAACACATGAGGTTTTACCACTACAATTTTGGAGCTGGTGTTGAAAACTCTGTAAGCTTTTATCTTCGCAACATATCCTAGGAATATGCATTTGACAGCTTTTGGCTCGAAGTTTTTCAACTGAGCTTTCCCATTGCTATAGATGTAACACTTAGGATCGAACACACGAAAGTAGGAAATGTTTGGCTTCCTATTTCTCCACAGCTCATATGGAGCCTTTTCTTGTCTCTTCGTGAGGAGGGATCGGTTATGCGTGTAATACCCTGTGTTGACTTCTTCAGCCCAAAATCTTTTTGGTAGGGCTGAGCTGGTGAGCATGCAAGTTGCTGCATCCTTCAACGTTCGATTTCTCCTTTTAGCTACTCCATTCCACTGTAGAGTCCTTGCAGCTGAGGTCTAGTGAGTTATGCCTTTCCTCTCACAATACTCAATGATGGATTCATTGAGGAACTCAGTTCCACGATCAGATCTGATGGTGGTAATAGAATCTCCTTGCTGATTTGCAAGTCTATCCATAAGTTTCGGCAACTCTTCTCTCGTCTCATTCTTGTGCGCCATGAAGATCACCCATGTATACCTTGAGTAGTCATTAGTAACTATGAGGGTGTACTTATTTTCACTCACACTTTTTGGGGTGACCAGACCGAAAAGATACATGTGGATCAATTGCAGAACTCGATCCATCGATGACGTCAGGTTAAGACGTAATGATGCTCTAGCCACCTTTTCTAGCTGACAAGCACTGCATTGATGCGTCGGACTAAACTTCAAATCCGGTATTCCAACTGCGTACTGTTGGCAAGCTAACTTGTTCATGGTTTTGAAGTTAAGGTGGTTGAGTCTTTTATGCCATACCTAGCTTGTCTCGGAGCTGCTCTTGGATACAAGGCATGTTTCTGGTGAGCTACTTGACCAGTCTGTGTAATAGACTCCACCTGATGAAAATCGTCTACCATATAGAAGAATTTTCTTGGTCATGACGTCTTTCACCCTGCACACTTGTACATCAAACTTCACGGAAAAACCATTATCGCATAGTCGGCCTATGGAGAGCAAGTTATGCTTCAATCCATCTACCAACGATGTTTTATAAACTCTAGCTGAGTCTTGAATGTACTGGATCCTTTGGTTTTCCCTTGAGAGTCATCACCAAAGGTTACAATACATCCTTCTCGAAGCTTTATGTCTGTGAGAAGATTCCTCTAGGGTGTCATGTGTCTGGAGCATCCACTGTCCAACACCCAGACAAATTTGGCAGCTCTTCTCTTTCTCAGTTCATCTAGGTCCTCATCAGTTGACTCTTCATAAAAAGCCATGAAGCACTGGTCTTTTCTTGCTGAACTGGATGGCGAGTCAGTTTCTTTCCTTCTAGCTCGGTGAACACGTCGGTATCCTCAATGTCTTCCTCAACGATCATAACCTTGGATTTCTCCTTGGCTTTTCCTCGGAGGGCTTCTCTCTCTTTTAAGGAGAGGTCAGGATAGTTGGCTTTGAAGTGTCCTGGCTTTCGGCACTCAAAGCAGCCTTCGCTTTGATTCTTTGAGGAGAGGTCAGTTGAGCTCCGCCTGCTCTGGTTGACCCTCATATACTTCTCAATCCTGGAGTTTATCTCTTTGAGTTGCTTGGTCATCTCTTCAACCTTTTTCTCGAGTTCGAACCTGCTCAGTCGATCCCTAGCTGAGGAGTCAGTGGACCGTGAGTATCTGGCGAACTTGGATCTGCTCGATTCAGCTCGAAGCACCATGGACTTGGCAACTAAGCTTTAATCGGTCTGTTCTGATTTCTGAAGCTTTTAAGGCTTCAGTTGGAGGATATCATACTCATTTACCTTAAGCATGGAGAATAGCTTCTCAGTTGTCATCGAACTAAGGTCACTCCGATTTTGATGGACAACTTTATAGACTGTCCAGTCTTTGCCTAACGCGGAGAGAGCCTTCAGATTCATCTCACGCTGAGAGTATTTGCCATTCCTAATACTCTCAATATCCATAAGGACCTCCGTGAATCTCAGCTCCATCTTGTCGATGGACTCCCCGGTTAGCTGAGAGAAGTTCTCGTACTTCTGACAAGCTAAAGTGAACTTATTATCCTTAATCTCATCAGAGCCTTCACAGAGTGCAACTAAGGCTTCCCACATGTCTTTTTCTATGAAGCAATTGATAATTTTCATCAAGTAGGCTTTGCCAACTGTGAAAGAGATGACGCTTTTAGCGATGTCATCTAGCTGCCCAATGTCTCTTTCTTCCTTGGTGTACTCGTGGATGCCTTTGAGTTCGTCTTAATCACCATCTCTCCTTCCCTTGGAGTGATAAGAAGAACAACACTGACTGAGTCACTTGGATGGGACAATTTTCTATAGTTTCCCACATCCTATGATGCCTGGCAGTCAAAGCCATCTTCAGACGAAACTTCCACATGGGATATTCATCCACGGAGAACTCTGGTAATCTTTCTTGCAACATCGGGTTCATCTTTCCTGCACACCATAAGAGACAGATACAAAAAATATTCACCAGAATGCACTAATTGATTTCAGAAAAGATCTGTTTAGTTGACCACTGAAAAATCTACTCGACTCACACCTTGTGAATTAGAAATAACAGTCTTTTGAACCACTGCTCTAATACCACTTGATGGTCTCGGTAACGAGTAACTGGTGTATGGGGGGAATACACCAGTAGCGATTTTTGTTTTGCTTAACGTCTTTTCACTGAGTTATACTGCTCAGGTCAGTTTACTCGACAACTGGAAAAGTTAGTTGAAGTAGCTATACAACTGAGTTGCTCAGTTGGAGCCGATCACATAGTTGGTAGCTCAGTTGGCTCCTATGCCTGAAGTTCAGTTTAATGCTCCAACTGAGGTCTTAATCAGTTTTGCATTGCGGAAGATAGTAGAAATTAAACTCGTTATAAAAACTGAAACCTTTGTGAAATGGGAAGGTCAAGTTCCCAAATTAGTGCAGTTTGATAAATGTGCAATGCATATGCTGGGTCAGTTGGTTAGGTACTGAATTTAAAATACTGAATGTAAAATGCAGAAAGTAAGTACACAGTATTTTAACGTGGTTCGGAGATCAACCTCCTACGTCCACCACTTCCTTTTTGGGGAAGTAAACCACTAGATAAGCTTAAGCGAGCTTACCAAACGCCCCACTTGGATTTCGAGTTCCAAGCAAACCTAACCAGTTCGATTCTGGGTTCAAACAAGACCTTACAACACCTTTCTGGGCAAGTGCACAGCCTGGCCTTAGATTCCGAGTTCTAAGGGACCTATTCTTGGATTCCGGGTTCCAAGGGACCTGTTCTTGGATTATGGGTTACGGGTTCCAAGGGACCTGATGACTTTAATTTTGAGTTCAAAGTCAGACCTAAGGTTTGGATTTGGGGGGAGTTTCCAATAAAGAAGCCTTCAACACTTTAAGGGAGTGGAGGCTTCGACCAAAGGCTCCGAACTCAATCTATCGAAATAGAGAGTCCGAGAAGATACAATACAAGTGAAGATCAAATCTCTAGACTCAATCAGGAAGGGGAATTTCTGAGAGGCTAGGGGGAAGAACATGAGAGAAATCACTCTACTCCGACTCGACTTCTCCGGAGGTCTTCTTGCTTGGAGAGAGAGAGAGGTGATAAGCTGCTGCTGCTGCTTCACTCTTGATGTAGTCTCTCGGCACTTCGGAGTGCTTTTTCTTTGCTTGTATTTCCCTTATCAAGCTTTGGTGTGGAGAGCTCTATTTATAGAGGGAGTTCAAACTAGCCATTGGAAAGAGTCGTTTGATCTCTACCAAAAGTATGGCACTCCACATGGTTTATTGGTAACTTTCCTAAAATGGTAACTGCGACTTTCGTTTTTTGCACGTCGATGTTGGCAACCCATTTTATGGAAAGTTTTCCAGCTGACTTGTGCTCCCGAGTAGATTCAAAATCTGGACTGCAACTCTTCCATCTTCAGCGTCTTCTCTTCTCCACTTCTCGACGTTCTGACTTCGACACAACTTCTCTTTACGCTAGTTGCGTAGGTCAGTTGAGGAGTCAACTGAGTTGTTGTCCAACTAAGTCCGTGCTTTAGTTGAGGTTGATGTCTCAACTGAACTTGAGTCCCATTTGAGTCTGAACCTTCAGCTCAGTCTGGGTCTCAGCTGAGTTTTGGCCTCAGCTGAGTTCTTAACGAAACTCCGATCTTTAGTCCGGCTGACTTCTTCTTCTTGAATCATGTAAAGATAAAATCCTTAAGCTCAAATAGTGATCTCTAGCTAAGAACAGACTAAAGGCATTCATCTACTCGGTTGGGGTCAGTTGGGGTTTTGGTATCTTTCGAAACCTTTACTAATTTTCCCAACACCATCTCTTGTTTCTTCGAGCTTCTTCAACAGCATCATGATAAGGTGTGTTGAAATCGAGTCTTCTAAGAGAGACTTGAGGTGCAGGACTCTGTGATGAATCTTCTAGTGCAGTTCAATCCTTAGTTGGGGTTGGAGGTCGATCTGGAGAGTTGGTTGGTCCTGAACTTGACGGTCCTGGACTGTGTTGCAGGACGGTGACTGGCACAGTCGATGTATCAGTTGAAGTTGATACATGACTTTTGGATAAGAGGTTCCCCTTTGATTCGAGATGGGGTCTTCAACCTCATCTTCTGAGAAGTCTCCTTCTTCAGTCAACCATATCAGCACTCTGCCAAGTTCTTTAGTTTTTGGGCCAGAGATCTCGTCTGAGTGGGCTATACAGTTAAGGTTCCAGTTGTGGCCTGCAACTTTGCATGTTCCCTGCACTCAAAAGTAGATTCATCAAAACTAACATGAGATGTTACCTCCACAACTTTAGAGCTATTGTTGAAAACCCTCTAAGCTTTAATCTTCGCAGCATATCCAAGAAATATGCCTTTGACAGCTCTAGGCTCGAAGGTTTTCAACTGAGCCTTCCCATTGCTGTGGATATAACACTTAGAACCAAATACACAAAGATATGATAGATTTGGCTTCCTGAGTCTCCATATTTTGTATGGAGTCTTTCCATGTCGTTTGGTTAGAAGGGATATATTTTGTGTGTAGCAAGATGTATAGACTGCCTTAGCCCAAAATCTCTTCGGCAAGGCTGAGCTTGTCAGCATGGATGTTACAACATCCTTTAGCATTCGATTCCTCCTCTCAGCTACTCCATTCTGTTCCGGAGTCCTTGCAACTGAGATTTGATGAGTTATGTCATTATTCTTGCAATAATGATTAACTCATTGAGGAACTCAGTTTTGTGATCCGATCTGATGGACACTATGGTCTTTCCTTGTTGATTCGAGATCCGATCCATCAACTTTGGCAACTCATATCTTGTCTCGTTCTTGGGCGCCATAAAGATCACCCATGTGTATCTCGAGTAGTTATCAGTAACTACAAGAGTGTATTCATTTCCACTCATGCTCTTGGGGGTGATCGGACCGAAGAGATCCATGTGGATCAATTGCAGAACTTGATCCGTTGATGGCGTCAACTTGAGATTGAATGAAGCTCTAGCCAACTTTCCTAGTTGACAGGCACTGCAGAGATGCATCAAACTATACACCAAGTCTCGAATTCCAATTACGCATTGTTGGCGAGCCTAAACGATTCATGGTCTTGAAGTTTAGGTGATTCAGCCTTCTGTGCTATAGCCAGCTTACTTCTGAGCTGCTCTTTGACACTAGGCAGGTCTCTGAAGGACAGTTTGACTAGTCCGTGTAGTATACATCTCCAGAAAATGACTTTTTACCAATTAGAAGAAATTGTTTGGTCTTTGTGTCTTTCACCCTACATCCATGTGCATCAAACTTCACAGAAAAACCATTATCGCATAATTGGCTTATGGACAAAAAATTATGCTTCAATCCATCGACCAAGGAAACAATTTTAATAATCACATGATCAGTTTCGAGTGTACCGAATCCTTTGGTCTGACCATGAAAGTTATCACCAAAGGTCACAACTAGTCCAACTCGATATGTGAAGTCCTTGAGTAGATTCATGTGATGCGTTATGTGCTTTAAGCATCCACTGTCCATGATCCACAGTGACTTTGAAGCCCATTTCTTCCTTAGTTCATCTTGTTCCTACAATAAACAAGACGAACTTTAGGTACCAAAACTCAGTTGGGTCCTCGATGGTTAGTGACTTGTTTCGTTTCCTTGAAGATCCGAACTATGTGGTTAGTTCGAAGAATCTTCCCATCTGCATCCACATATACTGTCCATATGCATCCACGTAGATTGTTCTTTGGAGCTTTGGCAGTCCAATTTTTCAGTGGATATCCTCTTCTTGGAGCTTGAGTTCGACCTTGCTGACTTGGTCGATTTCTCCGTGGTGAGAACTGTCTGGGAGGAGACCCAAGCTATTGTGCTCCATGCGCATATCCGTATTTTGGATAACTTGGACCATGATACTGATCACCAAAGTTTCCATGTCTTTGATATGCTTGTTGGTACTGAGGTTGAACTGGATATGATTGTTGATAGAAGTTCAGGTTATTCTAGTTCTGATGATGTCTTGGATGATGTTAAACTGCATAGTTCGGTCTGCGCCTAGGCTGAGTCTGCCTTGGCTGCGATGGACCTTGTTGAGTCTTGTCTCTTGCTCTACGACCTCGGGGTCTAGACTTCCTTGTTGATTTCTCAGCATCCTTTGATGTTCCAGCTTCGACGTCTTTAGGTTCATCTTCTTAAACCTTCTTTCCTTTATCCACTACACGAGTCTCCACAATCTGAGGAATGACTAGAGTCTCTTGAACTGTAGTGTTGACTTAGGCTGGTTGAGCTGAGTTTGCCTTAGTTGGATTCTATTCAGCTTTAACGAAGATTCATGGCTTCATCCAGGTGTCCGGTGTCCAACTCGAGATTGTATCCAAGTCTTTCAATGCAGTTCAGTGGTCTCTGTTGACTGATCATGCTGTCAAGCGCCGAACTTGATGCATTCAGAGAGACGATCTTCTCATTTGCAAGTTTTAACTCCATTTGCAGTTAATCACCTTACTGCTGGTGGATTGAGCAACTTCTTCTTCGAGCTTCTTGTTAGACTCCACCAGTCTTGTCTTTGGCCTTTGCTCGGAGTGCATCTCTATCTTTCTTGGAAAAGATCGATGATATGACCCATTAGATGAAGAAAATGAACTCCAAGCTTGAGAGATACTGAAGGATGTCTAAAAGCAGGCCCAGCATGGGAGAGACATCCTCGAAGACTCAAGGCGATAGATCCTTTGAGTGTGGCAAGTCCAGTCATTTCAAGATGGAATGCCCCGACTTATCCAAGAAGGATAGAGATACCCTCCGAGCAAAGGCCAAGGACAAGACCAAGGCCATGATCGTTAAGGAAGAAGAAGCCGACACTGACCTGCGTATGGACAATCTTGTTCAAGCAAAGGCCAAGGACAAGGACAAGGACAAGGACAAGACTCGCTTCTTGGAGCTGAGTTCGACAATCCGTGTAGAGGTCTGTGTCGGTAGCTTCTTCCTCAATGATCATGGCCTTGGTCTTATCTTTGGCCTTTGCTCGGAGTGCATCTTTATCTTTCTTGAATAGGTCAGGGCAGTCCATCTTCAAATGTTCGGACTTTCCACACTCAACGCATCCATCGCCTTGAGTCTTCAAGGATGTCTCTCCCGAGCTGTGTCTGCTTTTAAACATCCTTTCGGTATCTCTGAAGCTTGGAGTTCATCTCCTCCATTTGCTTGGTCATCTCGTCGATCTTCTTCTGAAGATCGCTACGGCTTGGTCATCTCTGGCTGATAAGTTAGCGGACCGGGAAGGTCTGGAAAACTTATATCTGCCTGACTCAGCTCGAAGCGTCACATTTTTGGTCACTGAGCTTTGTATTTCAACTATTTTAATCCTAGCGTTATTTCAACTATTTTAATCCTAAGTTGCACGCAATTAAACGTGATCTTTGTAGATTAAGAAAGTTAACCCAAATATCGTCTCACAAGAAAAACTTAGCAGGGAAATTATTTGTATTGCGACGGAAAAGAAAATAAAGCAATAAAATCGAGGGTTTGATTTGTTTATAACTAGGCAAGAAGATAAATTTAAGCATGAATTAAGCCTAGGCAAGAAATTAAATCTAATCTAATGAATGAAGGAAAATAAATCATAACAGAATTTAATAAGCAAAAAGAAAAACAAAGGAACTCACAAACTTGAATTAAAAGTAAATCTGAAATTGCAGTTGAATCCGTGGTGGTTGATGTTCTTCAATCCGAAATGAAATTACAATAATTGAAAACGTAGAAGCAAAAACTAATCAAGAGAAAAGAAACAAAAACAACCGTCTTCTTAGTCGTAGAAAAAGAAAATAAAAACCTAGGAGAAAAGGAGAAAACAAAAAGTGAAAAGGTAAGTCATCCTTTGTGAGCAGGCGGTGGACTAAATTTGCCAAGTATCTCAAGGCAGGGAGCTTTGGTCTGACCAGGGAACTCTGCCCTTAATTCCTGCACCAACAACTAATCAATAGGGTAGGGAGCTCTTGTATGACCAGGGAGCTCTGCCTCCGCTTGTTGGACGTGCAGTGAATAAACGAGCAGGGAGCTCTGGTCATGTAGGGAACTCTGCCCCTTACTGCAGCTCTACTCTCCACCATATCTCTTCGTTCCAAGATCGGATTGAGTCCACTATGATCTTTAAACTAGCAATTCCAGCTCAAAACCTACATTTCCACTCAAAACACTTGGACGAAACATTAGTGCAATTCTTTAACTTAATCCAATTCAAACCAAACGAACTATCATACAAAACATACCTAAAAACATAAGCAAAAAAAGACCAAAAATAGGTGAAACAACCCCTCCACACACAAAACCTTGCTTGTCCTCAAGAAAATCTCATCTCAAACTAAAAGTAAAATGATCAATAAAGCTTAACAAAATATGCCCCGACATCTTATCAATCACAAAATATCCCATCATTCCTCAATCGAACATGATTCAAACATAGCAACAAGTGGCCCTCCACACAAGAACTCAATCCACTCATCATTCAAACACAAAATTATAGGCAAGAAGATATCACAAATTGTCGTTGTATCCCAGCCACATTACAACTTAAAAGATAAAAAGGTGAATTCCAGGAAAAATTCACTAGGTTTACTCTCGGAAAATTTCCGGCATCCTAGCGTGGTTTCCCATACCCATTTCTCGTATAATAATTCAACTTGAATAGACAAGAAAGAGGGGTAGAACCTTTCATATCACCAAACAAAAAGTTAAACAATTCTAAGTCAAGTCGAGTTATGTCGCCATAATTCATGAGGAGTAAATATTTAGAGGTTATCTAAAGTGTCTTCACGTGGTTTCCCATGCTCATGGTTCCCAAAAGAGCAGAAGCCTCTCAACTTAAATTTTTTTTTAACAACACGACTCCTATACTTAGGATACAACACTTAGAACACAATCTTCTCACCCATAATCCCACATTCAAATATCAAGCAAATCTCATTTCAAGCATGGCAATGCCCCACAGTTAACTATATGATACTCACAAATAATCAATTCATAACAGAATGTCCTGATCAATCAAGTCTATCAAAGCATTATTTATCAAATCCAATCATCACATTTATAACTTAGATCAAAATGAGACTAACGAGGACATGCAAACACTACTCACAAAACCTGCCCCTCCCCCCCAAGAAAATAAGACAATGTCCACATTGTCACAAAAATAAATAATGGATAGGGATAGAGGGTGATACAGAGGAATTAACATGGCAACGTAGGGCTTCACGATCAACAAGCTCCAACAACCTAACGCGATCTTAAAAACAGACAAAAATAAAACAAACGAAAACCAAAACAACTAAAATAAACTAAACTAGCAACACACCACAAAATAAAAGAAAAAAGAAAGCGTACAAAATAACAGTGACGAATCACTGTGGATCGGGTGGTGGTGATGGAGCGTCTCTGATCACCTCCTCCGGCAATGGAACAAAAGTAGAAGTGTCAGTAGTGTTCTTCGTTCTCATAGTGTAAAACATGTCAGAATTGCCAAGGTAAACAGAAACATGCAGCACAGAAAAATGACAAAACTGGACACTGGTGAAAAGATGGACTTGACAAGGGGCATTAAGAAACGAACAAGGAGCAAGACGGAAGTGTTGAGGCAAGACACTAACACGCTGGCGAAGAATAGAGCGTTGGCGCCGCAATCGGATACGGGCCCAAGCAGCCTTTGTTAGGCAGCGAACATGTGATCTTTGCACTGTTCGGGCATACGCTTTTTGTCTCGTCTCAGTGGAATCGGATGAGATAATAGAAAAATTCTTTGTCTCCATCTGAACCTCTTCTTCTGCCCGGACATTTTCAATTTGCAACGGTTTATCAATTGTACCTTCAACTGACTGATGATACTCGATCTTCTGTCTCGAGCTCCTTTCGTTTCCATTCCTTCTCATCAGCTGAGCCTACACATACTTCCATAGCTTGATTTTTAGTATGTAAATTCTTGTTCTCGTGCACATTAATAGACACTGTCTCTCCCAACACAGTGATGCGTCTTCGACTTTTGGGCCATTTGGCCCTATTTTTCATGTCTTTTTGTGTCATTAGTGTCTGTCCAGGGGAAGGAAACTATTGTTCGAAGGAAGAAAGCTCAGTCCAAGTCAAACAGAGGAAAGGTGGTCAGAATGAGCAGAACTGGAGTGAATTCAGTCGGTTGCAAGGACTACGCAAAGGAGTATGCAGAGCAGGAGATGAATTGAAGCAAGAGACGAGGTTGAAAGGAGGATTCCATGTGAACCCTGAAGCTAAGTTGTTGTTCATCATTCACATTCGTGGTATTAACGCAATGCACCCAACAACAAAGAAGATCTTGCAACTCCCTTGCCTACGAAGAATCAAATCATGAAACATGCAACCAGTTTGACCACTACAGAAATTGTCAGTCAGTCACCAGAGCTCAAGAAGGAAAGCCGCGTGGAAGAAGATTCGCACAATATCTGCCAAGCATCTATGGAAGGAAGGATTTGGAGGTCAGCACATTACCCTAAATAATCAATCAATCGGAGATTGCCAATCATCAATCCATTCAATCACAGATAATCAGAATCTCGCTCAACATGGAAAGTGCCAATCATGCCGATTCAGTCTACCCGCTTAGGGTTTTGCTCGCTGCCATTGCTACTATAAAAGTCCAGCCGGAGCGGCTGGCACAATGTTGGTTAATCGATCATTCTCCAGTTCTTAGTCCGAAGAAAACACTTTTACTCTCAGTTCTATATTTTCTGTTCAAAACAATTTATCTGCTTTGATTTACATTCCGTTGTGAAGAACAAATCCAAGGTTGTTTGCCTTAGGTACTTTTAAATTCAAGTAGTTCGTATTTTTTTTCATTCATGTGTTCTCTTTCGCTTATCATTATATATTTAATTATGTGTGAGTAATCTACTTGGTGAGATTTGGGTATGGGAAATGATTGACTGTTGATATGGGAAACATTCGTGAGGCACTTGTGCCATCAGTTGAGTCCAGTAGTTCCAGAAGGACTGGAGCAGAACTCATGGGCAGTCCTGACCTAACGGGTGATCTCCGTTCGGTTGGAGCTGTACCATGTCAAGCAAAGGCAGGGCATGACAGACGGCAGCATTCGATGTGCCCATGACCGAGTAGCTAAGCAACACCTGTTATGGTGCTGTAGATCTGGATGGTGAGGAATGGACAAGGGGATACTGCATCCTTCTTCAGTCTTGGGCTTCTATAACAATCACCCATCAACTGTGACGAGGCATCAAGCCATGGTTATCGACCAAAGGACTCATCTCGCGAATCGTAGGCATATCGATGACCGGTTGGACGTAGTACCGGAAATGAATATCCCGCGAGTTATGTCTACTCTGTAGGTGCGGACATGGGAAGTTTGGAAGAGAAGGTTGGTGAGGGTCATACTTAGAGAGATCGGGTATGACTACTATCTAAGGAGGAGTGAAGCACGGTCTTGTGACCGGGGTGAAGCGTGACCTTCGGACCAAGATGACAACAAGGGATTCAACCATCCCAAGTGTGGAGTATGAACTCTTGAAACGCCCCAATATCTTTGGGCCACACCTTGAGTTTATATGAAGCATGGACGGATCTTCAGTGTGCCCATGACCGAATTAACATATCAACAATTATCATAACCTACCCCAAATCTTACCCCCCCTTTTATATTTGATTTCCGTTTAGTTTATTGTGCAGATATACAGATTGAGGCCGTGACAACTCGATTTGTACATTGAAGAGTAAGGTGGTTCATCACTCTCCGTGGGATCGACCCTAGCTTACCGCTAAGACTAACCAGTCCGGTAGTGGGCATAGGAGCGTGTACTGTCCGTCTGGGGCATACACAGGTATTTTGATTGTACCACACGACGGGTGCGTGTCACACAGACATCTTGATGATCCCATTTTTGACATCAATCAAGTTGTTCATAGTAGCCATGAAGGGTCTTCCTAGCAACAGTGTATGCTCTCTTCCATCTTCCGGCACATCCCCGATGTCTAAAACCACGAAATCCACAGGAACAATCAATCCTTCGATTCGAACCAGAATGTCTTCAACAACTCCCTTAGGATGTCGAACAGAACGATCAGCAAGCTGTAAGCACATACGTGTGGGCTTCAATTCCCCTAGCTCCAATTTCTGAAAAACCGAATATGGCATCAAGTTGATCCCTACACCCAGATCCAACATACTAGATGCTTCCTTTCCATTCCCCATGGCTATCTTGGTCACAAATCTCCCTAGATCTCGTTGTTTGGGAGGTAAAGGTTGCTACATGATCGAGTTTGCACTCTCAGATATCAATATCGGCTCATTCTGCACAAACTTCCTCTTATTCGAGGTCAACTATTTTAAGAACTTCACATAGGCAGGCACATTCTTGATGACCTCTAGCAATGGTAAATTGACATTCACCTTGGAGAGCAAGTTATAGAAATACGAGAACTGTGTATCTTGTTTCTCACTTCTTAACCGGCTAGGGAAATGAAGTAGTGGTCTATAAGGATTAGCAGCCTTGTGCAATTGAACCTCTGACTGCTCTTTCTCTGCCTCAACTCTTGGCCGCTTCTGCACTATTGATTGTTCTCTCACCTTCTTATCAACAACCCTTTCACTTTGCAAAACAGTGATAGCTTGAACCTGATGTGGTTGTTGACCTTGACTTGGTATTCTCTCAGTTTGTTGTTATTACTGCATGTGATTGACATTTCAAGAAATGTGTCCCACAGCTATCTCAAGACGCTTGATGGTAGCGTCTTGAGCTTCTCTCGCCTACTTGCTCTCTTACATAAATGCATTGAAGTTGTCATCAGAAGGGTTCCTTTGAGCAGGCGGCGGCAGCGGTGGGCGTTGAAATTGCGATGGTCTCTGTTGGAACTGATTTTGCTGTGTTGGATTCTGCCACTGAGAATTGAAATTCTGCTGCTGTTGTGGGTACCACTGCTGCTGGGTAGGTTACTGATTAAACTGTTGTGGAGGATACTGATTGAACTGTGGAGAACGTCTGTTCTGAAAGTTTCCTCCAAATCCATTTTCCTGATTTTGATTCTTCCACCCAACATTCAATTGATTCTGCCATCCCAAGTTCTGCTGTCGCTGATTCTTACAAACATCCTTCCAAGTAGCCAATGAGTTGGATGGTAGAGAGAGATACCACGACTTTGCCTTATCCTTCAATGTGTAAGGAAAACACTTCAACTTCAATTGATCTTTACTCAATCCTTTTAGAGGAAAGGATTGAACAACAGTGCAAAACTCTCTGATGAATTGTATAGCATCCTTATTTGCCATTCCAAAGTAGATAGGCAACAAATTCAAGTGATTGTGCTTCAGCTCATAATTTCTAGCGTCTTTTCATAAAACTATGCCAGAGGCAGTAGTTCCAAATGTTGGTCGAGCAAAATCTCCCATCTTCTGTGCCATTTTGATAACTATTACTTCTTCTTCTTGCAGATCACAAAAAATATTTCCCAACAAATTATCCTCTTCAACTTCGCTAGGTCTTGGTTCGGTTACCTCCCTTGCTTTTTCCAGAACTACACTCTTCGGATTGATGTTGTCAATATACGGTGCTAATACTGGTTTCTGACTTCTACGACCTCGCATACACAACACTAGCAAACAGATTACATGCACCGAAGGGATAAAAATAACCAAACAAAATAAAAAGAAAAAGAAAAATGAAAATAATGCAACACAAATAATCGCCTAAAGCTTTCCCCGGCAACGGCGCCAAATTTGTTTCAACTATTTTAATCCTAAGTTGCACGCAATTAAACGTGATCTTTGTAGATTAAGCAAGTTAACCCAAGTATCGTCTCACAATGAAAACTTAGCAAGGAAATTAATTGTATTGCGACAGAAAAGAAAATAAAGCAATAAAATCGAGGGTTTGATTTGTTTATAACTAGGCAAGAAGATAAATTTAAGCATGAATTAAACCTAGGCAAGAAATTAAATCTAATCTAATGAACGAAGGAAAATAAATCATAACAGAATTTAATAAGCAAAAAAAAGACAAAGGAACTCACAAACTTGAATTAAAAGTAAATGTAAAATTGCAGTTGAATCTGTAGTGGTTGATGTTCTTGACTCCGGAATGAAATTATAATAATTGAAAAAGTAGAAGCAAAAAGTAATCAAGAGAAAAGAAACAAAAATAGCCGTCTTCTTAGTCGTAGAAAAAGAAAATAAAAACCTAGGAGAAAAGGAGAAAATAAAAAGTAAAAAGGTAAGTCCTCCTTTGTGAGCAGACGGGGGATTAAATTTGCCAAGTATCTCAGGGCAGGGAGCTCTACCCTTAATTCCTGCACCAACAACTAATCAACAGGGCAGGGAGCTCTGGTATGACCAGGGAGCTCTGCCTCCACTTGCTGGACGTGCAGTGAATAAACGAGCAGGGAGCTCTGGTCATGTAGGGAACTCTGCCCCTTACTTCAGCTCTACTCTCCACCATACCTCTTCGTTCCAAGATCGGATTGAGTCCACTGTGATCTTTAAACTAGCAATTCCAGTTCAAAACCTACATTTCCACTCAAAACACTTGGACGAAACATTAGTGCAATTCTTTTACTGAATCGAATTCAAACCCAAATAACTATCATTAAAAACACACCTAAAACCATAAGCAAAATAAAACCAAAAATAGGTGAAACACTTTGCTCCAGTGATTCAGTTTGCTAAAGTTGAGAATGATTCACTCTCTAAGCGTCATGTTCATTGATCTTTGAAGTGGAGAACAGTTTCTCCGTCTTCAACGAATTGAGGTCATTCCAGTTTTGGTGGAAAACCCGGTGAACTGATCAGTCTTAGCCAAGTGCGAAGAGAATTTTCAAGTTCATCTCACGCTGAAAGTATTTTCCTTTTCTTATACTCTCAATATCCATTATTATCTCTGTGAATCTCAGCTCCATTTTTTGGTGGTTTCGTCCAGCTGAGTGAAGTTCTCATACTTCTGACAAGCCAAGGTGAACTTGTTTTCCTTGATCTCGTCTGACCCTTCACAGAGAGATGCGAGCGCATCCTATATTTCATTCGACGTCTCGCAGGAAATGATCTTTTGTAGGTAGGCCTTGCCTACAGTTGTTGAGATGACACTTTTGATTATGTCATCTAGTTGAGCGATCGCCTTCTCATCGTTGGTGTAGCTCTCTGGATTCTTCAGTTCCACTTTGGTGATGATTTCTCTAGACCCTGGGGTTGGAGAGGGAACTGAAATTCTCTATGTGATCTAGATGAGGCCATTGTTGATTGTTTCCCACATCCATGTATGCTTGGCAGTGAGTAGCATCTTCTGTCTGAATTTTCACGTGGAGTAGTAATCTACAGTGAATTCCGGCAAGCTTCCAACAAGCGTGGGGCTCATCATCCTGTAAAAAAGACAAGAGAGAAAAACAGAAAAAAAAATATGCAGCAGAATGCACTAAAAGTTTTTCAAAGATCTGTTCAGTTGGCCACTGAAAAATCTCGCCTGTACACCTCGTGAAACAAATTCAGCAGTCTTTTGAAAAACTGCTCTGCACCACTTGATGGTCCCGGTAACTAGTTAACTGGTGTATGGGGGGGGATACACCAGTAAGGATTTTTGAAAACTTTTTCTAACTCTTCAATTCGGTGGCTCGACAACTGTGAAAGTCAGTTGGAGCAATCACCCAGTCCTGGATGCAGTTGACTTCTTGGACTGAGGATCAATCGTATCACTCAACCGAGGTTTTCAGAGTGTTGTGCGAAATATGGTGGAAATTTGTTTCTCGTTACTTAAAATGAAAAATCTTTTTAAACGAAGGTTGATTCGCAAGACTTTAGTGCTATTTGACAAAGCTTGTCAATCTTATACGCTATGCGCTCGTTTGGCTGTCTTCTCGCATGGATGGAGGCCTCTATTTATAGAGAGGAGATCGAAGTAGCCGTTGGAAAGAGCCGTTTGACCTATGCCACAAAGCATGGCCCCTCACCTAATCTCTGCAAACTTTCCATAAACGGTAACTGTGAGACTTGCTTTATGCATGTCTTCGTTGCCGGTCTATAAAAGGAAAGTTCCAGCTTGTCTTGTACTTTGAAAAGATTTGAATTTCGAATTCAAGTTCTTTCTTCTTCTTCCGACTTCTAGACTTGTGACTTCAACATTATTGAACTCGCATGGCTGCATGGCTCAGTTCTGGAGTCGACTGAGTTATCTTCTGACTTGATTCAGACTACCTTGATCTTTAGTTGATTTCTTCAGTTCGATTATGTAAAGATAAAATCCTTACTCTCAAACAGTAAGCTCGAGCTAAAGATTAACTAAAGGCACATCTACTTAGTTGGAGGCAGTTAGGTTTTGGTAGAAATCAAAACTTTTACTAATTTTTCCAACAAAATTACTATAATTTCACCTTTTATATAATACTCTCTCCGACCCCTAAAATTTTGTATAGTATTCTTTTTTCGTCTACCCCCAAATTTATGCATAGTTCATTTTAGAAAATAACTCTCTCATTTATTACCCTTATAATTTCCACATTTGTCCACTACTTTCTATCACTTTTTATCCTTAATAATTCTATTTTTTCTCTACTCATATCAACTTTCTCTCCATTAATATTATACTTTTCAGAATTTTCTTAAAATCCGTACGATCCGCAAGTATGCATAATTTTAGGTTCGGATGGAGTAAATTGCAATCCTCCACTGTAAAACACAGTTACACTAAATTGCAATCCTCCACTATAAATATGTCACTATAAATATCTACACCACCTATTGTCTATCACTTTAGTTGATTGCTACTGCTAGTAGTATTTAACAAAGCGGCCTTATCGGTTATAAACGTGTAGGAAAAAAAGAAAAGAAAGGAAAAAATAAGTCGAAATAAAAAATCAAAATGTAAAAAGTAAAAGCGTGTGAAAAACACAACGGCTGAAGCTAGTCAACGCATACACGTCTGATTTTCTAACCTTAAATCATTCACACCAGACACACACCTCATGAAGCCTCTTCTTACCAAACTCAACTTCAAATCTTTCTTTACAGTCTATTACATTACATTCTCCGTTTCTGTTTCGGAATTGTTTAAATTTCAATCCCATATTTCTAATCATCATTTCCAATACTCCGAATTTGAGAGAACAGACCTTTTTCAGTCCCAAGATTCAGTTTTGTTTGAGGCCCGCTTTCCTTTTGTTTTCTTTTTAAGAAATCCGACCGTAATTTATCATTTATGAATTCGTCTTCATAATCTGGCAATAAACAGAGAGAAGGATAAAAATAATGGGAGGTTGTTTTAGCAAGAACCGAGATGTGAACGGCTACAGATCAGAAAGAGCAAGCAATTACCTGAAGCCATCAAATGATTTCCCCGCTCAATCCGAAGCCCCTGAAAGGCGGCACCAACATCAACATCAACATCCAGCGGCGGCGCCGCCACAAGCTCAACATCCGCCGGCGGCAATTCCAGGCCCCCCACCCCGGCAGGCTGCTCAGAAATTAGAGCCGAACAACATACTGGGGAAGCCATTTGAGGACGTGAAGGCCAAGTACTCGATCGGCAAAGAATTGGGAAGGGGGCAATTCGGTGTGACGTACACGTGTACGGAGATGGCGACGGGGCGGCAGTACGCGTGCAAGTCGATCTTGAAGAGGAAGCTGGTGAGCAAGAACGACAGGGAAGATATGAAGAGGGAGGTTGACATTATGCAGCATCTGAGCGGTCAGCCCAACATTGTCGAATTCCGAGGCGCCTGCGAGGATCGCCTTTCCGTGCATCTCGTCATGGAGCTTTGCGGCGGCGGTGAGCTTTTCGACAGGATTATTGCCAAGGGCCATTATTCCGAGAAGGATGCTTCTCATCTTTGCCGCCAGATCGTCAATGTGGTTCACCACTGCCATTTTCTCGGGGTGATGCATAGAGATCTCAAGCCTGAGAATTTCTTGCTTTCCAGTAAGGATGACAAAGCCATGCTCAAAGCTACTGATTTTGGCCTCTCTGTCTTCATTGAAGAAGGTCAACTACTATTTAATCTGCTTTTTTGCTTCTGCTGTTTTTCAATCATAACTGGTGATCATTGTTTTACTCCCTCATTAGTCTCTATGAATTTTTTACTACTGTTTATTATTCCCAGTTGCTGGGTCACAGAGAGATTTCACCATGCTATGCTAACTGCCTCTGTCATTCGATATGGTCTGTGTGCCCTTGAAGAGTTTAAAATGAGATCCTTCAATTCCTTCTTGATAAATGATAATTCAGATATATATTTGCCTCGTCTTTCACTATTTCGGAGGTGGATACGGATAATGTAAGTCGGCCCAACCCATTTTAATTGTCTTGGAGATTTGGCATGGAACTTACGAGGTTTCGCCTGATAGGATGGGAGAATCAACTATGAGGAGTTCTGCGTGATGATGAGAAGCGGAACACAGCAACAGGGGAAGCTCTTCTAGAAGACAAGGGAAGGCTGATGCTTTTTGATTGAATTCGTGCGAGGGCGGAAGGTAAAGCTCTTCCACAGTTTGTGAGGCATTTAGTTAGTTGAGAATGTCTGTAATCGTTTTGTTATTGGTTATTGGTTATCGGTTACTCCATGCATCTGAAGTCGTCTGCTTTCTTGATCTGTGGTTACATAAGTTTTTGATGGTGTAATTTGTAAGAAGTAATATGCTGAAGTTATGATAGAAATGCTTATTTTCCTCAAAAAAAAAAAAAAAAAGGTTAGAAATGCTTTATGGTTTTTACTGCAACTGCTATCTAGCTCACTACTCCCTCCTACCCAGTAGCTAAGTCTCATTTTCCTTTTCCGTCTGTACCATTAGCATAATATCATATTAAAAATAGAAACAATTAACCCTTCAAATATTATAGGACCCACCACTTTCTATCATTTTATTTTTTCGAATGTTTTTCGTCTTAGAAACTAAGAGAAGATATTTATGGAAGAAAACTAAAAGATATTAGATGCAAAACGATTAGTAGTTTGGACTAACAATTAGAATTGCTTAACACAATTATGAAAGAATACTATTTGACATTTGAAAATCAAGTGACACTGTAATTGGCAAATCTACTAAAATCAAAATTGACCAAAATACCCTCAGGAAAATTTGTCCCCTGTCCGTTTGCATTATTTACATACATAACTACTATCATAGTTGCGCATATGATAGTGATCCAAAATCGTCGATGGAATTTAATTTCACTAAGATTTGAATGATATCATTCCACCATTCTATTTACTATGTGTAAACATTGTGCCTTTTCTTAAAAGTAATCATATTGTACCTTAATAGTTAATACCGATAAGTAGGCTGGCCGCATCGCGTCTCCAAGCCGCGTCTCGAAGGGGTCTCAAGACCTCTGCGGCTGGAGACCGCTGCATTGCAGCCACGGCAAGCTCGAGACCGGCTCGAGCTAGTGCGTGGCATGCACGCGCTCATCAGAAAATTAAAAAATAATGAATGGCGCGTGTTTTACACGCGCATAACCAGTGAAAATTTGAAAAAATCGACCGTTTGCAACGGCTAAAGCCGATTTTTTTTTTATTTTTTTGTATTATTTTGCACAACATGATCATCAAAGACGAGCAGGAGGATGTAAAGAATTGGAGAGACGATGCCGATTCTCCGTCCACTAGCGGGATATCCCAAAGGGCCACTCCGCTCGCCTTTGAGGAATATCTCAGATGGGAAGCCAACTTGAGAGATCAACGAAAGCATCATCGACTTACCAATAATCTCATCGAGCACCTTTGGCGAAAATTTAGACCTCTATCCAAGTAGTCCATATTTTAATTTATGTAATTTTTTTTATTTCAATTAATATAATTTTTTTATTGTAATTAGTGTAATATTTTATTTTATTTGAATTAATGTAATGTTTTATGTTATTTCTATTAAAGAAATTTTATGAATTAATTTAATGGAAATAAAAGATTGTTTAATATTAAAAATAGAGATAATTTGGAGACCATTAAGTAATAAGAATAAGTATCTTTAAATTATTTTAGTAGAAAAATGGGTACAGAAGACCCCTTAAAGATCACTACTGGTCTCTAGGAGTGAGCAAAATTTGGTTAAAACCGAAAAACCGAGCCGAACCTAACCGAAATACTAATTCGGTTCGGTTAATTTGGTTTTCGGTTTGGTTTTGGTTTTGAATTTTGAACTTTTCGGTTTTTTGGTTTGGATATGGTTTTCGAAAAAAAAAATATTTGGTTAATCGAAAACCGAACCGAATTAATAATTAATTTAACAATTTATTAATTTTTATATATATTTAAAAATTAAAATGATTATTATTAATTTTTATATATATGTTTTGGAATTTTGGTTATGTCTTGGTTAAGATGCTTGGAATTTTAGACCTGCAACATCAACAAACATCACTGATTTATTTATGTTTGGTTAAAAATGTTTTAGAATTTGGATTATTACTTTTTGCGGATTTGGAATCTTGAATATTGAATGTTAATTACTTATTTAAAATGTAGAAAATATATTGTGTATTTATTTCGGTTTATTTGGTTTTAACCGAAACCGAACCGAAATATTTCGATTCAGTTTTATTCGATTTTAGCCATGTTCGGTTCGAATTCGGTTATTTATTATATAATTTAATTTTAATTTGATTTTTACAATTCGATTCGGTTCGATGACCGAATAACCGAATGCTCACCCCTACTGATCTCTAAAGATTGTCGATAGCCTAAGAAAGCGAAGCATATATTTTGCGAGCGTTGCTCCACCTCCCTGCTCATCAGAATTCACATGCAATGCAGCCGACAATAATTATATATAGGTAGGGTAAATATAACTTGACTTACATGCATTAGCTTTTCAAGGTCCTGTCCTTATCCATAAAGAATAAATATAAATATAATACTCCCTCGGTTTACGAATAAGTGTTCAATTTGGAACAGTAACCATATTCGTGAATAAATGTTTATTTTGCTTTTTTGTACAATACTACTTTCTTTACTTATTCAATATTACTACCCTTTATCATTTAAGACCCCACCTCATATCAACTTTATTTTTACCTTTTTATCATCCCAACAACTTTATTCTTACTTTTTGATCAATACCACCTCTTTTTTATCATTACCAATATTGTTTTGTCATTATCTCATTACCCCTACATCCTAACTTTTACCCCACTAACTTTTACTTTATCAGCTTTTTTAATCTCCGTGTCCAGTATAAGTGGACACTTATTCCTGAATGGAGGGAGTACAAAATTATCATAGTAGCTTTGACATACAGTATAATAGCACTCCCTCCGTCTCAGATTAGTACTCCCTCCGTCTCAGATTAGTACTCCCTCCGTCTACAAATCAAATACTCATTTAGGTTCGAGCACGGAGATTAAGAAAACTGATAAAATTGTTTTGGGTGGGGTAAAAGTTAGAATGTAGGGGTAGTAGGATAATGACAAAAAAATAGTGGTATTAACTAAAAAGTAGGAATAAAGTTGTTATGATGATAAAAAAAGTAAGAATAAAGTTGTTGGAAGGTGAGGACATCAATGACAAAGGGTAGTAAATAAAGGAAAAATAGGAGGGTATGGTTGTACAAAAAGGTAAGTAGGTATTTAATTTGTGGACAAAAAAATATGGGTAAGTAGGTATTTGATTCGTGGACGGATGGAGTATTACTTTCTCTTTTTAGTAATCCCAGATTAATATGGTATTTCATACTCCCTCCGTCCACAAATCAAATATCCATTTGGATTCCGACACGGAGATTAAGAAAACTGATAAAGTTATTTTGAGTGAAGTAAAAGTTAAAATGTAGGGATAGTAGGATAATGATAAAAAAATAATGATATTGATCAAAAAGTAGGAATAAAGTTGTTATGATAATAAAAAAGTAGGAATAAAGTTGTTGGAATGTGGGGCAATTAATGGCAAAGGATAGTAAATAAAGAAAAAGCAGAAGTGTATGGTTGTACAAAAAAATAAGTAGGTACTTGATTTATGGACAAAAAAATATAGATAAGTAGGTATTTGATTCATGGACGGAGGAAGTATTTAAGACATATTTTTTACCTTTTTACCCTTAAAAGTTCAATATATTTACTCTTATAAATTTCTTCATCCACTTAAAAACTAACACATTATAAATGATTCGCTTTCTCCACTTAAAATATTCCTATTAACCATTTATCCACACCGTACTAACTAGGGAGGAAATAGCATATTTCTTGTCCATATAATTTTTACCATTAATTAATTAATAATATCTCACTTAAAATATTCCTATCAAACATTTATCCACGCCGTACTAACTAGGGAGGGAATAGCATATTTCTTGTCCATATAATTTTTACCATTAATTAATTAATAATATCTCTGTCACCATCAGACAGACCTACACGCTACATACATAATACAAATCCATTTCTGTACTGGAATCATCATTCATTAATATTGTCTCCATCGCTCGGCCGCTCCTCCATTTTTCTTTATCCTATTTCTCGAACTTATTTCTATGAACTTCTTCTCTACCAGCAGCTGCATTTTCTGATTAATTTAGTTTTAATTCATTCGCTGGATTATTGAGTAATGCTCTCCCTTGCAATTGTATTATGAACAAGTGCAGAATAATATGTGTATGAATCTTGATTAATATCCAACAAGCTGCAAAGCAAAGCATCACTCTAGCCCCATTCTTTACATACAACATCCCCTGCCCTCGACCGCTCACTCACTCACACAAACTAGGGACAATTAAGCATTCCTTCGACCATCCTTATTTGTACTCAAGTCACACATAACAAACATAACATGCCATTGCCAAACAAGAAGAGGCGGAGGCGGAGGCGATGGCGATGGCGATCCACACGCGCAGACAGACACCAATTCTAACATTATAGTAGTATATAATATCCTAATGAAGCTTGTTTGCAAGATTGCACTGCTTCCGGATTTCGCCGTTGGTGCCGGTGAGAGGGTTGTTCTGTGAGAGGATGGTGATGGCCGAGGCGAACTTGTTGAAGAAATAATCCTGGCTCTTGGCCATCTTCTTCACATAGGGCCTGGTCCTCTTGTCGGTGGCCAGCTGATGGTCGACGATGAGCAGGCCTTTGTTGTCGAGAATGTTGCGGTAGTAGTTGTTGTCCAGCTTCATGGGCGTGCCGCGGTCGTTCCTCACGTACTGCACCGCCTTGGGGTCGGGGATGGGGTCGGGGCACTTGTACAGCATGTGCTCCACGTGGGCCGGGTTCAGCGCCGGGTCCACCTCCGGGTACAGCCGGTGCACCAGCTTCACGCAGTGCGTCCGCCCCACGCTGTGCGCGCCCAGCAGGGCCACCACACCGGCCGCGTCGATTCCGATGTTGGCGAACCGTTGGAGGACCACGCTCATGCTCTCGTTGTGGTCTGGCAGGTGCTGCTCTAGTATGTCTGCTCTGCTTCTCCTCCCGTCTCTTCTTCCCGTCTTCAGCGGGATGTACGGCCCTCCCACCTGCATCCATACATACATTCCACTTCCATCACGACTTTTGTTTTAATTGACTGGGCCGTAGCCATGGATCCTAGCTATGTATGTTGATTTTCACAGAAATCATAACTCATCAAAAACAGGAAATTTTGTGTAGGGTGAGCATTTAATAGGGGAAAAGAAGACAAGAATCTGAGTCGGTTAGTTCAAGTTTTGTACTCGAAGAATTGAACAAATATGGTAAAACAGCAGTTAAGAAATTTGACAAAAATGGTATGAGAAGAGAAGAGAAGAGAAGAGAAAAATATGTAGTCTTACAGAAACGATGCCGTCTCTGGCAGAAAGCACGAGAATATCGGCGCAGGAAACAACGCCTGGACACTCTCTCTCTAAAGCTTCCTTGATAGTTTCGATGTACCTAAAATTCCTCATCCCAAAGCTTCTGTCCGCCTCCTTCTCCGACATCACCCTCCGAGTTGAATCCAGCAACAGTGATGCATCACATGACTGCAACACAAATTAAACAAAACTCACTAATTAAAAAAAAATATGCTCTTCAAGATCAACCAAACCAATTAACTGATTTTAAGTATACCTCGACAAAGCAGTCGTGAAAGATGTTTCTGAGCCAAGAGAAAGCGGTGTTTTTGTGGCGCTTGTACAGAAGCTGAACTTGTTCTTTGATGATGTCTTCAGCTTGAGGGCATAAGTCCTTGTAGAAGTTCATAGCAAGCCCAGAAACCTCATTTTCATTTTTAGCCAAAGTGGATAGTGAAGAAAAGTAGAGGAGTGCGAGGCAGAAGAGAGTTCTAGAAATATTGGAAGACATTATTTTGTTTGTGTAGCTCACTCACTCACTCACTCAAAGGGTTGCTTTTGCATTATGATGCTCTCTGGTCTGCTAGTGCTACTTTAAATAAGGGAGCTGAGGGGAGAGAGAAAGAGTGATGACTGATGAGTGAGTGAGTCACTAAAGGAACTGTGAGAAAGAGTTGGACTTTCGTATTCTTTAGTTCAAAGAATACAAAAGTCTACACTATGAATCATGATGCATTGGGCTTCTCTTTTGACACTTGTTATTATACTTACCTTATAAAATGTTAAGCATTTACTGCTGCTTATCAAAAAAAAAGAAAAAGATTTATCTTGTTACGAGTATATTCCGATATTTTAAGAAGATGACAATATTTATATTGGACAATTTGCTACCTTTTTTTATTTTTATTCAAGATTCCCTTACGCCCCAATGTCACCCCAAATTTTAGCATCCCAACGTACATTTAAGTAGAGCAAAAAATTCTCCCCCTCTTAACAGCATCTCACGCCGTCTAAAATTGAAATTTAGATTTGTTTAATATGTGGGGTGCAAATATACTTACGGGGGAGTTCAAGAGTCACTACTACATTCTATTCATTTCCATTTTACAGAAACCCTTCCCACACCAAACCAAAAGCTCTATATCTCTCCCAAAAAAAAAAGTGTTGCTGCAGAAGACGGTGAAGAGATGAAAGGTAAGTAAAAATCATTGCAAAATTCTTGAAGCTACTATTTAAACATGGTTTATTATTTGTCAATTTGGTTTTGTCAGTTGTGCTATTATGCTCGTAATTTTTAACGTCCGCAATCTGGAGAGATGTTACAGGACCAATAGGTTAATCTGTTGTTTCTTGATGTAGAAGATTGCAGTATTAAAACATGCAGGGCATTAATATATTTAGACACATGGCTATTGTGTTTTGTTTAATGAAATATTACAAATTACAAATAGTTATATAACTAAATTAGGTTGATTTTTAAATTATGACTATTAAAATAATTGGTTAAGGATGTGTTTATTTCTGTAAACCTTGTGCTTGAGTAAAAAAAAAATTAGTATTATTTTAATCCTGATTCTATATATATATTGATCATGATTCTATGCCTATGCATGATTTCAATCCTAGTATGCCTCCATATGAAAGAATGGGAAGTAAAAGAGTGGAAGATTTAGAGAAATCAGATGATGAATGGGCTGATTTGGATTTGGTAGCTGGTAATGGAGTTGATTTAGAAGAGTTAGATATTGATTTTGGTGATGATTGGGATGCTAGCGTGAGAGTGGATTTAGATGTTAATTATAGGGCTGATTTAGAACATGTTAAACAAGATGAAAGTACAACAAATGTTGTAGGGGAAAGGGTAGAAAGCTTATACGTGAATCCTATTGGTTATATTAGTGAAGAAGAGCAAGAAAATGATGAAGATGTGTGTGAGGACAGTAGTGATATGAAACAGAGTATGATATGAGATTCCAACTTCAGAAGTGGAACAAGGATATTTTACTCTTGGGATGACATTTGCAAATGTAAAAGAAGCAAGAGAAGCTATAAACATGTATGGAGTGAAATTTGGGTACAAACTGAAGTTTGAGAAGAATGAAAAGACTAGATTAAGAGTCCGTTGTATCAATGACAGTGAGTGTCCATTTAAGATTTGGTCTCAAAGGATGGTGAGAATGCTGGATTAGCCATGAAGACTGCATACTTGGAGCATACTTGTTTTAGACAAAGGGAAGTTCCTAGTGCAAGCCAAGGCTTTTTAGCTAAATACTTCAAAAATACACTTTGCAACAATTCGAAGTTTAGAGCATCAGACATGCAGGCTGAGATCTTAAAGCATTTGAGACTGCAAGTTAGTGAGTATAAGTGCAAGAGAGCCAAGAGAATGATATTGCAAGAGTTAGACGGCAGTTACAAACAAGAGTTTGCCAATCCAGCAGCCTACGCTGAGATGATGAAACAAAGCAATCCTGGAAGCAAGTGTGAGATTCAATTGTCAGATGAAGGGCTAAAAAAAAGCCAGCGCATTTTTAGAAGAATGTTTGTTATGATGGATGCTTGTAGGAGAAATTGGTTGGGCAAGTGTAGACCATTAATCAGTTTAGATGGGAGCTTTTTGAAGGGTTTTTCTAAAGGTATGCTTCTTACAGCAGTGGGAAGAGATGCAGCTAACCAGATTGTTCCCATTGCATGGGCAGTTGTTTCCAAGGAGACCAAACTAAACTGGAGATGGTTTCTATGTTGGTTAAGGCAAGAGTTACAACTCGATGAAGAGGCTCATTTAACTATTATATTTGATATGCAAAAGGTCAGTTTGATTCCCAGTATAAATTTATTACATATTCTCTTGCTATGTATCTCACATGAAACTTTTTCAGGGATTGATTGACCCAGTCAATTTGATTGTGCCAAAGGCAGAACATCGATGGTGTGCTAGACATATACATGCCAATTGGTCAAAGATGGAGCGATGGGGAGCTTCAGAAAAAGTTTTGGGCATGTGCATGGAGTACATTCAAAGAGGACTTCATCATCAATCTTGAAAAGTTAGGTGAAATCAGCAAAAAAGCAGTAGAAGATTTAATGAGGTACCCTGTCCATACTTGGTGTCGAGCTTTTTTTAGCAAAAGGTGTTGTAGTTATCAGGAAGAAAACAATATAAGTGAGAGTCTCAATTCAAGTTTGTTACAAGCTAGACACAAACCGATTATCAGTATGCTAGAAGATATAAGAGTGTTGTCTATGAATAGGATTAAAGATAGGAAGAATTTGTGTGATAAGTGGAATGGTGAATGGTCCCCTACATCTATAAGCATGTATATTGAAGCAAAAGAATCTTCCATATTGTGTAAAGTTTTATGGAATAGAGCCTCATGCTATGAGATTGGTGAAGGGGCAGATAAGCACACTGTGCTACTCGATAAAAAAATATGTAGCTGTAGGGTATGGGAATTAACTGGTATTTCATGTTGTCATGCCATTGCATCTATGTGTTTTTCGAAGATTGATCCTCTGTCAACAATGTCAAAGTGGTACCACAAATCCACTTATCAAAAGACATATGAGTTTCTAATCTTACCTATACGTGGAGTGAAGTTCTTCAAGACAAATGATCATGCACCAATTGAACCTCCGCTTGATGAAAAGATGCTTGGAAGACCACGAAAAAAGAGGGTACGAGCCTCTAATGAGCAAAGAGCATCAGCAAACCGTATGTCTAAGAGGGGATAGATACAACACTGCAGCATTTGCAAGTCTATATAGGACACAAAAAGAATTTTTGTACAACTCAATCTACTCAGGTTATTAGAAAATTGAAATTACACGTATGTGTTGTTTGATTGTTTGCATCTAACTTCGGTTTGTTTGTGTTGATTCACTAGGCAATTGGAACCTCACAATCTTTCACCGCAAGTAAGCCTACAAAGTTGGTACCAAGAAGACAGTTTAATACCTCCAACAAGATATCTGGATTTGGTTGTTATGTGAACTTAAGTAGTGGTCGAACTACTATTAATGTAAGGCAAAATTATATTCTTGTTTATTTCATTGATGATGTATTTCTTTGTGTTAATTTTATATCTTATATTGAGCAATCATGCAGCTTGGACAACCTTCAGAGAGATTAATCAGCGAATGGGAAAGTCCACACATAAGCGATCCGATTGTGAGAGGTCCAATACCAAACGAGAGAGAGATAAATCAAGCAAAGAGGAAATTTAGAGAGATCAATTTTAGTGGTGAGGGTTCCGAAGTAAGATGACCAACATCACTACCATTCAAGCCTCCGGGATTGCAATGGAATGGATCACCATCTATTACAACTAGACAATTGTTGGAGCAACGTGAAACGAGAAGAAAAAGGGAAGGGGAAACAGGGAGACCCAACAACCCATGTTTATTAAGAAGAATGAATCGTTGTTTTGAAAATGTGAAAGCAACTATTTAGGAATGATGAACTTTCATGTTTTTTGAAATCTTACTGCATAATTTCATGTTTTTGGTTATGGCAGTTTGTTTAGGAAGGATGGACTTTTTTTTTTTTTTTTTTTGGAAATGCTATGACATTTGTTTTCATGAGTGCCATCAATTAATTATTTGGAATTGCTATGAACTCCCATTTTATGAATTCTTTTTTTTGAATCGTGAGCATAAGCAGTCTATGGAAAATATCTTTTCATTTATATGCTGATAAAAAATGAGTGTAATATTAACACCTTCAAATTTTTCATAATAACATAATCTAATGTTTTGCAGAGAAATAAAGGGTTGATTTGGTGTGGGAAGAGTTTTTGCAAAATGGAGATTTTAATAGTAATGATTCTTAAATTGTTGTATAAGCAGGTTTAGGGCCCTATATAATAAGAAAAATGTAAAATTTGAATTTTCTAAATGGAGTGAAGTTTCTATTAAGGTGAGAGAGTTTTTTGCTCTACTTAAATGTACGTTGGGGTGCTGGCAGCCCCTAACGTTATGTTAATGATGTATCTGCACTTAGATGTCCATGTTAGGGTGTTTTTTGATACTTAACCCAGATAAAAAGTGCACCCCCCCCCCCCCCCCCCCCCCCGCCGGTTAGGCAAATACACCCATGAACTCTTCACATTACAGTTTAATGTCCATCCACTCAAAAACAAAAGCAGATGGCCGAATGAATGATCCCAACAACAAGGTGTATCAAATAGACTGTTCTGAACTAATGACTTCCGAACTAGTGAGAGATAGTAACAGTAAATGAAGGAACCGTATATCGAAATACGGCTCGTGTACCCACGATCCATTCCGGATGTCTAACAAGTTCATACAAAAACCTTCCTAAGCATGCTCCTAAAGAAGTAGGAAACGAGATATACCTGCAAACTGAGAGGTTAATGACTCCAGAGTTGATCTTCCGTTTGTTTCCCACAGCAGTACTCGATGTAGGGTGGCTACAAGCTTCGAGTTCTCTCTTCCTATGGGTGACAGCCGCCGCCTCCTACTCTCCAGATTTCTGTCTCTTTTGTTTTTACGTAAGTGACAAGTGAGGAGAATTAGTGGACTCCTTATTATTTATACTAGGTAATTAAATACCTAAATAATAAGCCCACTAACTAGATCCATCAAACAAAGCCCAAAGGCTTAAATAGATCAATAATAGACGACTGGCCCCATAGAGAGCTGGGCCTTAATTGGGCCAAACGGGGATCTACTAGCTCGAATAAAGTATTGGCCTCCGAGTGCTCGATTTCCATATTCAGCCTAAGAATATAAATCGAGACACAAGTATTAATTTATTCCACTAGAAAATTAATACTGAATTACCACTAAATTCGTTAGGTGAGTCGGGGCTAGCATTTGACTTAATTAATCTCCGCGTTTAAGATATTCAATATCCATTAATTAATTAATTCCTCTGACGGTCCATTAATTAATTAATCAGTCGTTTAATGATAAACGACATCTCGAGTGCTACCACTTAAACTTATTATCATATCGGAACTAATTCCACCTGCAGGGTTTAATACGATAAATTTATTAAGTTCCTCGAGAGGATATTATCAGCCTGTTATTAGCAGGACACGGATCCTTATCGCAATTCAATCGCGTGCCAAACAACAATCGCTATCACCCAAGATATCGAGTATATTGAGCTTCAGACAGAGCTCCCACCCATGATAAATCAAAAGCAATAGACAATCAATCATTCACACCAATTAATTCAATTAAGGTTAAGATCATTTAAGTCTCCGAGATCTTGATTCTTAATCAGTCAGAATATAAGAACACATCTCACTGTGATCCATTCAATACATAAATGTACTAGCATAAATAAATAGCCAAGACAACTATTTTCTATTTATGCTACAGTCTAAAACCGACAACTCGTCCGAAGTTGTCTCAACTGTGAACACGACTTCTATCTCAACTTTATCGATTATAAGATCTTCTGTGATAAACCACACACCATATAATCTAGGTATGAGATAATTGAACTATAATATGATCATGCAATAACAATATTTCAGATAGAAGAATAACAGTGGATACAAGGTATCAAATGTATACAAGCATAAAAGACTTGCTTTCAGTATACAACCCTTCAATTCTCCCATTTATACTAAAGCAAACTTTTAGTATACAATGCGACTGTTCAACTAGATAATACTGATAATATCCATCTATCTATCACACTTTCTCCCACTTATACTAAAGTTTAATTTAGTATTGGGAGGTTGCGTACCCCAACTCCTTCAACATGCTTGTTGAACGTCAAGGCAGGTAGACTCTTTGTAAATGGATCAGCCAGATTATCAACTCCCACAATATGTTCTACTGCCACTTCTCCATGCTTCACGAGCTGCCGGATATAGTGATATCTACTATCAATGTGCTTTGCAGCTTGATGACACCGTGATTCCTTACAGTTCGAAACTGCAGCCTTATTATCACAATAAATCGTGATGCACCTAGGCAAACTAGGAATCACATCAAGTTCTGCTAGGAAGTTCTTGAGCCACACAACCTCTTTGGCTCCACCTCCAAATATAAACACATAGCCCGATGTAGACTTCCGTTTGTCCTTATCAGCTTGATAATCGGAGTCTACATAACCTACCGGAGTCAGATCACCAAACTGGTAAACTAGCGGATACTCTCTAGTCCGTTTAAGGTACTTGAGTATGTGCTTTACAGCAGTCCAATGAGCTTGTCCAGGATTTGCTTGATATCGAGCCGCTACACCAACGGCGTAGCAGATATCGGGCCTGGTACAATGCATGGCATACATGAGACTACCTACAGCCGAAGCATAAGGAACCTTCTTCATGTCCACTATCTCCTTTGGTGTCTTAGGACATATCGCCTTAGATAGGGGGACACCATGTCTGAAAGGTAGAAAACCTTTCTTGGCATCCTGCATGCTGAAGTGCGACAACACAGTATCAATATAGGCTGTTTGAGACAAGCTCAACATTCTCTTAGATCGATCTCGACCAACCTTTATTCCGAGAATATACGCTGCCTCTCCCAAATCTTTCATTTGAAACTGTTGGGATAACCACTCCTTAATGCCCGATAATACATTCACATTATCGCTAATGAGAAGTATATCGTCGACATAGAGTATTAGGAATACCAAACTCCCATCGATACAAACTCGGTACACACAACTGTCATTGACACATTGCTCAAAACCCTTGGTTTTTACAACGTCATCAAAACATTTGTTCCATGACCTAGAAGCTTGCTTAAGTCCATAAATGGACTTCTTAAGCTTCCATACCAAATGTTCTTCTCCTTCTTTTATGAATCCCTCAGGCTGCAGCATATAGATGTCACGATCTTCCTCAAGATACTCATTCAAGAATGCGGTTTTGACATCCATCTGCCATACCTCTAGATTCATATGAGCAGCCATGGCCAAGAGAGCTCGAATAGACTTAAGCATGGCTACTGGCGAAAAAGTTTCATCGTAATCGATTCCTTTTCTTTGGGTGTAACCCTTCGCCACTAGTCTCGCTTTGAAGGCCGTAACCTTCCCGTCTGGTCCTCTCATTCTCTTGTATACCCACTTGCAACCAATGGCTTCACAGCCCTCTGGAAGCTCGCATTTCTCGTATACATCCATGGTGGTAACGGAATCAAATTCCGAAACCATACACTCATACCATTCAAGAGCATTAGGATCTTCAAGTGCCTCAGAATAGGTCCAGGGGTCTTCTTCGATAAGCCCGTCATCCACCGAATCCGAAGATTCATTGGCTAACGCATATCGACTGGGTAACTTGCCTTGTGTTACCCTCCCACTGCGATGAGGTACTATAGAAGATTCAGTATCGATAGCCGGTGCAGATTCTGATGATACTAGAGGTACTTCATCTTGCACTATCGGCTGAGTTTGTTGACT
Organism: Schizonepeta tenuifolia; assembly: GCA_029490685.1. NCBI lineage: Eukaryota > Viridiplantae > Streptophyta > Magnoliopsida > Lamiales > Lamiaceae > Schizonepeta > Schizonepeta tenuifolia. Next base: position 3,650,905 of record JANLIY010000008.1, read on the forward strand.
TGTTGTCCTCTCACCTCTAACTTCCTCGAGTACAATCTCGCTTCTTGGCTTGTGGTTATTTACATAGTCTTCTTCCAAGAATCTTGCGTTAGTGCTAATAACGACTTTCTGATCCTTAGGACAGTAAAAGTAACCACCTTTCGTTCCCCTAGGATATCCTACAAACAGCTTTACTTCAGTTCTAGAACTCAACTTATCGGCATCTTTGTTCAGCACATGTGCTGGACTGCCCCAAATCCGGATGTGGAAAAGACTAGGCTTGCGCCCGGACCACAGCTCGGACGGGGTCTTTACCACCGACTTAGAAGGAACTAAGTTTAGAATGTAACCAGATGTTTCCAAGGCATATCCCCAGAACGAAATAGGTAAAGAAGCATAACTCATCATGGATCGAACCATCTCCAAAAGTGTTCGATTTCTTCTCTCTGCCACACCATTCTGTTGGGGCGTACCCGGTGTAGTCAACTGAGATGTAATCTCAGATACTGACAAGTATTCTCTAAACTCGTTGCTGAGGTATTCGCCACCGCGGTCAGATCGCAATGACTTGATACTCTTACCATGTCGCGTCTCTACTTCCGCCTTGAACGTTTGAAACTTGTCAAAGCATTCAGACTTGTAGCGCAACAAGTAAATGTATCCGTACCTTGAGTAATCGTCAATGAAAGTGACAAAATACTCGTACCCTCCACGAGCTTGAGTGGACATAGGTCCACACAAGTCAGAATGAACCAGTTCTAACACTTCTTTGGCTCTATACCCCTTGGCCTTGAAAGGCCGAGTCGTCATCTTGCCTTCTATGCAGGATTCGCAGACTGAGATTGGCTCAACTTGGAATGACTCCAATGTTCCATCAGAAATCAGTCTTTGGATCCTACGCAGATTGATGTGACCCAATCTTAGATGCCAAAGAAGAGTTTGGTTCTCAAGAGAAGAAGCCTTTCTCTTCTTTTGGTTTGAAGTTAAAGCATTAACATATGAAGAATAATCGTACGTGCATGTAATAGTATAAAGAGAATCAGCTGTACTATAAAACAAAACCTTTCCGTTTTTCATGAATGTAACACGATCATCCAAAAGAACAAATACCCGTCTTTCCATAACTGGCGGGTAGAAATTAAGTTTTTACGAAAAACAGGAACATATAGTAAAACTAAAACATGACCCTCAAAAGATAAATGAACATCTCCAATAGCAGCTACATCAACAGTTGCTGCGTTTCCCATGGAAACGGTCAACTCGCCTCTACTCAGCTCCCTTTTCAGCAGGAACCCCTGCAAGGTGTAACATACATGATCAGTTGCACCCGAGTCCACCACCCACGAATGGGTAGTACTCGAAACTAAACACGTTTCAGTTACTAAGGCTAGAGACGTACCTTGAGCATTCTTCATCAAGGGACAGTCAACCTTCCAATGTCCAGTTCTCTGACACTTGTAGCATTTCCCCTTTCCCTTTGGCTTTGGCTTTTTAACACCACCGGTCGGGCCTACATTCTTGCTCCCACTTTTTCCTTGACCTTTCTTGCCACTTGGCTTTTTCCACTTCTTTCCACCTTTCGGTGCAAAGTGAGAGCCTTTGGCAGTAGCCAATGCCTGTGGACTCTTCCCCATAACTCCCTCAGCAGCAACGAGTTCATTGAGCAATTCGTTCAAAGTGAACTTCTTCTTGCCCATCACTGCGTTGAGACGGAAGTTCTCATAACTCTTGGGGAGAGAGTGGAGTATCATGTCTACCTTAGCCTCATTTTCGATACCTCCACCGAGCAGATCTAGCTCATTGAGATGATTAATCATCCCGAGCACATGCTCGCGCACAGACGAACCCTCTGTCATTCTAGAAGCCATGAGTTTCCTCATAAGCTCAAAACGGGCTGAACGGTCCGATTCACCAAAGAGCTCCTCGAGGTTCTTCATAATTTCAGTTGCAGTCTGCATCGACTGATGCTGCAGCTGAAGGTTGGAGGTCATAGTGGTCATCATATAGGCTTTCGCCATATTATTCGCCCTATGCTACCTCCGGTGAACCTCCCTTTGCTCATCGGAAGACCGAGCAGTTGGGTTTGCAGGAGCAGGAGTAGTAAGCACAAACTTATACTCCTCAGCGTCTAGGACAAATCCCAGGTTGCGCTTCCATTCCAAAAAATTTGGACCGGTAAGCGGCTTTGCAGTAAGCACATTCAGTAGTGGAGTAACAGTCATATCTGAAATAAAACAAACATAAAACACACATAAGTTCCACTTTACTGCATGATCTTTTCGTAACAAATAATATTGAAACCTTTTGATAAAACAATATTATTGAAACCTCTGTTAGCCCAATCGAATTACACGTAAGCCACGTTCGTGTGGACGTTTACGGCGCATCTCATGACCAGGCACCCAGCCTTTGACCCGTTCTCATGTCAACTTAACCTTATGACAAAACGAGATCAATAAACGGACCTTATAGACCACGTGAACCTTGAGAAGGGACTCCGATGGGGAGTTGTACTCAAAGTCGACGCCTAAGCTGTGACCACAATTTAGCCAACTCTGTGACTATCTTATTTCAATCTCTCCTAGAATAATCCGCAGGAAATTAATACGTGCAAGCCACGTTCGTGTGGACGTTTACACGCAAAACTCCCACTACTCACGAGATCAAAATATTTTAATAGAAGTTTAACCGACAAAATCTGCAAATTATGAACGTGTGCAAACCACGATAGTGTGGACGTTTACACAAATCCACAACTTACTTCGTCTTAAACCAATTGTGGAGGTCTAATCAATTTTAATAAATAAAATTGTATTACCGCTTAGTCTTTTCCTCAAAAGGTTTGTGCATGCTTATCACGTTGACACGGAATATCTAAACATACTGTTCTAGAACTCACGTAATAAAACATGCTCGCTTGAATTCTAAAACATGCTTAGAGAAAACGTAATAAATCCTAGCATGTTCTTCTAAACGCACATATTTGCACATTATCATAAATAATTACATGCTTTAGATCAAACACCTTAACGGTGATTAAATCCCACGACATGCTAACATGCTTTTTATGACAAAATAAATAAATATTTGTTTGTCGTCTATCGTGGGTATCTTGGAACCTGCACGTCCCTGCCTATTTTATTACATCGAATAAAATAGAAAATACAAATAAATAAATAAACAGAAAAAAAAAAAACTAATCTGTTACAAGAATTTCTTCAATATGGCCAAAACAATCTGCAGCCCAAAACCATTACCGGCCCAACAGTTCAAGCCCAAAACCCAGCAGCCCAAACCCATCAGCAATGCGGGCTGGACCAGGGCTTGGGCCCAGTAGCAGGCAGCCCGCGGGCCGAAAACCCTAGAGATGGGCCCGCGCCGCTCTCGCCGGAGCTCCTCACCGCCGGCGCCGTCTTCACCGGAATTTCAATTTTTTTTTTAAATCTTTTAAGGTCGACGCCGCCGCCGAATTCGGCACTTCATCTACCGGAGAAGCTCCGCCACGCACACAAGTACGGCAACGCCGCCTCGCGCGGCCTTCTCCATCGCGAAGTAACCCGCTGTCTCCGACGTTGCTGCTGCACAGATTTGGGCGATGCGAACGGAGATCCGCCGCACACACGCCGTTGAATAGCGATGCCGTGTGCGACCACCGCTCGACTTCCCTGCGCACAACCGCCGTCTCGTCATCGGAAAAAAAAAAACGAAGAAGAAGCAGCAGCCGCTGCTGCAGATTCCGGCATCTGCTGACCCGCCACCACGTGCCACCGCGCCGAGAAGTTTGTCGCCACCATAGATCCAGAGGTCAAACCTCTGGAAATCGGATTCCGGCGCACCCCTTCTCCTTCACGGCAGAAACCAGGTAGACACGCCCCGCCATCACGCACGTCTGTCCTCCGCCACAGCCAAGGCTTGCCGTCAGCCTCACCCCTCAACTTTGCTTTCTTCCATTCCTTTTTGTTCTCGTACAGCAGGTACAACAAATACACAGAAAAAAGAAATACAAACAGAGGAAATCCAATACAAGAAAAAACTCCTATGCTATTTCACGGATTTTCTCGTGAAAATTACAGCATATTCATGCCAAACCGGCAAAACCAAGTTAAAGAAATTTAACCCACGACAGACGACCAATGGATAACCTGCTGCAAACAGATATATACAATACGGCATGCTCGCATAAAAAAAAAAAAAAACTACTACTCGTTAATCCGACAGAGCCGAAATTTCTGAACGTGGCTCTGATACCAATTGAAGGAACCGTATATCGAAATACGGCTCGTGTACCCACGATCCATTCCGGATGTCTAACAAGTTCATACAAAAACCTTCCTAAGCATGCTCCTAAAGAAGTAGGAAACGAGATATACCTGCAAACTGAGAGGTTAATGACTCCAGAGTTGATCTTCCGTTTGTTTCCCACAGCAGTACTCGATGTAGGGTGGCTACAAGCTTCGAGTTCTCTCTTCCTATGGGTGACAGCCGCCGCCTCCTACTCTCCAGATTTCTGTCTCTTTTGTTTTTACGTAAGTGACAAGTGAGGAGAATTAGTGGATTCCTTATTATTTATACTAGGTAATTAAATACCTAAATAATAAGCCCACTAAATCCATCAAACAAAGCCCAAAGGCTTAAATAGATAAATAATAGACGGCTGGCCCCATAGAGAGCTGGGCCTTAATTGGGCCAAACGGGGATCTACTAGCTCGAATAAAGTATTGGCCTCCCAGTGCTCGATTTCCATATTCAGCCCAAGAATATAAATCGAGACATAAGTATTAATTTATTCCACTAGAAAATTAATATTGAATTACCACTAAATTCGTTAGGTGAGTCGGGGCTAGCATTTGACTTAATTAATCTCCGCGTTTAAGATATTCAATATCGATTAATTAATTAATTCCTCTGACGGTCCATTAATTAATTAATCAGTCGTTTAATAATAAATGACATCTCGAGTGCTACCACTTAAACTTATTATCGTATCGGAACTAATTCCACCTGCAGGGTTTAATACGATAAACTTATTAAGTTCCTCGAGAGGATATTATCAGCCTGTTATTAGCAGGACACGGATCCTTATCGCAATTCAATCGCGTGCCAAACAACAATCGCTATCACCCAAGATATCGAGTATATTGAGCTTCAGACAGAGCTCTCACTCATGATAAATCAAAGCAATAGACAATCAATCATTCACACCAATTAATTCAATTAAGGTTAAGATCATTTAAGTCTCCGAGATCTTGATTCTTAATCAGTCAGAATATAAGAACACATCTCACTGTGATCCATTCAATACATAAATGTACTAGCATAAATAAATAGCCAAGACAAACTATTTTCCATTTATGCTACAGTCTAAAACCGACAACTCGTCCGAAGTTGTCTCAACTGTGAACACGACTTCTATCTCAACTTTACCGATTATAAGATCTTCTGTGATAAACCACACACCATATAATCTAGGTATGAGATAATTGAACTATAATGTGATCATGCAATAACAATATTTCAGATAGAAGAATAACAGTGTATACTAGGTATCAAATGTATACAAGCATAAAAGACTTGCTTTCAGTATACAACCCTTCAGTAAATGGGTAGGATCGTCAAGAAAGAAATAAAATAAATAAATTAAAAAAAAAGGGGAAGAAGGATTTATGCCAACGGAAGTTAAACTTAGTGAAAGGGATTGATTGCACTAAAAATCTTATGAAATGATCTTTTGTGTCTAAATAAAATTGAAGGGGTATTTTTCTAACGCTGTCAATTGGGAAGGAGTATTGCACCTTTTTCATATCAAATACTTGAAGAGAAAAGTCGTGACCAAATAGGGGTGGGATGGCAAAATGATAAAATTAAAAATGTCTAGAAGCCTATGAGTTTTGCCTATCAATTTATGCCTATTTTAAGAAGAAAATTTGTATTCATTAATATAATAGAAAGAAAGGAAGACATTGCAGACTAGCAGTGCATATAATCTTCTCCGAAACATATATCAAATCCTCATACAAAACACCCAGAAAAAGTATTACCGAAATTACATTATTTATTTTTTTAAGAACAAATAAACGGAATTTCAATTATAATTTCTTGATAAACTATAGTATAACATACAAATTATATAAAATAAATTTTCGAAAGGTAAACTAATCAAGGTATCTGAAATCCCAATCACATGCTTGCCCCACTTCACAATCAAGGCCAAGATTAGGACTTTAACCAACTTGATGCCAATGTGAGTTCTCTGTTTCTCTTTGTTTTCATTCATACACTTAATCTTTTCATTCACGAATAAACAGCCAGAAAGAACCTACAAAATCAATGCGAATTCTCTATTTGATCTAGTGTAAATCCTATATCCAATGAGGCGTGTTCTGGTGCAACCGCCGCATACTATACACCTAGTGCGTGGGCGCGTGCATCACACGCATGCGCCTCCACGCGCTGCTCGTGTGTGCACGCACCCGTTAATTTTTTTTTCCAGTTTTTTTTTTTTTAAATTCTAGGTTTCTGTTTATCAGTTTTTTTAATTAGAGATTTATTTTTCAAATTTTATTTTTGTTTTTCATTTTTATCAATTTTTTTTATAGTTCCAAATTTTTTTATTTCCAATTTTTTTTTTTTCCTAATTAGAGATTTATTTTTCACAATCATTACATTTCCTCACGACAATGTCTACTTTGGAACATGACAATTTCTACTTTTAGTCAACCGTTAAAGTAATTATTGTCACTAAGAAACGTAATGTTTCACAATCATTACATTTCGTCAAGACAATGTCTACTTTTAAATTTGACAAGTTCTACTTTTAGTCAAACATTAAAGTAATTATTGTTGTTGAAAAAGTAAACATTATCATTAAGAAACGTAATATTTCACAATCATTACATTTCGTCACGACAATGTCTACTTTTGAACTTGGCAAGTTCTACTTTTAGTCAAACGTTAAAGCAATTATTGTCGTTGGAAAAGTAAACATTGTCATTAAGAAACGTAATGTTTCACAATCATTACATTTCGTCGCGACAATGTCTTTTTTTGAACTTGGTAAGTTCTACTTTAGTCAAATGTTAAAGTAATTATTGTCGTTGGAAAAAGTAAACATTGGAATTAAGAAACGTAAAGTTTCACAATCATTACATTTTGTCACGACAATGTTGAAAAAAACGAAAAGGCAAACAGAAAAGAAGAGGCGAAAAAAAATAAAGAAAATCTGAAAAATAACAAAAAAAAAGAAATCTAAAAAATAAAAAAAATAAACAAAATCTGGATAATAAAAAATAAATAGAAAAAAAGAAAAAAAATGGAAAAAAGAAAAAATCTGGAAAATAAAAAAGAAAACAGAAAAAAAAGAAATCTGAAAAATAAAAAAAAATAATTAAAAAAAATTCTGGAAATTAAAAAACAGAAAAAGCGAAAAAAAATCTGGAAAAGAAATGGAAAAGAAAATAACAAAAAAACTGGAATTTAAAAAAGAAAAGGAAAAAAAAACACACAAAAGATAAAACACTAAAAAATAAAATTCATTAACGATAAAAAGTGGGTGTATAATATGTGGCAGGTGTAGGGAAACAAGTGTCATATTCAATTGTAGATTAGAAGAATGAGAGATTCATTGTTATTTTTATTTAGAGGAAATACATCCATATGATAATAATGCCTTTGCAATATCAAAATATATCACTAGTTCAAATTTACCAAATTTTGTCAAAAGTTTACTTTTTGGACATTTTTACCCTTATTTTTGTCTTTCTTTGTTCACGAAATGATGTCCTGTTCATCCCTTATTTGTGTTCACCTAATGATGCCCTGTTTCGTTATTTTTACCAACATACCCTAATTACTTTATTAAAATCACTACCCCTTAGCATTGATGACCCACCTCACGTCAACTTTATTTATATTTTTTTGTCATCCCAACAACTTTATTCCTACTTTTTGGTCAATACCACCTTTTTTTGCCATTACCACTGTTTTTTGTCATTATCTCACTACCCCTACTTTCTAATTTTTACCAATACTCTCTCTTATCTTTTGACTTTTCTCTCTCTTCTCTCACATTTCTCTCTTTTCTCTCACGCATCTTCTCTTTCTTCTTCTCACTTCTATGTCTCCCTCAGCTCGTCTCTCTCCCTCAACCCGACTTTTTTTCTCGATTTTTTTTCTCAGCTCGATTTTCTCTTCGACTCCCTCTCTCATCTGGAATTTAATTTTCTCTTCGATTGTTCTCCCTCACGCCTATTATGGATTGCAGTAAATTTGTGTAGCAATTTGCTAGTGATCTTTTCCGGCTAATTCTCTAGCGATAAACTGTAAATGACATTAATTCTTGGATGTGATTTGAGGTGTATCTAAATGATGATTGATTTAGTCTACGTTGGAAATCTGCGTTTCGATTTCATATCTGTGTTCACTTGGTACATTTTTGTAAGTGCGTACTGCATGGATCTAAATGCGTACTGCGTAGTACGCATTTCCAAATGTCTATTGCGTACCTGAAGGTGTTCATGTGGTATGCAGTACGCAGTACGCATTTCTGAAGGTGTTCACTGCGTACCTGAAGGTGTTCATGTGGTATCTTAATGTGTTTACATGGTATGCAGTACGTATTTCTAAATGCATACTGCGTATCTGAAGACTAATTTATTGTATGTGAGTACGAATTATTTAATTTGTACCGAGTTTGTCGTGTAATGGTAGGCATACATAAATTTGTACCGTGTGTATCATTACTTGATAAATTATGTTTTATGCACGTATTTGATGCAGATGAGGCCATCTTCTTTAGTTGTTGCCCATGGAGGATATTGGAAGGACAAAAGTTATGAGGATATATGACCTAGTGATATAACTTTTGAATGATCATTTAGTAAGCTAGAAATTCAATTAAAGAACGATTAAAGTATATATATGTTTGAGAATGGAGATTATGTTTTAGCTTGTTTCTCTCTTTATTGTTCTTGTAATATTATGTTTTGCTCGTATGAATATTATATATTCGTAACGTACCAATTTTAAAAGTTGGTATAAATTGTTTAATTTGTACTGCATACCAATTCGACACCGAGTATGAATATACAAATTCGTACTACGTACCAGTTCAAAATCCCTCTATTAGCGAGTACGAATATGCATATTCGTATCGCTTACTAGTTCAAAAGACCGTATGAAGACAAAATATGCATATTAATAATATTAATATTGTAACAAATTATTTACAAATCATAAATTAAAGCAAATTATTTACAAGTTAGAACTTTCACTAATCTCTAATGTTGTTGTCAATGCTATTACAAGTGTTTGTTTCATCCATGCTATAAAAATAAATACTTCCTGCCACAACATTGATTTCTTGAGTTCTTGTAAGATACTATCAGCTACTAGTACGAGTTACTACTAGTATGAATATGTTCATTTCGTATCAACAAATTTTGACATCGAGCAGCAACCTCCTACATAAACAAAAACAAATTAGAAATCAGCTCAAAAATTTCAAGTACACTAGGTACAAAATGCAGAATGCAGATAAAATAGGTAAGTATTTGCAATTATGTATCAATTTAACAAATATATTACTAGTACAATTGGTACGTATTTGCAAATGCGTACCAAGTGTACTTGTAAAATATGTATGTATTTGCAATTACGCACTAGTTACAAAAATATTACTCGTACACTGGGTATGCATTTAAAATATTACTGTATTTTACTTGATAACTCGGTACGTATTTACAAAAACGTACCAAGTTTGCCAGCAATATACTCGTGAACTTTGTACGTATTTTTAAATGCGTACCAAGTGTACCAGTAATATGCCTGGTTACTTTGTACGTATTTGCAAATGCGTACCTCATTCCAACTTATATGCTTCGGAACTAGGTACATATTTATAAATTCAAACCAAGTTTAATCATACAATCTCATAAACAAATGCCAGATTCACAAAAAAAAATTTATACAAATGCGTACATTCACATCAACTGAATGCATAAATTCACCATGCATAATCTCAGAAAACAAATAATGATCCATCCCCAATTAAAAACTAAAATGCCAGAAATCAAAAATATGTGTGTACCAGTACGTATTGCACAAAATGTGCATGTACACCTAATTCAAAAATTCTCAAATCAAGAAACTCGTACCCTAATCGAATAACAAATTCATTGTACGCAACAAACTAGGTACATATTTCTAAATGCGTACTACGTACCTGAAGGTGTTTGCATGATACGCAGTACGCATTTAGCAATGTGTACTGTGTACCTTAATTTGTTTACTTGGTACGCAGTACGCATTTCTAAATGTGTACTGCGTACCATGCGAATACCTACAGGTACGTAGTACGCATTTACAAATACGTACTGCGTACCGACGGGTTTTTAATAGCGAACAGCAGCCTCTGCATCAACATAAACAAACCAGAAATCTGCACAAATACATCAAAATCCCTCAAAATTCAAAGACACTAGAAATCATTAGAAACTATATGAAAAACCTATAAATGATTAAAAGCAAGTCTAAAAAAATTATAAATTGAAAACATTTCAAATAAACTAATTTACCCCAATTTTAGATCTAGGGATTTCCGGTGAGATCTATGAATTTCCGGCGGGATCTATGAATTTCCGGAGACAATAGTGGTGATTCTGGATGTTGCAGACGGCGGCGGAAATAAGCGGGATGAATGAAGATGGACGAACAACAGAGAAGAGAAGAGAGAAGAAGAGAGAGAAAATCTGCATATGAAAGTTCAAAATATGGTGAAATCGTGGTAGATGAATGACGAGAATGGAGAAGATGACGGCGACGGTGGCAACAACGTAATGGAGCGACGACGGTGGTGGTAGAATGAAAGCGACGATTGTGGTGGTGGGGAGAGGATGTATGGAGAGAGAAAGTGAGAGGAAAGAAAAGAAAAGAAATTTATGCAGAAGAAGAAAGGGGGAGAGAGGGGAGAGAAAAATAAGGAAAGAGAGAAGGAAGAGAGAAAAAATAGGTGAAAAGTAAGAATATTTTCGTCCATTTGACAATATTCTCCATTTTTTGTCAAAAGCGGACTTTTGACAAAATTTGATGGGAAAATGTACCCTAGTGACATATAGCCTTTTGCCTCTTTTATTTTTATATTGTTTGAATGTGTTTTTATTGTAATTCAAAATAATGCAATGCTTGAACACGAACTAATTGAAAGGGTCTTCGTAATCGTGAGAAAGAAATGGAAAACGGTCAAAGAAATAGAAATATCCAAATCTGTATAAAACAAAGACTGGGTGCTCTATAGTGAAACAGAAGCTAAATAAAAATTACTGCTAATCTCAGTAGCTTAGGTCCTGAGGAAATTAAAAATTATTTAGACAGTGAAAAAGAAAGTGTCGGCAAAAATTATTAGATTTGAATTGTTCAGTAAGCAGCTCAAAACACTAGCCAATATGTTATTTCCTTTATAATGATAAAAAAATTAATAATATTACTAGTATTAATTATAAAAAATTATAGAACAATTTTTTAATTACTGCTATTAGATGTATAACTTAATATCATTACATTAAAAATTAATTATATACTATGTATTCTAAAACTATCCTAAATTATTGATAACATGTAGTAACAATTAAAGGTTAATCGCCTATAAATTCTCCAGCTATTTTGAAATTCCCATTTAGCAACCAATAGATCGATTTCAGCCAAATAAATTCTAAACTTCTAATTTGAACCAATGCGCAACCGAATTAGGGCTCCGGCCACCCCAATTCAGGAATTTTGCTGACGTGGCAAAATTTACCCACGCTGGCACCCCGCTGTGTCACGCCCCGACTCTCGAGGTGCGACTTACGAACAACAACAAACTTAAACAACTAACAACTAACTCAAATAAGGGAACATGCTCGGGGAAAACAAAGATGGAATATAAGGCAATCGAATTAGGTTTTCAAAAGCATAATGAAATAATAACCGAGCATCTTAACTTTATCTACAACAGGAATTCAAACAAGTAATTCATGCTGATGGGAAAGGAATTTCAACAAAAAGAGAAAGCATACGAATATATATCAAGTTAAAGGATTATGTTCAACAGCAATTCAAGTTACGAGCCCATCGCTCGGAATTACAAGTTAAAGAGTTACGAATTCAACGAGTACTCAAAGTCTTCGAGCACAAGCTCGGAATCAAAAACATGAGTATTAAAGTACTAGCATCAACAGACATTAAATCAAAAGGGTTGCAGCGGAAACTTGCATCAATACCCAACACTTGCACGTATGAAGACGTACAAATGCTAGTCTGCAATTCAACTAAACTCAACCAACAAAACCAAACCACACCACCAAGTATCCACGCCATCGCCATCCAGTCAACCTGCATGTTTAGAAACACACGCAGGGCTGAGTACTTCGTACTCAGTGAACACAAGCCAAAACATTTGAATAAAGATGCTTCTTAAAGCTATAATAATTGAACTTGCCTTGCCGAACATCACAAGTATATAAGCAGGTTTTAAAAACAGTTTACTTGTGCATGTCAAAACGTTTTTCTTTTAAAACAGACTGCGCAGTCAAATATCATATAATATAACGGTATGTATCATCTATCACAAACAATCTCACTGTGCCGAGAAGTAGGCCTCCTTCTCGAGCACTGTGACCGGCCTAACCGAAGCAAGGCTCACAGTCACCTCAACATATACCACACGTGGGTTCCTGCTTTTCACAGGATAATAATATCTTCATATAAATAGATGATAACACATACCAACTTCAATAAAAACGGCAAGTCAATCACATTTGAAATCATATCATAATACTCAATAGCATAATTAATTTTCATCGATAGTTTTGGTTCAGAAAAGCCCACCTGACTTCCGAAGAACTAGCTAGGTGGTCTAGGGCTATTTGTCCTCGCTTAAAGATCCGTCCGGCTCGATCCTTCACAGTTCGACAGCGATAGGAAAATAAAATATATGAAAGACGGACACAAAGGCGTTGGACTTTAACTGACGGACTTCTATTTGAGTCGTCTCTCTCTTCGCTCTAACTTTTCTAAAGGATCTCGCGTTCTCGTCTTTAAATTATTAATTCTATTCGAATTGGTTAACTTTACTACTCAACATCGTACACTTTTCTCGTTCTAATTAATAACATCATCGTTACAAATTATTACTCGAGCTTCCTTTCAAAGATTTTAATTTATTCTTAGTTTAACAGCCAATCATCTTGCATACAATAGTTCAATTATCTTTCACATTATAATTACTATCATGCATTTAAACACTTATTCAAACATAGAATGAATTCATATAAATCAAGCATACTTCAAGACATATTAACATCCATTCAATTTAGATCTTAAAATCTAACTCAATTATGCATTTCCTTTTATGGAGGCTTAAATTATTAATTCTATCTTTCTTATTTATATAGACAACGCTTTGTTTTACATCCGTTATCTTATAAGGTATTTTATAACTTTCATTCAATTAGCAAAAATTCTCTTAGCTCTTAATAAACTCTTAAGAAATTATAAATTCTTGTCCAATTCTAACTTGATTCTCATTTCTTAACTTAAATATTATTCCTCTAATTATTATCTCGGTTTATCTTTTCTTCGCTTGGTTGGAACGACGTCCCTAAATTAATTATTTAATTAACCTCTTTCAACTTATTTCTCGACATCTTATTTTATTCTCATTTCTTTGATTAACTTATACGAGTATCTATCTTAACTCGTCTAGCATCTTTTCTTTACTCGATTTAACTTTCTTTTTTACTTCTTATCGATTAATTCTTCTTAAAGACGGTTTTCTCTATTTTGCTTATTTCTTTAATAAATTCTTCTTTTCTTGTCTTTAACTTTTAAGCCATTTCTTACTTAATAATTTCTTTATCTTTTAATAAACATTTTTATGAATTAGCTCACTTTATTAGTTAAGTTATAAAAGATCTTTTTGTTGTAGTTTTAGTAAAAATTTCAAGTCTTTCAAATTTTAATACAAAGACATTTAATTGATATATCTTTTCATACATCTTTCATCTTTTATTTAATTAAAAGCTTTTCAAATTTAAATATTTTTATCAAAACTTCTATCTTCATTCCACATTTAAACTAACATTAATATATACATTGAAATACTTAAACATCCAATCTTTTTATTATTTTTACAATTAATTTCTTTCAAAACTTCAACATGCAAACTTATTTTCTTAATTTAAACACATGCATGATTATATCAACATAACATACAATCATTCCATTGATCAAAACATCACTCAATTCATCAACAAAATCAACAAAATAAAACCTCTATTTTCTTCAAAACTCACGGCACACACATGCATATTTTGTGCATTTTATTTCTCAATTTTTCATGTATAAAATCTCATTCTCAACATGATAAAAATAAAAATTCAAGCATCAAAATAATGATAACTCAAAGAATTCATATTTCTCTTATTTTTACTATATTTTTCGGCATTTATCAAAAATTTTTAGGGTTTTAGTTTCTTTTTCTTCTCTTAATTCACCGATTAAACTTAATATTCGATTCCTCTAACGAATTCTTCTCACTCAATTATCACATGCATATCCTAAGTTTGCCTAAACATAATTTAAATAGCATGCATGCATAGATCTTTCTTTTAGGACTTAGAGACATACATATTTACAACTAATCAAATGAATTTCATACTTAATTTAAATGGAATCCTTTTCCTTGGCTCTTGGAATTGAAATGGATGGAATGTGAAGCTTCAAAGCTTGGACTTGAAGAGAAGAAGGAAGTCTTCTTGAATCCTCAAAGAAAAAGAAGAACATGGAATTAATCATCCATTCCTTTTAGAGTTTAAGAATTAAAAGGAAGAAAGTGTTGGATTTAACTTCAAGAACTTGAAAAATGTTTACCTTTTCTTGAGAATATGGATGAAATGAATGGAGGTATGAGAGAGAGAGATTGCCGAGAGAGAGTAGAGAGTTTGGAGAGAATTTTGTTGTTTTTCTTTTCTTGCTTGGAGAGAGGGAGAGATCGAATGAGAGAGAGAGATGGAGTGAATGAATATAGTCTTCTCCCTTGTCTTAGGTGAATGAACTTGAAATCCAACAAAAGGAATAAAGTGTACTTGTTGGAAGTTGTATTAAGACAAGACTAGATAGGTTGATGTGATGTTAATTGCATGCACACTTTAGTTCACAATTTACTAAGTATGTTGGTCATTTCTAGAGAATAGGTATGATGACATCTAAGTATAGGTTATAGGTAGTGAGAGGTGGATGACACGTGTCTTCGTCGTGTCGTTACGGGTGTTAATTACCCGGTCGTAAAGGTTTTCCGGATAAAACGATTCGTATTAATTCCTTTTTATGCTATTAACGGGTCTAACCTCTTCTTGTCTCACTTCCAACACTAAGCATTTCAACCCTATTTCACGTCTCAAATTAAAGATTAAAGGTTTCGATCATTTTAGTCTTTTAAATTTTAAAAGAATTTAATCGGCTTATTAATCCGTTTATTAATCCTTTTAAAGATTAATGCCTCATTTCTCTTCTCAATTCTCGGATAAGTTCTTACCCTATCTCAGTGATCTTAAAAGAAATTCTAAGTTCGAAGGTTCTAGTTCAATTCTATTCTAGGTTCATCAGCGTAAACATATTTCTCGGCGATTAACGTTATGTTATCTCAATCAAACAAACTTCTCGGGATTTATCTGGAAATTAATCTCATACTCATTTTTATATAACAACTCAACAAGCATATCACATCATCATCATCTCAGATAAATAGAACAGATAAATTCACACAAGATTCACAAGGCAAATTAAACGTTTTATTCAATTCTCTTCGATTAGAAAAGAAAAATTTTACTCCTAAATTCTCATCTTTTAACTCACTCGGTTAATTAGACGCTCTCTAAAGGTATAAAAACTCGGGGTATCACACGCTGTCACCCCCACTAAGCAAAATTATCAAACGACGTCGTTTTCTTATGCCTATACGACGTCGTTTCACTCTACTGCACCGAACACTAATAAACTATACTTGGGTGTGATTATTCATTAACGCATCGATCCAGATTTCATTATGCCCTAAATTGATTCTTTAGATTATCCTTGTTCTTCCAAAGAAGTTGTTCTACAGATGAAGTCTGAGAGTGTAGCTGCATTTGATGATTTCATGGCAAAAGACACATCCAGATTCTGTAAGGCCTTTATCTCTACTCATCCATTAAGTGATTGTGTAGACAATAATATCAGTGAGACATTTAATGGTTATATACTTAAGGCTAGGGGTAAACATGTGATTCATATGTTAGAGAAAATTAGGAGATTTATGATGGTTAGGCAGGTTAAGAAATACAATGCTATGAGAAAGGTGACAAGCAGATTAACTCCTAATATCAAAGAACAACTCGAGAAGCAGAAGATGTGGAGTGCTAAATGTCATGAAATTCCTAGGATGGATAATATATTTGAGGTTCACTGTGATGGAGATAAGTTTGTTTATCATATAAAAACATCAAACAATGAGATGAATAGTTGTTCATGTAGGGCATGGGATTTAACAGAAATCCCATGTAAACATGCAATTACAGGCATGAGATATATGGAGAGAGATCCCACTGACTATGTGTCTGATTATCATACTGTGGAAAGATATTGCCGAGACCACACTTGCATGGCAAGAAATGTGTGAACTTTAACAAATACAAGAGGCCAAGAATGGCTGGAGAAGGATCATCTTCAAACATGCAAGCATCTTCCCAGCAAATTGAACTGACTAATGTCCCTGTAACACAAGAATGCATGAATAGAAGAGGGCCTGGGGAGAATTAGTGTGGTTGACTGATGTTTTTTTGGATATTTACATGTGAAAAATCAAACTATTGCTGTGGTTTTTGTTGGAAACTATATATGAACATATGTTTATTTGGAAACTGTATTTTGGATAGTAACTGTATTTGCTTGGGTTGTATTTTGACAACCTTTTCAAAGTGTGTACAATGTGACCAATTCCACTCATTTGTTGATGTTGGTTTAAATAATAGATTTGAATGCATGCTTTTTCTGATAGACTAAATTCTCATATATACAGAAACTTGGAAAATAACAAGACAATGCACTCATAACAATTGACATTAGAAACAAAAAACAATGTCAATAACATTGTTAGCTGATAGTTCATACATTTACTACACAAAAAACATCTATTTATAATCCTTACAATAGCATACTACACAAAACACACATAGTTATAAGCCTTGCAATAACATCATACTAGAATTACTTGGTACAAAACACAGAAATCAAGATCATTAGCAACAAGAATCTTGAAAACCCTAATCTTCTTCTTCTGGGCATCATCAGTGGCTTCAAGCCTGTCAATTTTTTTATTGTATATCCACAATCAAGCAATCCAGATCTCCGATGTTGCACTGCATCTCTTCAATTCTTTTTTTGGCTTCATTGTACTCATCAATTAGTGGTTGCAAGCGCTCGGAATTCAAATTCTCCCTAAGTAATGCATGACTGAGTTGTTCTTGTGCCATGTCACACTCATTCCTGAGGTTGTTCATGTAACCTCTGTAATGATCTGTGACAGGACCATCAACCCAGACCTAATACGAGCAACAATCACATTGCAGTAAATCGACCAATACAAAAAGAAAAAAATTAATTGCAATAAATTATCAAAAAAACACACACAAAATAAAATTTTAAACAAATAAAACCCACCGGTCTAAGCCTGCAACAGTAAAACCTTCGACCGGGATTATCCACAGTACATGAGGTCCGTAAAATTGCCATTCCATGCTTGCAAATTCGAGGAGGATCAGTGAGATAACGTGGAGCACTCACCGTATTTGGGTAAATTCATCTGAAGTAGTCGGAGAACCACTAGAGCTTTCCATTTGCCTTCGTTTATGTTCGCGCTCGCCGTGGGTCGAGTTCGTCGCCGAAGAGCAAGGAGAGACGTCTGCCTTTTGCTAAGGAAGAATATTGTTGTTGATTTGGGCAAAAACGAACCCTTAATATGATTTTATTCGATTCAGAAAAGTAGGCATAAACGACGTCGTTTAAAGTTAGAAAAATACAACGTCGTTTGGTTGTTGCTCCGACTTGTCCACTCTGGCAACTCAGGCTTCCATGTCAGCATTTTGGGTAGTGGAACCCTAGCTTGGTTGCACATGGGTTCAAATTAGAATTTTAGGATTTAATTGGTTGAAATCGATATATTGGTTGCTAAATGGGAATTTCAAAATAGTTGGGGAATTTACAGGCGATTAACCCAACAATTAAATTGTTCTACTCCTTACCCACAATAGTATCATTTAACTGTCCCAAAAGAATTCTACCTTTTATTTTTCCGACAATTCATTGTCCTTCATGAGGATAATATTTTTTAAGGACAATTTTGTTAATAATCGAGTATTAGTTTAGGATTTAACAAATAAAATGCACTTATTAATAATATACACAAGGGGGAAGTTGATTTTGAGATACCAAATGAAATTATAATTAATCTTTCTAATGCTCTATTTTTTTTTTTGGTAAATAGTTTTTTTATTAATCAATAAGCGTGACAAACCTCCACCTTACAACCAGAAAAAAACACAAACAACTACTTTAGTTCAAAAACAACTTTTGAACATTAGGGTTTCTACTACCCCTCACTACCATCATCAATTGACACGGTCTAACTATAACATCCTCCCCCGTTGCTTTGCTGTTGAAGCTCCTAGCATTCCCTTCCCTCCATATCTGATACAAGTAGTCTATACATATGTTGCTTCCCCGTTTAAGATGATCCTTGTCTCTCTGCAAATAAGCCACTTCATCATCCAACATTAGCATCTGTTGTCTAGCTCCACATCATGTAGTTAATTTCCTCCATACTCCAGCTGAATACTCACATATAAAAAACAAATGATTTAGTGATTCATTTGCTAGTTTGCACAAACAACAAATCTGGTCACAAGCCACTCCAAAGCGTAGCAATTTGTCACAAGTTGACATCCTTCTTCAAATAGCCAACCAGAGTATAAAGAGACATTTAGGTGCAGTCAAACTCTTACTGATCATGGGATGCCACGCCACCTTTCCTGTACTACCCCTCATAGTAAGATACATCTTCCTAATGGAGAAGTTTTCCTCGTGCAACAAACTAACTCCATTTGGAATTGCAGTGATGTAATCCCTTGCTCCCAGTATTTTCTTAACTACCCAAGCAACTTGCTTTAGAATTCGCATGGTTCTCCAATTTTGAGCTTTGATGTAGTACCCATGAATCTACCTTACCCAGATCTTGTCCTTTTACTTGAGAACATTCAATAGTTGTTTACAGATTGCTGCTTTGTTCCACAGCTGCAAATTTGTAATATTCCATCCACCAACTTTTTTAGGTAAGCATATTTGCTCCCATGATACAAGATTTCTTTTGGTGAGGACTGCTTTCCCAGACCATAAGAATGACCTACATGAAGCTTGAATGATCTTCATTATCTTTTAAGGGTGCAGGAATACAAGGCTCCAATAAGTTTGGATATTGATTAGAATAGCTTTGATGAGCTAGTCCAGCATATGATAACATCATTGCCGACCAACATTCAATCCTTGACAATCTTTTCTAAATGAGTGATTGACAGTGAGCTATAGTCAGTTTCTTTGATGACAACGACACCCCTAAATATTTAAATGGCAATTCCCCTTGCACCAATCCAAATTCATGTACAATAGCTTATTAGGGTAGCTTGTTGCACTCCACCAAAATAGATGGAGCTCTTATTATTATTAGCCTTCAAACCAGATATTTGAGAGAATTTGTCAAAAGCCAATAACAATTTCCTTACATATTGATCATCACCTCTTGCAAATAACAATAGGTCATCAGCAAAGCAAACATGAATTAATTGATTTTTTTTTGCATCTGGGGTGGAAATGAAACTCGTTATCCATCCTCAATTCACTTAGACACCTGTTGAGATACTTCATACATATTACAAATAAGTATGGAGAAATGGGGTCACCTTGTCTAAGGTATTTTTTAGCTTGAAAAGCTTCACTCACAACTCCATTGACATAGACTAAGTAGGATACAGAAGTTAAACACACCATTATCCACTTAACAAACTGAAATGGAAACCCTAATTCCTACAGTAGAAACTTGATAACCGACCACTTCACTAAGTCATATGTTTTCTGAATGTCAATTTTTACCATACAAACATGGAGACACCTCTTCTCTGTTATATCCCTTGATTACATCATGACTCAACAAAATGTTATAAGAAATCCCCCTCCCTTTTATGAAAACAGACTAACTCTCACTTATTATGCTACCCAACACATACTGCATTGGATTAGTTAAATCTTTGGAGATGATTTTGTAGAGTACACTACAACAGGCTATTGGTCTGGAGTTTTTAATAGTGTGAGCATTTACTACTTTAGATAACAAAGTAATCAAAGTAGTTGATGGTACCGGTAACGAGTGAACTGGTGTATTGAGGAATACACCAATAAGGGTTTTAATTTTTTTTTCTAAACTGAACTCAGTTAGCTCAATAACTATGAAATTCAGTTGGAGCGATCACTCAGTTCGTTATACAGTTGACTTCTTGGACTGAGGGTCAACTATGTCAATGTGACTAAGGTTTTAAACAGAGTGACTGTGAGCGGAAGTTGGTGGTTGATTAGACTCGTTACTTTAACTGAAAAACCTTTTGGCGAAGATTAGTTTCCAAAGTCTTAGTGCAGTTTTGAGAAAACTTGTTTGCATGCAGTTAGTGGAAACTGAAAGCAATACAGAAAGCGTAAATACATAATTATTTTGACATGGTTCGGAGAAGACCTCCAACGTCCACGACTAGCTTTTTTGGGCTAGTAATCCACTAGGAAAATTTACACGTACTTCCCAAACGTTGAATTGGTTTACGGGCACCAGTAAGCCTCAACAGTTAGATTTCGGGTTCTAACAACACATTGCAGGCAAAAACAAAGCCTAAGTTGTGATTACGGGTTCACAACGACCTAGATCTTTGATTGAGGCTTTAAAGAGATCTAAGGAATTGGGGGTTGGGATATTTTTCCAACTAAAACCTTCTATACTTTTCAGTTGAGGTTTTCTACTCTAAGATTTAGAGACTCGAACAAATAAAGTGAGTCTACTTAGAAACTGGGTGTAAAGTTCTAGACTTGATCAAGGAAAAGATTCCTGAAAGGTTAGAAGGAAGCTAAAGGAGGAGGACAGAACTCTCTGCTACTTTGGCTTAAAACACTTTGAAGTTTTCTTGCTGGGAGAGATTGAATGCTTTGGATACTTGCATGAATCTTGTGGGTAGTTTTTGTCGTCCTCTTGCAAGAGTGAAGGCCTCTATTTATAGAGCGGAGGTCGAAATAGCCGTTGGAAAGAGTTGTTTGACTTTTTCCACAAAGCATGGCTCTTCACCTAATCTTTGCAAACTTTCCTAAAATAGTATCTGCGTCGCTTGCTTTTTATATGTCTCTATTGTTGGTCCATAAAAGGAAATTTCCAGCATGTCTTGTACTTGAGCAGATTTGAATTTCATATTCAAGTTCTTCTTTCTCCTTCGTCTTCTAAGTCTTCTAATTCATACTTCTTGATGCGTGACTTCAACAGAGCTGATCAACATGTTGGACTGCATGACTCAATTCTGGAGTCGACTGAGATGCTAACAGACTGAACTTGAATTGCCTTGGTCTTCAGCTAACTTCTTCAGTTTGTTCCTGTAAAGATAAAATCCTTACGCTCAAATGGTGAGCTCTAGCTAAAGTCTAACCGAAGGCACATCTACTCAGTTAGGGTCAGTTGGATTTTATATAAATCAAAACCTTACTAATTTTCCCAACAGTAGTGTTTACTGCAGAAGGTAAGAAACTTGACCTGAAAAACTCTTGCACTGCTTCAACTATATCCTTTCCAATTATCTACCACATGTGTTGGAAGAAAAACACATTATATCTGATGGTCCTGAAACGAGTTACTGGTGTATGGGGGGGGGGGGAATACACCAGTTAAGATTTAAAAAACTTAAACCTGAAAAATACACTTCAACTGAGTAAAAGATGACTCAGTTGGAATCTCACAGCTGAGTAAGCGACCTCAGCTGGAAGAGTGAGGCCGTGCGGAATGTGGTGGAAAAATTAAACTCATTAAAAACAACTCACGCAAAACAGCTCGGTTGGTCACGAACCAAAACAGCTCGGTTGGTCAAGAACCAAAACAACTCGGTTGAAAATGTGCAAAAGAGGTTTGTATGCCGGTTAGATTGATCAGATAAAAATGCAAAAGCAACTGAATAAAAACAAACACAGACACACAGGATTTAACGTGGTTCGGAGATAACCCTCCTACGTCCACGGGGAGATGTGAATTCTCACACCTCAGTCCAAGTTCTTCTGGACAGAACCACTCAGCTTACGCGAGCTGAGCAACCGTTAAGGATAAGTTTGCGGGTACTTATCGACCTTACAGATTAGTTTCCGGGCACTAAACAGCCTATGTCAAGTTTGCGGGTACTTGACGACCTGACTACTCAATTACAGGAAGAGTAAGGTCCTAGCACACTTTTTAGGGTGTGAGTGTGGGTGGGATTTCCAACTACAGCTCGATCACGAATGAGAGCTGGATCTAAGGCTTGAACGAATAAACACTCAAACTAAGATCTAAGACAGATTTTCACTCTATGAACCCTCAGCTACTAATGTTCTATCACTCTTGAACTCTAAGCTGCTGATGTTCTTAGAATAGGATTTTAGCAGATTTTTCTTTCGCTTGATTCTCTTGTGATTCCACTTTTCTCTCTTGCTTCAGTCTGTCTCTTGTATCTCTCGAATGAGAGAATGCCTCTATTTATAGGCAGAGAGAATCAACTAGCCGTTGGAGGAGCTGTTGATCTCTGATCGTTTGATAGCGATGGCTTGTCTCTTATCTCTGCAGACTTTCCCGATATGGCATCTGTGCTCTTTTGCTTTCCATCTAAGACAGCCTTGTGTTGGGCCAGATGGGGTAGTGACTGAACGGTCAAACCCTCATGTGACTTCCTTTTGAAATTCAAATCTTAACCTTTCTGACAGTCAACCTCGGTTCGTCGGTTGAAAGTTTTGATCTTCATCTGAGTGGTCTTCAGCTGATGTTCTGAACTATTAGACTCTTAGCTGACTTTGAACTTCAAGCAGTTGATCTTCTTGTTCGAGTTCTACAACTGAGGTTCTGAAACTGGACACTCAGTTGTCTTCCCTGTATTTACTCAGTTGGGTTTGAACCTTCAGATGATCTGATGTTCTCTTCCTCTCTACTGCTTCTCATCTGACAAACCCTCAGTTGGTTTTCTTCACAACTGATGTTCTGAAAACTTCCCCTTGTTTGCATCTGAACATATATGAACTCTCAGTTGTCTTTCTTCACAACTGATGTTCTGTCTGAGTGACGCCTTGTTGCCATCTTTAGCTGGAGACCTGTAAAGATAAAATCTTAACTTTGCTCAAACAGCGAGCCTAAATTCTAACATTAGGTTCTGGCAACATCTACTCGGTTGGGGTCAGTCGGTTTTGGAATTCATCAAAACTTATACTAATAAATTTCCCAACAATTTCCCCCTTTTTGATGATGCCAAAACCACTTACAACTTTAAACCACTATTGATCGAAAACTCACTAACTTATCTAAAATCTCAGCTG
Organism: Schizonepeta tenuifolia; assembly: GCA_029490685.1. Lineage (NCBI taxonomy): Eukaryota > Viridiplantae > Streptophyta > Magnoliopsida > Lamiales > Lamiaceae > Schizonepeta > Schizonepeta tenuifolia. The sequence goes on from JANLIY010000008.1 coordinate 3,674,578, forward strand.
AAATTCTAGACAGTCTATAAGATAAAACATCAAAGGGTTAGAACTGTTATAACATGATATTGAAAGACTTTGTGATTCAGAGCTTGGACAATGAGGAATTGTTCATCAAGGTGAATCGTATTATATACTTTGAAGTTTTTGTTACAACTGAAGGTTACAAGGTTAAACACAAAACAGATAAAGATACAACAGTTGCTTCAAAAACTACAACATCCAAAGACTTCATCAGCTCAAAAACTTTGACAGCTCAAAAATACTGTTGACCGTACTTGCTGAAGATACGGTTAAAGATCTCCTTCTTCGCCTCCGACTCGATCCCAGTGTTGACGCCGTGTTCCTTGCAGACTTGCCTTGCCTCAGCCATGATCGTATTTCTATTTGGCGTGCTCGTGCCTTTGATCATCGGAGGGCGGTACCTGCACATCTTCAGAACTGGAACGGTGTTGGGATCAAGCTGAGCATTCAGCATAGCTCGCTTGAACTGACTAAACATTCCAGGGTCTCCAGATCTGAGTTCCCACAGGGCTTCCTTGAAGGCTTGCCTTGGGTCTTCAGTCGAGTAGACTTTCCTGTAGTAAAAGTCATTGACAAACTCATGCTTGAACTGCTCCCAGTCATCGTTCCACTCAGCATTCATCCACTTGTCAACATGTGGATACCGAGACGGGAGCAGAGCATCCTTCTGCAGTTGGCGCGTCGACTTCCTAGCCTCAGCCTTCATCTGGTGCTTGTTGATTCTTCGCACACTCCGGCTGGCTTTATTCCTGTCAACGTTCTTTTCCACCTTGGCGAGCTCCTTCTCGAATTTGGCCACCTTCTTGGCCTGGTCGGCAGCGAACTTCTTGATCCAGGAGGGATTCAAGTACTTCTCCTTTGACTCCCCCATAGCTTTGGCAGCTTCAATGCAGTCTTCAACAGATATCCCGTCAAGTTCTGCATCGAGCTCGGCCGTAAGCTCGGCTACGAGGTCATGGGAGATTTCCAGTTCGGGCTGCGATCCTTCAGCTCCTTCAGCTGGCACTCCTTCACCTTCAGCTTGCTGGAGAACAGCTTTCCCTCGTCAAGAAACAGCTGCTGGCTCCTTGTCTTCCCCAGCTGCTGGCTCCTTATCTTCCCCCTTTTTAGCATCATCCAAAAGGGTGGCGACACTGCCATCCAGGGAGGTCAACTTGGCTTCAGCCTGTTGAACTCGGGAAAACAGTTCGTCAACAGCATCCTTCTCAGCTACCTTCTTGGCCAACTCCAAGTCTTGGCGCTCCTGCTCAGCTCGCTGCACAGCTGCAATGGTCGCAGAGACCTCTTTGTGGAGAGAGACGAACTCAGCTCGGAAAGAGGCGAACTGAGACATCCACTCCTGGTCCTGAGTCTGCTGGGACTTTGCGAGGTCAGATTCAGCAACGGTCTTGAACACGTTGAAATCCGAGCCGAGGCTCTGAACGGCCTTCCTTAGAGCCGAGACCTCCGAGCTGGAAGAAGTGGAGAGGTCTTCGAACTGGTGCTGTAGAGAAGAGGAGAGGTGTTCCAGCTGATTCTTCAAGCTGGCATTTTCTGCCATCAGCTTCTGCATCCTGTCAACTTCCTCCACCTTGCTCAGTTGGATCTTGGACAGCATCTCCTGCCTCAGCTGGTTGACCCTCTCCGAGATCAGCTCGCAGATGGCGTCGGTTGAGAGAGCTGGCTGATCGGAGGGTTCGGGCAGAAGTTGTGGTTGTGGCTGGGCAGCAGGCTCCGAGACAACCATGGCAGATCGGCTGGCGAGGTAGGCCTTGAGCTTGTCTTCTTCTCTCTTGGCCGCCTCATCAGCTGCGTCGACGTCGTCCATGCAGGAGGCATTCTTGGCTAGCATGTCATCAAGAAAGTGAACAGCTCCAGGATTGTTGCACAGCTCCCTGGTGTCTGTCCCTTCTTGGATGCTCTTGTCCAGACGTCGTCGGAGCACAGCCACCTTCTGGTTGTATGCCACCTCCAGGTTTTGATAGTCGAAGTACTCCCTCAGGTTGGACTCTTCGACCTTCAATCTGTCCCAACCATGGATCCTGAGGGTCTCCTCCTTCACGTACCAATAGCTGAATATGACGTTGAATTGGTAGAGCAGTTCCGTCCCGAAAACAGTAAATATGGGCATCGAGGCTGCCTCAGGGAACATGCCAATCAGCTTCCGAAAGCAGTAGCTGAGTCTTCCTTCATATTCAGCCAGGATCGCCTGGCGGTTGGCTTCTTCATCGATCTGAGGGGGGTCAATATCGAAGGTTACGGGTTCGATGGTTTCATCAACGTTGGCCAAAGGAATGGTCACAACGTTGGCATCGAGCGAGAGGCTCGGAATATCTGACTGAGGACCATTGAGAGAACTGGATCCTCTTTGGATGGAGAGTTGGCTGGCAGGAGGGTTTCTTCAGTCACATGTGGGTTTACCTGGCTGGCATCAGCTCCAGTTTGACTGTCGTGGGACTCCTCAGATGAAGAAGAGTCATCTGAGGAGAACTGGAATCCTTCACTTGAATTTCTACGTCGTCAGCTGCTTTCTCCTTACGCGGCTGAAGAATGAATCCAGCTGGGTCAACCGATTGGCTGGATTCGGTTAACTCCTTCGCCTCAGCTGGCTTGACCACTTCTGGACTTGTTGTGGATGGTTGAGCCGCTGGCTGGATGATCCTGATCCTTGGCCTCTTCTGCAGAGGTTCCTCCTCTTCCTCTTCTTCGTCTTCTTCCTCCTCAGCTACCTCCTCCAGCTGGCGCTTCGCCGGCTTGGTCCTCGAAGGGCGGCGAGCTGCTGACTCCACAGCTGGCTTGGGGGCACCCTTGGGGGTGTAGTTAGCCTCCACAACGTCCCTTGCCTTCTTGGCTGTGGGGAACCGCGTCAGCTTATTGAACGGCGTGTCCTCACTGCCTTCCCATGTCAGCGGCAGTCCCTGTGTGGCTTGGAGGATGAGGGCAGAAATCTTTGTTCCAAAGTTGAGTGTCCCCTTGACACTCAACAGCAGTTCTCCGGATTCAGCCGTTGTCTCGGAGATTTTCTGCTTCTCCATCATCAGCTGACTTTCAACATAGTCCAGCCAGTCGACCTGGTGCTGTTTCTCTAGGGCCTTCTGTTGCTTGAGCTTTGGCCTGCTGATGTCGCCGAAGGCTCCTCCATATGCGAAGGCACATTTGGAAATCACGTCGAAAAGCACTCGGTGCGCCGGCTTCAGCTTCATCCTTTGCATGCTCCCCTTCAACGGCTCGGGAACAAGAAGGATGGTTTGAAGGAAGGCATCAGCTTCCTTGTCAGAGAAGTTCCCCACCACATATGTGGCTTCGCGGTTTCTGGGGATGAGCTTCTCCAGCTCCTTGGATACCCTTATCTCCACGACGGTGTCTTCTACTGTTCGGGAGGTTCTGAGGCGTTGCTTGCACAGGATGATCGTGACAAGCCCATCTTCTGCAACACGTTGCAGATTCCGGTAGAAATGTACGACCTGCTTCCTGAGAAACAGGAATGGAGAGAGGGTTGCCCAGTCAAGCAGATGGTGGTCAGAGAGAATGGCGGCGACGGGAGCGAGCTCAGGCGAGGAGAGAGACGCTCTGGATAAAATTTGTTCGAAATGAATCTTCGACATCACCATGTCGAACGATTCCTGGAAAGTGGCAGGCTCTGAGGAAACCATCTTCTTTGAAGCTTTGGATTTAGGCGCCATCTTGAGTAGATATATATGCAAAGACGAGGGAAAAGACTTTACTGAAAATGGCGAAACAAGATTTGAGAAGATGATGAATAGTGAGTAAAGATATGCACGAAAAGAGAAGGTAAGGATCACTTCCTGATTTGTCGTATTATATAATCTTTGACTCGGATAAAATCAACGGCTAGGGTTAAATTGCGCGTATTTATCAACGGCTGTGATTTCGCGACTATTGGGTAATTTTGACTGATATACCACGCGCGCGAGTGAGAAGGTGAATAGTTTAGGGTGTCAGCCCAGTCGCACTATAAAGTAAGGCTATAGGTGTTCAGCCAGACTTTACATTAAATGCGACATGATGGCTTGTTTAGTCTAGCTGACATGTTCAGGAATGTTTGAATTTATTTCAAACATTCTCATTTAATGTCATAACACCTTCAGTCATAAATGATACCTGGCAGCTGATGTCGATATCAGCTGTATACCTCAGTTGTGCTCCTCAGTTTCCGCATACCATCAGCTGACTCGAGTTCGTCTGTTCAGCTGACGTTTGATGTCTTCAGTTGGCAATTCGCATCTGAGATTCCCCCTTCATCTGAGCTTCCCCCTTAAGTCGATATCCGACTCTGCAGCTCGGATGGATCCTTATCAGCTCGGATGACTCTTCTGCTCGGATGAGTTTTTAGCTTGGATCCAAGAGTCCTAGAAGATCACATAGCATCTTGAACCGGGCTTCAGGAAGAGGTTTGGTGAAGATGTCAGCTCTCTGAATCTCAGTTGGGATCTTTTCCATGGACACATCCTTCTTCTCAATATGATCTCGGATGAAATGATGACGAATATCGATATGCTTAGTCCGAGAGTGGTGAACAGGGTTCAGAGAGATAGCTATGGCACTCGAGCTATCACAATGAATGGGAACCTGTCCAATTGAGACTTCATAATCTCTCAGCTGCTGCTTCAGCCACAATACTTGCATGCAACAGCTTCCGGCAGCCATATACTCTGACTCGGTTGTCGAAGTGGCAACACACGCTTGTTTCTTGGAGAACCATGAAACCAGCTTGCTTCCCATGAACTGACAGTGTCAAGAAGTAGACTTCCTGTCCAACCGATCTCCTGCTAGGTCGGCATCTGAGTATCCAGTCAGCTGGATATTGTCATCAGTTGGGTACCACAACCCAACATTGACAATTCCCTTCAGATACTTAATGATGTTCTTTGCTGCCAACATGTGTGCTTCTCTTGGTTGGACTTGAAAACGAGCACACACTTCAACTGCGTATGAAATGTCTGGTCGGCTGGCAGTTAGGTAGAGCAGCGAACCGATGATCCCTCTATACTGGCTGGCATCAACGAGCTTTCCCTCAGCTCCTGGTTCGATCTTTCAGTTCGTATTCATAGGGATCTTTGTTGTCTTACTTGTCTGCAATCCAAACTTGGTGATGAGCTCCTTTGTATACTTGGACTGGTTGATGAGAATCCCTTCAGGTGACTACTTCACTTGTAATCCAAGGAAATAATTCATCTCGCCCATCATTGACATCTCGAACTTCTCCTTCATAAGATCGGAGAATTTCTTGCACAGCTCCTCCGACTTGGAGCCGAAAATGATGTCATCGACATAAATTTGCACAACAAGTATATCTTCTCCAACTTTGATGGTGAACAGAGTTTTATCAACTGAACCTCGTTTGAACCCCGAGTTCAGAAGAAATCCACAAAGAGTGTCATACCATGCCCTTGGCGCTTGCTTTAGACCATAGATAGCTTTCTTCAGCTTGTACACTCTTCCATCTCCAGTCTCAAAACCAGGAGGCTGTTCAACATATACATCTTCTTTGATATCCCCATTGAGGAATGCACACTTCACATCCATCCGATATACTTTGAACTTGTGATGTGCGGCATAAGCTAGAAAGATCCGGATGGCTTCCAGCCTTGCAACTGGTGCAAAGGAATCTTCAAAGTCAATTTCTTCTTGTTGGCAGTATCCTTGAGCTACCAACCTTACTTTATTCCTCACAATGAATCCAATGGCGTCTCTCTTGTTTTTGAAAATCCACTTCAATCCAATCACCTTGACACCATTTGGTCTTTCTACCAACTCCCATACACAGTTGCGTAGAAACTCATTCAATTCTTCTTGCATGGTTGTTGTCCAGTGGACACAGTTGAGAGCTTCCCCAACATTCTTCGGTTCTGGCACATCAGCTACAAAGCAAGAAATCATGGCAACATCTCCAGCTTGCTCGAACTCTTCTAGAACTGCCAATTCTTCGGCATATTGGGCATATGTGTTGGAATCTTCCTCGGTTGATTCTGGATTTGCATCTCTGCTCCGTGTGCGCACACCCTCGGTTGGATCTCCGATGATGTCGTCGGTGGAATGAACTTCATACCATCTTCGGTTGCGTCTTCCTTCTTCTTCCAACTGTGGCTGTTCAGAAATCTGAGTTGGAGTCTTCAGAGCTGGTGATTTATCAGCTGTTGAGTCTGGATCCTCAACATTTACAATAGTTCGAGCTGAGTTTGGTTCTGCTTCAGATGTTGATGCAGTTGGAGGGGCATCAGCTGAAGTTCCCCCTTGGGACGAGCTGAGGTCTTCGCATTCATCTTCAGAGGAGTATGGATCCTCATCCTCAGTTGCCCATACCAGTGGTTCAGCTCGGTTCTTTTCCCGAAGTGTTTGCGATCTGGTGAGAACTGGCAGAACAGCTAGATCCGTGTGTTGTTCCTTTACCTGTTCCCTGCACTCAAAGGTAGATTCATCAAAACTAACATGAGGTGTTATTTCCACAACACGAGAGGTGTTGTTGAAAACTCTATATGCCTTGATCCGAGCTGCATATCCAAGAAATATGCCCTTCGAAGCTTTGGCATCAAAGGTTTTCAACTGAGTCTTCCCATTGTTGTGAATATAACACTTAGATCCAAAAACACGAAAATAAGAAATATCTGGCTTTCTGCATCTCCACAGCTCGTAGGGCGTTTTTCCCAACCACTTGGTGAGAAGAGATCGATTCTGAGTGTAGCATGCTGTGTTGATCGCTTCAGCCCAAAATCTCTTTGGCAGTGCTGAGCTCGCTAACATGGATGTGGCTGCATCCTTCAGAGTTCTATTTCTTCGCTCAACTACGCCATTCTGTTGTGGAGTACGCGCGGCTGATGTCTGATGGGTTATGCCATTCTTTTCGCAATACTCAATGATGGTTTCATTTAGAAACTCCGTTCCACGATCTGATCGGATGGATATGATCTTCATCTCTTGTTGGTTCGATATCCGATCCATCAGCTTGGGCAGCTCATCTCGGGTCTCACTCTTGTGGCGCATGAAGATGGTCCACGTATATCTTGAGAAGTCATCAGTTACAACCAATGTATATTCGTTGCCATTAATGCTTTTTGGTGTAACTGGCCCGAAGAGATCCATATGGATCAGCTGTAACACTCGGTCGGTTGAGGGAGTTGACTTCAACCGGAAGGAGGTTCTAGCGAGCTTTCCCAGCTAGCATACACTGCAGATGTGTGTTGTTGAAAACACTCTGTTAGGTATGCCTCTTGCATGTTCTTGTCTGGCGAGTCGGTTCATCGTCTTGAAGTTCAGATGGTTAAGCCTTTTGTGCCACAGCCAGCTCACATCCGAACTGCTCTTTGATAACAGGCAAGTGTCAGGGAGGCTGCTGTTCCAGTCAGCGTAGTATACATTCCCAGTTGGAGATCGATTTCCCAACAATATCACCTGCTTTGATCTGACATCTTTAACTCTGCAACCCTGTGCATCAAACTTGACAGAGAAACCATTATCACAGAATTGGCTGATGGAGAGCAGGTTATGCTTCAATCCATCAACATAAGAGACATTAGAAATTGAAACATGATTGGTTTCAAGGGTACCGTAACCTCTGGTATAACCTTTTGAGTTATCACCAAAAGTAACTGATGGACCTTCTTTCTCCACGAAACTTCCAAGCAAATCCTTCAGATTTGTCATGTATTTCGAGCATCCACTATCCATCACCCACATTGTAGCAGACGCCTTCTTCTTCCTCGGCTGTTTCTCCTGTACCTGCAAAGAGAAACTCGCTTAGGTCCCCAATTTCAGTTGGGTCCTGGAGGGTTAGAACCAGTTCCCGCTGGAACTGTGCGTCGCTTTTCCCGGTAAACTCGAATAGCCTTGTCATTCCAAATGATTTGCCCATTTTCATCAATTATAACAACACCTCGGTTATCCTTAGGCTTGTTGTTAGAAATGATGCTCTATTTCTTGGGAGGAGTTGGATTTCTCCCATTTTGGGCTTTAGGAGGTGAGGCTTTCCCCCTATTTTGATGGCGATTCTTATCCTGTTGAGTTTGTCTGTGAGGTCGGACGCCCTGTTGGAATCTTTGTGGCTGATTATGATTCCAACTTCCTGAGGGTTGTCTGTAGTTGTTCATGCCCTGTTGATGATTAATATTATGGCATGAATATCTCCAGTTGTTTGACCAGTTGCTCATTGGTTGACTAGGTTGGAACCTTTGGTCGAACCGATGTTGGAACCGCTGTTGATTCAGATGATTGAGCCCAGGTCTGTTCTGAGGTCGGTTCCATTCCTTCTGACGTTGACTTTGAGGTTGATGCAGAGGTCGGTTCTGGTTCTGAGATCGGTTGCGGTTGTGCCTTCGACGCCTCTGATTCCTCTTCTGACTTTTGGAACATTCCCCCTCGGTTGATACCTCAACCGATGGAACATTCTGTCCTATATCAGCTACTCCTTTTCCCTTCTCAGTTGTAATTTTATTGATCGTTTGAACTTGTTGAGAGGTGGAAGTTGAATTAGCTTCTGGAGACTCAGCTGTGTCTGGCTCGACAGCTGTGACTTCTACTGGTTTGATGAAGGTTGCTGGTGGAATCCCAGTATCCTTGACAACATCATAACCGAGTCCTGACATGTCATCCATCTGTCTGCTGTAATTTAAAAGGTTTTCGATTATCTTGGATGACTGATACAGCTTGATTAGATTGTCCTTCTCAGTTTGCAACTCCTTGACGAGTACAGCTATCTGCTCGGTTTGTCCATCTGACTTCTTTATCAGCTGTTCGATCTGAGCATCTTGAGTTTTCAACTGATCTTGTTGTTCTTTGTTTTGCTTTGTCAACTCCTCATCAGCTGGAGCCTTAGCCTCGATCAGTTGACTCTTGAGATTCTCAATCTCCTGAGTTTGGCTCGTACTCAGATCCTCTTTTTCGGTTAAGGAATCTTCAAGCTTGGCGAACTGAGCTTGAAGACTCTTAAACTCAACCGACTGCTAATGCAGTTCCTCACTGAGTTCTTGAAAATCATTCCAGGAGGGTTCCAACTCATTGCTCAGAGATTCCTGCAGGTTAGAAGTATTGGAAGAATTTAAGCGAGCAGGGTTAGATTGTACCTCAATATCATCTTGATCGGTTCCAAGTGCCATGAGGCATTGATCCGGACTGATGACTTTGTTGGTAGAGGTCAGTTCATCCTCATCTTCGGTGTCTGTGAAGATGTCCATATCGGCAGCTGCCTCTTCAGCTACCATGGCCTTGTTCTTTGCAGTTTGCTTGGCCCTCAATGCTTCTCTTTCCTTCTTTGAGAGGTCTGGGCAGTCAGCTTTGAAATGTCCTTCCTTGCCACATTCGAAGCATCCATTGGCGACTGGCTTTGAGCTGTCTCGAGTTTGGTTTGATTTATAGAAACGTTTATATTTGCCGAACCGAGTGTCCATGTCGGCTAGTTTCTTTGACAACGCTGCAATGTTCTGTTGCAATTCCTCTCTGCTCGGCTCCTTTGCAGTCGTGTCTGCCGATCTGGTTGGCCTTGACGATCTCGACTTTGAGTAGTCAGCTCGGAGAGCAACTGACTTTGATGTCGAGCCAACATCCTCAATTCTATTTGTCAGACCTGGGGGCTGCGATCTCCTTCTGTTGACCTTATACTCATTTCCTTTCAAGATTGAGAACAATCTTTCAGTTCCCATTTCACCAAGGTCAGCTCGGCTCTCGTGGATATTTGTGAAAGTATCCCACTCAGCCAGTAGAGCTTGCAACACTTTGAGGTTAATTTCTTTTAGTGTGTATTTTCCTTTCCGGATGGACTGGATTCTTCTGATGATGTCCATAAACCGGAGCTCTAGCTGATCGATAGTCTCATCAGGTCGCAGACTGAAGTTGTCAAAATCTTGACATGCATGTAAGAACTTGTTTTCCTTCGTCTCGTCACTTCCTTCACTTAGCGATGCCAAGACGTCCCACATCTCTTTTGCAGTCTCACACTCCTTTATCCAGGGCAGATAATCTTGTCCAACCGTGGACATTATTGTGCTCTGAGCCCAGATATCCAACTGGCTCACCTTGGCCTCCTCTAGAGAGTAGTCTTCTGGCTATTTCTCCACATACTCCACCACTGTATCTCCATCATGAGGATTTGTGGGAGTGCGAGCTATTCTTTCTTTAATGACTATTGGTCCAGAAGTGAGAACTTGTTGCATCCTATGATGCTTTGACAGAAGGATCTTCTTCATTCGAGTTCTCCATGATGTATAATTGACTACAGAGAACATGACGACGATCTTGTCCTTGACGTCCATCTGCACAAACAAAAACAGGACAAAAAAAATGCGAGCAAGTATGCACTAGCGTGAAAAGATCTGTTCAGTTGACCACTGAAGAAAAATTCTTGAATTCACACCTCGTGAAATAGAGTCAGCAGTCTTTTGAACCACTGCTCTGATACCACTTGATGGTCCTGAAATGAGTTACTGGTGTATGGGGGGGGGAATACACCAGTTAAGATTTAAAAAACTTAAACCTGAAAAATACACTTCAACTGAGTAAAAGAGGACTCAGTTGGAATCTCACAGCTGAGCAAGCGACTTCAGCTGGAAGAGTGAGGCCGTGCGGAATGTGGTGGAAAAATTAAACTCGTTAAAAATAACTCACGCAAAACAACTCGGTTGGTCACGAACCAAAACAGCTCGGTTGGTCAAGAACCAAAACAGCTCGGTTGAAAATATGCAAAAGAGGTTTGTATGCCGGTTAGATTGATCAGATAAAAATGCAAAAGCAACTGAATAAAAACAAACACAGACACACAGGATTTAACGTGGTTCGGAGATAACCCTCCTACGTCCACGGGGAGATGTGAATTCTCACACCTCAGTCCAAGTTCTTCTGGACAGAACCACTCAGCTTACGCAGGCTGAGCAACCGTTAAGGATAAGTTTGCGGGTACTTATCGACCTTACAGATTAGTTTCCGGGCACTAAACAGCCTATGTCAAGTTTGCGGGTACTTGACGACCTGACTACTCAATTACAGGAAGAGTAAGGTCCTAGCACACTTTTTAGGGTGTGAGTGTGGGTGGGATTTCCAACTACAGCTCGATCACGAATGAGAGCTGGATCTAAGGCTTGAACGAATAAACACTCAAACTAAGATCTAAGACAGATTTTCACTCTATGAACCCTCAGCTACTAATGTTCTATCACTCTTGAACTCTCAGCTGCTGATGTTCTTAGAATAGGATTTTAGCAGATTTTTCTTTCGCTTGATTCTCTTGTGATTGCACTTTTCTCTCTTGCTTCAGTCTGTCTCTTGTATCTCTCGAATGAGAGAATGCCTCTATTTATAGGCGGAGAGAATCAACTAGCCGTTGGAGGAGCTGTTGATCTCTGATCGTTTGATAGCGATGGCTTGTCTCTTATCTCTGCAGACTTTCCCGATATGGCATCTGTGCTCTTTTGCTTTCCATCTAAGACAGCCTTGTGTTGGGCCAGATGGGGTAATGACTGAACGGTCAAACCCTCATGTGACTTCCTTTTGAAATTCAAATCTTAACCTTTCTGACAGTCAACCTCGGTTCGTCGGTTGAAAGTTTTGATCTTCATCTGAGTGGTCTTCAGCTGATGTTCTGAACTGTTGGACTCTCAGCTGACTTTGAACTTCAAGCAGTTGATCTTCTTGTTCGAGTTCTACAACTGAGGTTCTGAAACTGGACACTCAGTTGTCTTCCCTGTATTTACTCAGTTGGGTTTGAACCTTCAGATGATCTGATGTTCTCTTCCTCTCTACTGCTTCTCATCTGACAAACCCTCAGTTGGTTTTCTTCACAACTGATGTTCTGAAAACTTCCCTTTGTTTGCATCTGAACATATATGAACTCTCAGTTGTCTTTCTTCACAACTGATGTTCTGTCTGAGTGACGCCTTGTTGCCATCTTCAGCTGGAGACCTGTAAAGATAAAATCTTAACTTTACTCAAACAGCGAGCCTAAATTCTAACATTAGGTTCGGGCAACATCTACTCGGTTGGGGTCAGTCGGTTTTGGAATTCATCAAAACTTATACTAATAAATTTCCCAACAATATCCATCCAAACCCGGTGCCTTGTGAGGATTTATCTCATACAATGCAGTTTTGATCTCCTTGGATGTAAATGGAGCTATCAATAATTGTTGTTGTATATTGGTAAGTACTAGTCCTCTCTTCACCATTGTTTTGTCTGACATAGTTAATTATTCAGCTGCACAGCCCTTAAGGTTGTTGTAGAAGCTCACAATCTCCTCTTAAATATAAGTCCGGGTAGTATATGTAGTGACATCTCCTCTCTGCAACAATTTTATAGCATTGTTACTAGTTCTAGCTTTGGCATAAGCATGGAAATTGAATTTGCATTTCCAAGCTTGAGCTAGTCTACTCTTGATTTTTGCTGCCACACTCTCTCTTCAATCCCACTTCATTTCTCTAACTCAGTTAGCACTCTTTTCTCCTCATCCACCAGTTGCTCATTCAAATTGTCTTGAGCTAACTGTTGTTGTATGTGATTGAATGCAACTCTAGCTTCCTGCATTTTCTCCTCAATGCCTTTAAAATGTTGGCAATTTAACTGTTTAAGAGGATATTTCAGTCCTTTAAGCTTGTACCAAATGTCAAGCAGTTTGTTCCCATAATAGTTCTTGTTCCTATATTGACATAATATATGGGGATCTGGATGATCAACTAACACATTTAGAAATCTAAATGGTGTTTTTCTAGCATGATATTCCTCTCCCAAATCCAACATTTGAGGACAGTGGTCTGAGACCCCTCTTTCCATCAATTCCACCACAACCTAAGGATAAGCTATAAACCAACTGTCATTACCTATAGCTCTATCAATCATAGAATAAATCTTCTCCTCACCTCGTTGATTGTTGCAACAAGAGTAATCATTTCCCACTGCTCTCACCAAATTCAACTCATTTTCTTCCAAACAAGTCTTAAAATCTCTACATTCTGCTTTAGAGATCACATTCCCATGAAGTCTATCTCCACTAGATAAAACAACATTAAAATATTCACAAAATAAAATAGGTTCAGAATTATGATCAGCTAGTTGGGATATCTCTCTCCACAAAGGTTTCCTCAATTCAATAGATTTATAAGCATAAATTGCTACTAACTGAAACTATTTTCCAGAACACATGTCAGATACCTTGAGCAAAACTATATTGCCATTCTACTTGCACTTTTTGTGTATTCCATCCTACCCACACTCTTTCATTTGTTGCATGTGAGTAATTATTTAGGAAACTCCAGTTCTTACAAATCTTCTTAGTTACTTTTTTAAAGTTGTCCTCCTTCACTCTAGTTTCCAGCAAAGCTACACAATCAACCCTATATTTCTTCAAAAAGAGTTTCACCTCTTTTTGTTTGAAGGGCTTATTACAGCCCCTCACATTCCATACAACAAGCTTCATTTTTTACCCAAGGGGATAGGATCCCCGCCCCTTCTTAGACTATTCTCTGCCTCAGTATTATCACTAATAGCTTGGTAAGTGTTTCCCAACTTGAAATGTTCTGTGGATTTGGTCCATGTTACTTTTATTGCCATTTTCTTTGGAACTGCCCAAGATTTAATACTTGGATACTCATTATTTTCCATAGTTGGACCCTTTTTCCTTCTCATGACTCTCTTGCAGTTCTTGCACTTCTATCATTTCTCCTTCCTCTATGTTTCCATTCTCCTTTGCAGGTGGTTTTTGCTTAGGCTGAACTTCCATTGTGTCCATTGTTGCAGTTTCACTACTTCTTGGAATTTCTAGGTTTTTCCTTGGCATTGGAATTATGCCCAACCATACGACATTTCTCACAAAAAGGTGGAATCCAATCATAAGTGACCTTCTCCTCAATCAACTGGCCATCACTAACCTCTATCATCACTTTATATTGTATAGGTTGAGTTACATCAATTTGAATAAGCATCCGAGCATATAAATTCCTAGCTTGGTTAGATGCACACTCGTCTACATATAATGAATTCCTAAGAGTGCTGCCAATCCTGCTTAAGGAGCTTAATCCCCAACAATTTAAAGGTAAATTAAGAAACTGCACCCACAGAGAGACAACTCTTAAAATTTCCTTTTTAAAGTTGAAATTGGCATCCCAGGCTTTAACAATAGCCGGCTTAGATGTGATAGCATGTAGTCTAGAGTAGAGAACTGCATCTCTCTCCACCAAATTCAGAAAAAGTTGACATCATTATGATAGAAGATCTCAAGTTTGTTCTTAAGTTGGCTCTGCTTCATCAAATATGTGCTCAAATATGTAATAGTAGGGGATTCCCTATCACATATGAATTATAACATGCTTCCACTTTTTATTTTCCAGATCTACAACTTCCTTCTCAAGACATGCAGTTACTATACCATCCTTAATCACAGGAGCTATGTATTGTAATTTCATACCTGAATGCACCGGCTTCCGAGCCACAGTTTCCACTACCTCTCCCTGAGCTGAAGAGTCTAACTTCTCTTTCAGATCAACCATCTCCTTCTCTTTCTCCACAGCTTCCTCATCATCTTCTTCACTAGGTGTACTGTTGCATCGAAGGGTTTATTTTCTCTCATCATCAAATGACTAGTGGAGCTCAAATCACCAATCATTGGAGAATTTGGAGTGGATCTAGGTGGCGTTGGAATTATGGACTTGTGATGATAGGGTTCTTCTTCGGCCAACCTCGTTTGGTTGCGTCGTACATTGGAGGCGCACGTTAATATTCGGCCACTAACTTACGCCGAGAGTGCCAAATTTTGAATATTCTTTTGCTTGTTACCCGGTCACTTAATTTTTTTTTCATTTTTATTAAATACAAAAAAACTTCTCTATCTTGATGAGTAGTAAAATTTAAAATAACTCAAATTTAGTGGGTGACGAAATTTACCTAGTGGAATTTACAGTCGGTCTGCGCCACCGACACTTTTGTTTTGTCGCTACGCTTATTATTAGACCACTCTTTTGAAGGGATTTATTTATTCAATTATATGGCAAATACGTATGCCTTCTTTAACTATATTTTGGGCCCTTAAAACTGAAATTACACCTGCAATTCCTCATCAATTCAAAAGTTTAATCGGTTAAACTGACCTACTCCGGGTTTGAGGTTCACCGTAAATAATAAAGTAGAGAAACAAAAAAATTACGGTTCAATCATACCGTGTGGTTGGCCACAATTGAAAAGTAATTACGAGGGATTAAGGTAGTTAAGTAGCAACGGGAATATTAGTCAGGATACTTTAAACTGAAATTTACCCTATAAAGAAACAGAGTTGGAAAGGAAACATTAAATGAAAATATTATTATGTGAGGAATGGGTGTACTACATTATAATAATTTCTACATTAAATGATGCCGCATTTTCAAAATCCTAAAAACTTGGAAAAAGCAGTAGCATTTTCATAAGTACTACAGCAGACTGCCTCAATCTGTGCATTCATAAACCAACTATTCCAATAAATAAATGTCTCATAATAATCATTATATTGACTATCATGCTTGTTTAATTGATGGATCAAAGATCGAAAAGCAATGGATAAAAATGGTTACAATGAAAAACTTGTTAATACATCCACGGTATACCTTGAGAAAGTGGCTCAGCTCCATACATACATCATTTTGCGTGGCTTCATTGACTGCAGCTGCGCTATATGTTCAGCTCCTATCTTTGGCTTAGTTTACATCTCACATCTACGACAAGATGGCGAATATGCGGAGCATACCATTTCACTCTCTCAACATGGTCAATCGACACTTCCCACAAACGACCTGCAGGTGGTAACAATAGAGACTTACATACATGAACCTAGCATGGCTTGCTAAGATGAAAAGTTCTCAGCATGGATAAGATACCTTCCAATTTCGAAAGCTCAGAGATCATTTGAACGACATGGTTCGTCCATAGACCCTCCTCCGTATCCTTTACATTCCCATGGATATGTAGCACCCCACCCTCATCTCTGCAATATTAATATTGCATAAAACTTGGGGAAATAAAAGGCATACATGATTCAAGGAAGAGTAACATCTGCATAATCAATCTAGTAAAATCCAGTTTAACAGTTGAGATCTTTCTGTCGTGAAAATCACAAGAACAGCTAGTACAACCGTCCCCCCTGCAAGACACTTTATATGATCTAGAAAGATCTTACACTTCCATTAAAGGACCAATTGAATCAACTACTGTGAATTAGTTTTCCATTTTACTTTCATCATAAGCCCGTCAACTAAATAAAGCCCAGGCTAAAGGATTGCAAAACACTATAAATGAGAAATATTTAAAGACAAAAAAATGTATATGAAGAGAAAAGAGAAACAAAGTAACTTCAGAGAGACTCAGAAGCGCAGCTTAGTGGTAAGACACTTGAGGTTGAGGGTTCGAGTCGTGTGTGCGTGCGTTGTAACTAAAAAAAAAACAAGTAATTTCAGGGCAGAATCGGTTCTTTTACCCATTTTATGCAAGAACAATACCTCAAATTTTGCATTTTGAAATTAGGAATCTTGAGAATGTTGCAGGATAAATCAATGCAACTAGAGATAATATACAACATGCTATAATCTTTAAGTATGATACCTTAAGGCTGTGACAGCAGTCGCCCAACTACATTCACTTGATGGTATGAGACCGAGAGAGACTCGATGAGCAACTCCCTGCATAATAAGATGTTTTGTAAGGAAAACTAAGGAAACTAAGGTAAGACCACAGCCAAAACTATCACGTCCAGTCAAAGTAATACTTTAAGATGATTTATCTCCTTATATAAGTAGTTAATTCAAAGATGTTATAGCTATTCCAATTGTGGGTCAATTGAGTAACAATATGTTGGAAGCTCTTAACAAGATGCATAAAATATGGATGGGTAACGGATGTCAACTAATCATTTGTAATCATTTAGTAACAGCTATAGACAAATGCATCCTTTTTTTAATTGGTGGCTTGGTTGGGTGGAGGGGGAAGGGGGTTGCATCTCAAGTTTCAAAAACAGGTAACAATAGCCCAAAACTATACTGCAAATAAGACTAAATTGGAGCCCTTCAAATTGTTTGACAAATGAAAACAAGATCAAGGAAAAGAATGTTCCCTTCAAGACAAACTTATCTTACTTTAGGAGCTGTAACTCTATTATCTCCTTCCAGTACAACACAGCGATCAGCCACAGAATTAGCACGGAGGTTGCGATGAAGTGCCTCTATAGCATGGAGATTCCACTCACAGGCATAAACCATTTTGGCGTTTGCCCTGGTAGTCATGACAAATAAATATGAAGTGTTAATAACTGAAAGAATGTAAATAAAACTAAGAGTTAGGATAAGTTTACAAAGCCAAATTTACAAGTGAATTCAAGTATTAAATCAAATGGATTTTAGGAAATAGCAAACCTCACAAGGAATGGAAGTACAAAATATCCTATGCCAGCAAACAAATCTACAACCACTTGATCTTTACAGTCAAGATGGGCCATCCGCAGCTTCTCAGAAAGATTGCCCCAAGAGAACATACACTTAGTGGCATCAAAAGAATAAAGTATGCCATTTTCACGGTGATCAACCCAGCCATCATCTCCAACAAGAATCTCCAACTTACTATCTCTTGTTCCTGTTTGTGCAATTCGACCCTAAGTATCATCAACACACACCATTAGCAGACAGCTTTTAATTAAGCCTTTCTACAAGTCCTAGGACAGTTCACTATTAATAAGAAAAAAGCAGAACCAAGTACAAGATAATTGGTAGAAAATATAGTAGCATCTAAATGTTGTATTGCAATTGTTTTTCAGGGAAAACAGAAATACTCTGCCAATAGATGCTATCTTAACCATCCAAACTCAACAGGGACTTCCAGTAACTAATTAAAGTTCCAACAGAAAGTGAAACACATCTTTCAAAGGAAAGAACATGAAGAATCAACAAAACATCAGTAAGGTTTTGCATCTTACTTGCCGTGCAAGACGTTGAGCCCCCAGTGCACGTGCAACAAGAGGCCAAAGCTCCTCTCCAATTGAATTCCATACTTTGTCACTGAATGATGTTACAGGAAGCACAATAATGTCCCCTAGTCGCTCCCATCTGTTAAAAACACAATAGTCTATATTACTCAATAATTATTTTTAGCTTATAATGACATCACAACAAATATAACATTTAATCCACCTTGAGGGCAGCTGTTTTATGAGATCGGCTGGCAGGCCATGATGCTTTAACAAGGAGGCTACGACTTCCTTCATAATTTTGAAAGGAGAATTTGGATTTTTCTTGACTTTGATAACTTCATCCACCATCTTTCTTGCACCACATGACATAAGAAGATTCAGAGCTGCTGAGCTGGAGATATCTTTCAACAAAATCTGCCAGAAAGATTCTGTAAATTGTTCAGTTAGTGGTTCGAGTTCATCAGCTAAGCCCTGGTTATCTTCAGATACTAGGCAGAATTCTTTAGTAACAGGTAGACATATATGCAGGCCTGCCTCATGGGAGTAAACCTTCCTTTCAAGATCCAACCAACCAAATTTTTTTAGTACGTCTTTCGCCAGTTTTGCATACTTCTTTTCAACCTGAAGCACACATAGGGTAGGCACCTCTCCACTAGCTACCCTCAGTACTTTAAACTCAGAATTTAGGCTAGCACACCCGTTGACTTTTTCTTTACTTGTACACTGAGAATGTAACGGGGCCACACTCTTCTGCTCCATGTGATGAGCCATATGCTCATCTCCGTTCGCTGTAGGTTCTGAATTATCACACACAGATATCAACTGAAGCAGGTTGACCTTCACTGGTAAACTGAACTTCGTCCCAAATGCATAACATGAGGCTCCACCACCAATTATTATCAGATAATCGCCAATCTTATTTATTGTGCTTCGAACAAATAGGCTTTCTTCAACAGACTTTACCACTATCTTCTTCCAGCAATCTGACTGAAGGTCGAGTAAGAACAATTCCTGATGCTCAGTGACGGGGCATCCCCCTAAAATACCAAGAAAATTTGAGTACACAAACATCAAGTGCGAAAACCTAGCTTTTGGTGACTGCCCAATTGTCTTTAGCTTACTCCATAGACCCCTTTCTATATCAAAAGTATAAAGATCCCCCAGAGCTTTGTCTCCATCATATCCACCAAACATATATAACTTAGACTCCTTTGCATCCATTGAGTGTGAATGACGGGGACCAGGCAGGTGTCCATGGGATTGTATCTCTGACCACTCAGAGGTGTCAGTGTCAAGGACGTAAATAGACGATAGGACTGAATTATCATGAATTCCACCAAGCACAAATATCTTCGAACCAACAACAGCAGCTGCATGCCGATGCCTGAGAGTTGTCAATATGAATCAAGGCTCAAAATACAGAAAATAAGGTGCATGAATCTTTTTACCAGGCAGCTGAGTTTAAATTGCCTAGAAAGAATGAAATTGCAACCAAATAGAGAATTTTGCTTGAGGAGATCACATAGTAAATGAACTATTACCATATGAAAAGAAAGTACAGCAAGTCAACCAAATTTCATAATAGTTACTAACAGCATACCCTAACCAAAAGAAGCAACA
The DNA here is from genome assembly GCA_029490685.1 of Schizonepeta tenuifolia. Taxonomy (NCBI): domain Eukaryota; kingdom Viridiplantae; phylum Streptophyta; class Magnoliopsida; order Lamiales; family Lamiaceae; genus Schizonepeta; species Schizonepeta tenuifolia. The sequence goes on from JANLIY010000008.1 coordinate 3,694,109, forward strand.
CATGGATGTTTTACCAAACTGAATAGCCCTAGAAGCAATAATGATTTAACCAATACCTTGGAGGGAACGAACTACCAGAGCATAGCAAAAGCTTCCACTGTTTCTTTGGTATATTAAATACCCAAACTTCATTCAGGATATTCATGGGGTCAGCCCTGCCTCCGATTACATATATGGAATCTCCTACTAGTGAAGATGTGTGACCTAGTCGAGCTGATGGGGCTCCAGCAGCAGCAATTACCTCCACAAATCCAGATTCAGTATCAAAAATCAAGAGATCATTTCTGCGTGCATGTCTTCCAACACCTCCAAAGCCACCAAAAATGATCATCTTCCTTTGGTTCAAAGTACAAGAGGAGTGACCCCACAAGAAGAGTCTCTCAACAGGTTCACCAACTACTTCAACAACAGAGAGATCAACGCCAAACATTTTCTCTGATCCTGTCAATCATTTAAAGATTTAAACCCCTGACACATTAAGTGAAACCAGTCCTGCAATCAGACAGTACTACCAAATAAGTTTACAAGTGTGGTGGAATGTAACAACTGGTGAATAAACTACATTAGTTTAGCTAATGCATATCAGCCTGTGTGCAAGAAAATTCATGCCAAGCGGCTGCTTATAATTGATTGCCAATCACTGAAGTAAAAACACATTCTCCAAACTTCTAATTCAAACAGAAATTGTGCATCTAAATGCTTTTATGAATAATCAAATCACATAGATCAGTATGTCAAGAATCGCAAAGCATCTCATACAATATAATCTCAATCTTCCGGGCTAGTTATGATGCTCACCCTGTCATAAACATCATAGTAGCCACAAGCAAAATAATAACAATACAATTGCAGATTGTGATACCAGAAAATAGATTATGGAAACAAAGGATGGACTAATAATTCATCTGGTGCTCACTATCTTCGAGAAAAACTAAGCACATAAGCTCCTCTCAAATGGAGAAGAGTACAAAAATAGTGACTTCACCGGAAGTAAGCAACCGCAAACTGAGACTGAATAGGAGTGTGTGTGTGTGTGTGTAATTCTAAGAATTCAATAACATATATAACATCTAGCTTAAACCATCACAAGCAAATTAATCGTAAATTAGTTATTCATGTTCAGCAATTACCAATCTCAGCATTGTGATTATGTTTGCTTTCAGACCCCAACTGTCCCTCCAAGACCTCCATTTCACTCTCCTCAGAACTCCTTAAAACTCCAATTCTTTTAGCCTCAAGACACGTTTCTTCACCATTTCTGATTGTATCACCATCTACCGGAATCGCTCTTCCTGTAAATCCATTCTCCGTTAGCTTATTATGAAAAAGATCGGTTCTTCTCCTGTTAGTCTCCATCTTCCCATTAGCTATATCAACAAGATACTCTACATACTCAGGGGATACCATGAGCTTGTGTATGTTGCCAAACGGCACTTCCAAACGTATAGAACACCGTATAGCAATTATCGTTCTCTTGCTCACACTTGTAATGCCACTCTCTCTGAAACCACAGGCAATAGAAAGAGATACCAAAGATTGAGCTGCCTCCAAGTTCTCACACTCCACGGCGATTATCAATGGCTCGAACCTAAACACAACACTCTGCTCCTCCATAGCATCGGGGAGAGGCGAGTCGGGTCGATGAGCAGCATCAGCAGGAGAGGGAAAGAGTAGGGCGGTCACGGAAGAGGGCTGAACTGGTTCGTGGGACACGAGTAGCCAGGAGCCGCCCCTTGCCTTCTTCTTGGCCGCGGAGGGAGAGGCGGCGGGCTGAGAGAGGATGGAGATGCGGCCAGAGCAAGAGCTAGTTGTGAAGTAAGAGGGGTGGGAGTTGATGGCCGTTAGCAACGGGATAATCGATGCGTCTATGGTGCCTTTAGGCGATTTGTCTGGTGACGGCGAGTTTATGGCGGCAAGGGCCGCGCTCTTCCTCTTCTGAAACTCCATTTTCTTTCGCCGAGATTCCTTTACGGCGGCGAAGGTTATGAATTTGGGGGTTTAAGGGTTTTGGACAAAGTTGGACTTGGAATCTGAAAGCGCAAGATTACAAAACTAATATTTTGTCGTGAAAACTGAATATTTGGTTTAATTTAAAATTACGGTTAACATAAATGTTTGTTAATACAAAATTACAAAAAATTATGCATTTAAAACAAAAAACAAAAAACATGCCCTCATGTTATGTATATAAGACCGCGCGCTAACCATGAGCTCGCACACAGGCGAGCTAGGCGCGTTCTCCATTCCGAGCTCGAGCTCGAGTGAGCTTGCTGAAATCAGCGTACATGTGGCGACCACTGGTTGGTTCGATCGCTAGCCGTTGTGATCGCCAAACGGTCGCCGATTCAATTTTTCTTTTTTTAATTCTCTCCTTCTCATCTATAAATATAACTCTTCCCAACTCATTTCATACACCAATCTCTTCACTCTCTCTCAAATCTCCACAACACCTTCAATTTATTGTTTATTTCGATTTGCTTCAAAAATCATGCCGGTGATGACGATTATTTCAACGCAAGAATGGAATAAATGCGAGAGTTTGCTCTCAAAACCACCACCATGTTCGGCGGAATCATGGCGAAGGTCGCCGAACTCATCGTTGTTGCCGAAGAATAAGAGGAGGCGGAGGCGGATGCCGAACAAAATGCAAAGAGAAAAAGGACGGTCATGCATCGTGACCGCCTTGATATTGAGGCCCATCTTAATACGGATTACTTCGCCGAGTTTTCTCCGTGGGGCAAAGACGTCTTCCGTTGCTGATTTCAGATGAGCAAAAAATTATTTCACACAATCTACAAGGCAGTAGAGGCTCAGGAACCTTATTTTCATCAGCGCGCGGATGCAACGAGGAAAGGGGGTTCACTCATCGCACTCCAGAAATGTACGATGGCGTTGCGGCAAATTGCAAATGGCGGTTGCACTGATTAATACGACGAGTATCTAGGAATGGGAGACATCACTGGTCGGGAATCACTTGATTATTTTTGTCAGGCGATCATATCTGCATTCGGCAAGGAATATTTGCAGCCGCCTTATGAGTCCATATTTTGTGTCTTTTTAGTGTCTATTTTAGGTAGTTTAGATCGAGTCTTTGTGTGTGTTTTGTTTAGTTTTAGTGTTTTAGAGGACATATTCTGGGCAGGAGGTGGTCTGTTGCCTTGCAGGTGGAAATTGGGCAATACAGGGATAGAAAGCTTCATTTCTGGAAGCAAGTTGGACAGAGCGATATTGGACAAGATAGGCAGAGTGCTTTGGTCAGTTGGCGAGTTTCTCTCCTAGGTCTAGAAGGATAAGGAAAAAATAATCTAACTTAAATATCTTTCCTTATCCGACTAGATTTAAGATCCGCAAGGTAACTTAAATATCTTGGAAATAGATGTGACCCCATGTTGGGGTCGTGCTTATCAAGTATTACTTGCATACCAAGATAGCTCGTGGATTCCTTCCATGTTAAGGACCGGGGCCCAAACCCTAAGTGCTCGCCTATATATATTGAAGCCTAGCTGCTGCGAAGAGGACGCCGACTTTATGCTTTCATTCTCTGTTATTATTTGAGAGATCGTGAGGAGAAAAACAAGTCCTATGGGCAACGTTTTATTTGTGTTTTTGTTCATACTGTTTTCATCGGCACTTTTGGCCGTATTTGCTTTCACGCACTAAGTAAGTTTTAATATAGTTCTTATTATGAGTTCCTCTATTTATTGTGTTCGTAGTTTTATTTGTATGTCTAGATAAGTTTCTAAACTTGATCTGGGCAAGATAGTTAGGTGATTACTTCAGCTTGAGAGGTCTAATTTGTGCGAGATAATTGCATGCATGTGTTTCCAATATGTTAATGAACTTATTCCAATATGATGTAATACAATTAAGAGGTTAATAGGCCGTTAATCACTTAGAACATATTAGATCACTAATCAATTGGGAAGTAGGAGTGTTTTCCATAACTTATCTCAATTAAGAACGATTAACATTAGAGGAAGGTGTTTACCCTATTGGGCTAGACGTGATAATTCCTTATTGGGCTTTCTAGTGATTAATGCTCCTTAGGCAAGAAACTGAACGATGACTCCAACAGAGGTATTGCCCAAGGTAGGGAGTCAGCGATGCGTCGCTAACTAAGTAAGGATAGGTCAGGGAAAGGTTTGTTGAGAGCGTGACGAGTAAAAAGGGATCTCGGCATTCAAATCCTATAACCAACGATGCATACATGTAATGAATATATTTGCACCAATGACCAAGCTAGGGTTTTCACTTAACAATGTCTTAGTCCAGATCAAGTCGTTTTTATTATTGATCAAGTTATCTGTTTTCTTTTCAGCATTTATTTAAGTTCTCGAATTGGGCAAGAGAGCTCTGGTGACAAAGATAGCAAAAATGAAACTTTCTTTACAGGTGGAGGAGGTTTCAAGAGATACTGACAATCAACTCCTTGTGGATCGACCCTGTACTTACTTGCTAACTATATAGCTGTGAGGATAGGCTACAAATTCATTTTGAGAGAGCGAACGACAACCTCATCAAAATTGGCGTCGTTGCTAGGGAGCTGATTTTGCAACTATCTCTTGAGGGAGAGACCCTGTGCATGTTTGGCTCTGACCCTGTTTGGATCGACGGTGAATTGAAGTATTATCCTGAACCGGAGAAGTACATCAAGGAGCAGAAGAAACTAAAGAGGGAAGCTGAAAAACGAGCACGAGAGGAGGAACTGGCGAGTGACGGGGAGAGGTCACCAAACATCAGATTGCAAACAGTCTGAAGAAGAGGAGATGGCGCAACAACAAGGTGATCCTGAGAAGACTCTGAAGGAAATCATGTTTCCAACATATGTCAACTTGAACTCAGCAGGCATCACTTTGCCTGCTATCACCAGTTGGGAGCTGAAACATTCTCTAATACAAATCTTGTCCAAGTTCAGTGATTTGCCTGGAGAGGATCCGCAACGCCACTTCCAGGACTTTGAGATGGCAATGCGTACTGTGCACACCACCGCTGCAGAAAACACACTGAGAGAATATATTCGCCTCCTGACGTTCCCATTTTCACTACAAGATGGAGCAAGGGATTGGTTGTACCAGTTACCTCAGGGCAGCGTCACATCTTGGTAACAGATGCAGCAGAAGTTTCTTGAGCAATATTGCCCCTTTGCTCGGATCCAGAACGCTAGAGCTGCAATTCAGAACATAAAAAAGGGCAATGGAGAATCTATCTATGATTACCACTCTAGGTACAAGAAGCTGATTACAAGGTGTCCTCAGCATGGTTTGGGCGACACAGATTTAATCAGTGCCTTCATGAATTGATTAAGGCAGTCTGAAAGAGATTGGATAGATGCAGCATGCGGTGGTAATGTTATCAACAAACCACCAAGTGAAATATTCAAACTCTTTGCTGAGATGGCAGACAGGAAAATGAACCAAGATGAGACCATCGTGCACAGGACGAATGAGCCTACCAGCAGCGATCCCAAATTTAATATCTTGTTATCTATGATGAAGGAAATGATGAACCAGAACAAGAATAATGCTATTGGGAATGAAAGTTCCGGTCCAATCATGAAGAAAAGAGTGATGAAGTGTGAACTTTGTGCTGCCAACACTCATCCCACTGATAGGTGTCCATCACTGTACGAAGATGAAGAAGTTAATGCTGTTGGGCAACCGTACCAGCAAGGAGATGTTGGGCAGCGAAGGAACTTTAATAATGGACCTTGGAGGCCCAATGACAATCTGAGATATGGAAACAACAATTATCTGAATGCACCTCAACAAGGGCAACTACCACAGCAGCCCTATGTACCCCCACATAATAGAGATTAACCAAGAGATACCATGAGGAGTGAAGTGGAGAGACTAGCAGCTGAACAAATGAAGGGGTATCAAGAGTTGGACAGTTCGTATGGAGACAAGGAGAGGCATGAGAGATATTAATGGAACCTTGAGCCATTTGGTAGAATCGATCTCTCAGATTAAGTCAATGCTAAACGGAGGGAAGGGAGAACTACCATCTCAAGTGGAAATAAAGAAGGCTCAAGTAAATAATATTACATTGCGCAGTGGAGCTAAGTTGTCTGAAGGAAAAGTGCCTGAAAATTATGTACCTCAAGGAGCTGCATTTGGGCAACACCAGTCTCTTAGGCACGATGCTGATATTGAACATGAAGATGAGGTAGAACCAGAAAAGTATGAAGAAGCACCCATGGGTTCAGGTGATGTTGAAGAGCTATGGCAAGAATTGTCAATTGAGAAAAGGGCACAGATTGAAAGGGAAGTGGCAGACATAAGAAGGAAGGCTGAGCTCGATACTGCTGAAATTAGAGCGAAAGCAATGAAATAGGCTGAGAATGTGACTAAGTCAAAACATTATGAGCCAAAAGCTCAGTACCCAGGACGGTTTGCAAAGGATAAGGAAGCACAAGAGATGAAGGAATTGACCAAAATGTTTCAAAAGGTCGAGGTCAACATACCCTTCTTGACCGCCTTACAATCTATGCCTACGTGTGCCAAGTTTTTGAAGGATTATGTACAAGGAAGATCAAATACACAGATGATGCAAGGTTCCAAGTAGTGAGAATGTATCTGTAGTGTTGCAAGACACTTCCATGCCAACCAAGTGCACTGACCCAGGGATATTCTATATTCCCTGCATCATTGGAGATATGAAGATTGTAAAGGCTATGCTGGATCTCGGAGCATCCATTAATGTCATGCCCAAGTCGATGTATGATGACCTAAGGATGGGGCCACTCAAACCTACAAGGGTGGCCATTCAACTAGCTGATAGATCAACTGTATGGCTTGAAGGGATTTTAGAGGACGTCTTGGTCAGGGTAAGAGACCTAATATTTCCAGCGCATTTCTATATTCTGAACATGGAGAGATCTTCACACAAGGCACCAGTAATGTTGTTGGGCAGACCATTTTTGAAGACCGCTCGCACAAGAATTAATTGTGATACAGGGAAGCTAACGTGTGAGTCCGGAGGAGAAGTAGTGTCATTCGACATCTACAACATAATAAAACAACCTAGTGACACAGAAATGGTGCATAGCATTGACCATGTTGAGCAAATAGTGGATGAGTTCTGGCCACAAATAACAATTGAAGATAAGCTGGATATAGTTCTTCGAATTGGCCTAACGGAGGTTGTTGCCCAAGATGAATCTGTTGAGCTGATTGAAGCAGTGCATTATCTAAGGTCGGATGCAGAACCCTTGTGGAGGTTGAACCATTGGTGATTCCCACACTTAAACAGGAAGACAGGTTGATGCCATCGATAGAAAAAACACCTAAGTTGGAATTGAAGTCACTGTCTAGCCACTTGAAGTACATCTACTTGGGAGAACACGAAACTCTACCAGTAATCATAAGTGTTGAGTTGTCTATTGAGGAAGAAGAATGAGTAAAAGAAGTCTTGGTGGAGTATAAGCTGGCCATCGTATGGACACTGGCCGATATAAGGGGCATTAACCCCACTGTGTGCAGACATCACATCTTGCTCGAGGAGGATGCCGTGCCCATTAGAGATCCTCAAAGAAGGTTGAATCCAGCAATGAAGGAGGTAGTGATGAAAGAAATACTAAAACTGTTGGATCTGGGGATTATCTACCCGGTTTCTGACAGTAGATGGGTTAGTCCGGTGCATGTCGTGCCCAAGAAGTCCGGTATTTAAGTGGTAGAAAACGAGCAAAGAGAAATGGTGGCCACGAGGTTACAAACAAGATGGCGAGTTTGCATCGATTACAGGAAGCTGAATCAGAAGACCAAGAAAGACCATTTTCCGTTGCCTTTCATTGATGAGATGCTCGAAAGGTTAGCAGACAACAAGTACTTCTGTTTCCTTGATGGTTACTCGGGCTATATGCAGATCTGGGTCGTGGAGGAAGACTAGGGCAAAACCACTTTCACTTGCCCATTCGGTACGTTTGCGTATAGAAGGATGCCTTTTGGTTTATGAAATTCCCCTGGCACATTCCAAAGGTGCATGATAAGTATATTCTCAGATTTGCTTGAAACATGCATAGAGGTGTTCATGGACGACTTTACTGTCTATGGATCGGATTTCGACAAGTGCTTAAGCAATTTGGAAATGGTGCTGAAAAGATGTGTGGATAAGAGTTTGGTGCTAAACTATGAGAAATGCCACTTCATGGTCAAGGAGGGCATAGTCCTTGGGCATATTATATCAGAACGAGGGATAGAGGTTGACAAGGCCAAGATTGATATCATAGCCAAGTTGCCCTACCCGAGCAATGTAAAGCAGCTGCGTGGTTTCCTTGGGCACGCCGGATTTTACAGTAGGTTTGTTAAAGACTTTGCTAAGATCACGCAGCCTATGACCAGGCTATTACAAGGAGAAGTGGAGTGAAATTTCGATGAAGACTGCAAGAAAGCATTCCACACACTAAAGGAGATCTTGGTTTCAGCACCTATCATTCAACCACCGGATTGGGGAATGCCATTTGAGGTGATGTGCGACGCGAGTGACTACGCTATGGGAGTTGTTCTTGGGCAGAAAAGAGGAAAAGTGAATCATGTCATATACTACGCATCGAGAACTCTCAACCATGAAGTTCCTCATGGCCAAGAAGGAGACCAAACCCAGATTGATAAGGTGGATTTTATTACTTCAGGAATTCAATGTGGAAATCAAGGATAAAGCTGGAGCTCAGAATCTAGTAGCTGATCATTTGAGCCGCATCATCCAACAAGAAGAGATTGAGCCGATCAAGGAGACTTTTCCGGATGAACATCTTGCTCTTGCCCAAGACAACCCAGACCCGTGGTATGCCAACCTGTGCAACTATATTGTCTTGGGACGACTTCCAGGCAACCTCAGCCTATATCAGAAGAACAAGTTAAAGGTAGAGAGTCGATATTACATCTGGGATGAACCATACTTGTGGAAAATGTGTACCGACCAAGTTATTCGTAGATGTGTTGATAAAAAGAAACAAGCAAGTATCCTCGCACATTGTCATTCCAAGGTGTGTGGGGGACATTTTGGACCAAAGAGGACGGCAAGGAAGATATTAGATTGTGGGTTTTATTGGCTCAATGTGTTCAAAGACAGCTTTGAATGGTGCAAACACTGCGCTCAATGCCAGAAGAAGGGCAACATCGGCAAGCGGAATGAGATGCCCATGACCGCAGTCATGCCTGTGGAAGTATTTGATATATGGGGGATGAATTTCATGGGGCCATTGCCCAACTCGAGAGGAAATCTATATATACTGTTAGCAGTTGACTATGTGTCGAAATGGGTGGAGGCCAAGGCAACATCAACAAACGACTCAAAGGTAGTTGTGGAATTCCTTAAGGGCAATATATTCAGCTGGTTTGGTGTGCCCAGGGCAATCATTAGTGATCAAGGAACGTACTTTTGCAATGGAGTTGTGAAAGAGTTAATGAGCAGATATGGAGTACATCATAGGATTTCGAATGCTTATCATCCTCACGCAAATGGTCAAGCTGAATTGTCTAATCGCATTGTGAAGGTTGTCTTGAGAAAGACAGTCAGCCCTACAGGAAAGGATTGGAGTTTGCGTCTTGAGGACGCATTGTGGGCATACAGGGTAGCGTTTAAAATCCCATTTGGAATATCACCCTACAAGATGGTCTTTGGCAAGATATGCCACTTGCCCGTAGAAATAGAACATCAAGCGTATTGGGCAGTTCAGAAGATGAATTATGATTGGGATGAGGCTGGCCAAGCCAGGAAGCTTCAATTGCAGGAAGTCGAGGAAATCCAACTCAATTCGTATGATAGTTCCGTGTTGTACAAAGAAAGGATGAAGAAAGCTCATGATGCATTGATCAAGGTCAAGAAGTTCGAACCTAGACAGCATGTGTTGTTATACCAATCCAAGTTCAAACTTATATCGGGGAAACTGCCTACTAAGTGGATTGGCCTGTTTGAAGTACAAGCCACATATCCGAATGGGGCTGTGGAGGTAATGAATGCTAACACGAAAAAAAAATCAAGGTAAATGGAGAGAGATTGAAGGCTTTCTTTGGCCAAGTCATGGAGAAACCAGAGGAATATGTGAAATTCCTCTGTGACATGGAGCCCTAACTTGGGCAAGGAGCACGTCGTGCCCACGACGATAACTGGGGCGCTGGCTAGGAGGCAACCTGGTATGTTTTTCTACTTTTGTTCATTTTGTTTTCCTTTTACTTTCAAAAAAAAGTGAAGTAGGAATTAAAATAGCCACAATTTTAATATTTTCCATCAAATTTAGGCGTATTTTAATTCCGTTATGGGTAAAAAAAATATCTAACCATAGAATAAGAGAAATTTTGCCTTGCATATAATAGTGTGTTCGTGACCTGCCGAGAACAGGTATTGGGCGAAAGGAAGAAGGAGAATCTACCACTTTGCCTTGAGCAAAATGTGTGCGTAGGAGGCAAGAGCGGCGCTCTGGGCTAAGCAATGGACTTGGGCAACAAAGCTGACGAGACAGTAACTGCCACACCACATAGGATGTGACAACTGCACTCAAAACCTACCCCTAGCCCTATAACCGTCTGCCACCCTACCACGTTTATTCTCTCTAACCTTTCCACTGCCCCACGTAAACTATCAATTCAAAAACTACCATAATCCATTTTCCTTCCTCAACCCCCCAATTTCGGCCAATACTGATTTCTTCCCCAAATTTAAACCCTAAAATTCCACCATGGTATCCATATGCCCAAAGAAAAAACTCAACAAAATCCCTCACGGAACCCGCATCGACCTTTCTGAACCACAATAGCCGCCATCGGAAGCCCTTTTGTCCACAGCAGACCCAGTATCTTAGATGGTACCATACCCAATTACAGCTGAGGTAGAGAAAATCATCAGCAGAGCTCTCGCTGAAACGATGGCAATACCAGAGGAGGTGAAAGCAGACAAAGCTGCTCCGGTGGTTGGAACTTCTTCCACGACGGAAAAAGCTACTGAGGAAGTAACGCCAGAGAACATGCCACCAGAACAAGAGGAGAGAGAGACGAAATAGGACAATGACGTGGAGATGGAGGTTGTAGATGAGGAAGAAGGAGAGCAAGTAGACAAGAAGGAGTCCGATGATTCCTTCGACAAGTTGTGCGAAGATTTGAAGCGGGATGCAGAGAAAAGAAAAGAGAAGAGAAAAAAGGGCCAACTAGAGAAAGAGGCTAAGAAGAAGACGAAGGTGGCTAGTTCAGAAGTCGCTTCGTCGTTGGGTGGAGAATCTTCCACGGAGGAGAAGAAGGGCACCACTCCTTCTTCCAAGAACCCAAGGAAGAGACAAAAAGTGGTGGAGTCTGAGGAGGACGACGATGTCCAGATAGTGGGGAAGAGGATAACAAGGTTCGCTGCTAGGAAGGTAAAGAAGGAGGAGTCTGAGTCGAGAGGGAAGAAGAAGGGAAAGAAGGCTGAGGACTTGACGGCCAGGAAGGTGTTCGTGCCCAGGGGGATCGATTTTGATGACATGGACTCCCCGGGCATTGCGATGGAAGTAAGGACCCTGTTCGATGGATGTGGCTGGAGAAGATTCCTGACACTACTTTGCCACATCTATGAGGACCTGGTGAGATAAGCGTATGGGTCTATGGAATTTGTGTTAGATGGAGAAGGGAACTCGTCCTCAATCGAGTTCGTTTTGAATGGGCAGCCGTTTTTGGCTGGGTTGAATGATTTGAACCAAATCTTAGGGTTCGCCACGTTGATGAAGCTACAAAAGCCGGAGTTGAGGAGGGCAGGAAAGATGGTGCCTGTGGATTTGCCCAAGGGAGAATGGATTCGGATGTGGAAGGAGGTCATCGTGGGAATAGAGTTCAAGTCGGGAGACAACAAGGCGTCTGACTTGAAAACACCAGCCCTCCGCATTACCCATAGAATTCTTGCCTACAACATGTTTGGCAAGGGGGATAGTGGGAACTCGCTGGCCAACAAGGAGGTCTACATACTATTCTGTATGTTGACAAGGAAGAGGTTGAATTTTGCAGCCTTCTTGATGGAGCAGTCGAGAGCTGTGATGGGCAAGGCGAGGCAGAAGTACTCGTGTGGGCATTTCATTACAGCCTACATCGAGGGGTTGGAGCTTCATTATGAGGTGAAGGATTTTGAGGTGACACCGGCTAACGTGCTCAACATGGAGAGGTTTTGAGCATGATGAAGGAGGTTGTGAAGCATGGAAAATGATGGCATCTGTTGGAGGCGCATGAGAAGGATCAACCAGCATCAGCGCGTTTGCCGCCCAAGAAGTTAGCCAGGTTGGCCAAGAAAACGGTGATTGATGAGGAGGAAGAAAATGATGAGGAGGAAGAAGTTGAGTCTTTCTCTGCCCAGCTTAAAGAAGTATTGGAAATGTTGGGCATGACCGAGGAGTTGCTCAAGGAGCTGTGGAATGGGCAGCTGATCATGCAGGCTACTCTCAACAGCCTTGCCTGCCACTTGAAATTGGGATAAGTACATGATCCTTCTGCCTGAATTTGTCCTCCTATTTGTTTAGTAGTTTTTTTTGTGTCTTTATTTTGTTTTGTATTTTGTTTTATGTGTCTTGAGTCTGTGGAGTGATCGAATACCTCACCCACATTTTTCCTGCAAAATGTGTGGTGAGGTAGGCGAATTACTCATGTTGTTTCTGTTTGAGTCTTGACCTCTTTACGTCCACTACTTTGTTGTAAGCAAAGTGTGTGCGTAGGGAGGCCAAATGTTTGTCAAAAAGTATGTTAAGTCCAAGGTTGAGGCCTCCATGGATGGACTTTGCTATAAACAAAGTGTGTGCGTGGGGTGTCTGTGCCGTGTGTTTTTATTTTTAAAGTTGTTGAGTTGATCAGCATGGAGTTGTTGGGCAAGATGATATGATGATTTATGTGCTTAATTGTTTCTTGTTGAACAATGTTAAGTTTATGCATGCTAGAAGATGACTTGTATGATGGATTGAGTTGTGAGCATACCCTGTGAGGATTTGAGCTTAACTGAATTCATTCTTTGTGTATGATTGAAGATATCTTGATTAGGAAAAACTAGAACTTGCACTTACTTTAATTTATAATCTCTGAACTTAGATGATTTAGGTCATTCTTTTATTAGCCCAGTGAGCTTGAATTGACTACCTGATATTATTATCCTTTGATAAACCCCTTTGAGCCGAATGGATTCTTTCTATCACTTAGATATTGCCTTTGAAAAGTTATTCATCTAGTTATGGGAACCTGGGAAATGGAAGAAGAAAAAGGCAGAAAGGAGATGATAGGGGTACATCCTGGGCAGAAATAAGTTTTGTGTTGATAATTGGGTTATGCCCAATAAAAAGAAAAAAAGTGAAAAAAGAATTAGGGGAACAGAAGGAAAAAATTATAAGTTCCCTAGAAAAGGTTAAAGCTTAAGCCTGGAAAAGTTAAGGCAAAGAATTAATAAGAAGTTGGGAATCCCTATTGTTCAGCATGAGTTTCAATGGTCCTTAGCCAAGATCTAAATACTTCCTACCTACTGCTTAAGCTTAAAAAATCTAAAAAGACCTAATGATGAGTTCTGAGATTTAGAATGAGAAGCTTTAGATTTAAAGGGCAGGCAAGCCTATGGTGACACCGAAATCAAGATGGTCTATGAGTGTAAAGATGAACCTAAACACAAGAGTGATGAGTGTGGAGAAGATATCCTAAAATCTCATAATTCTGTCTTGACTCGTTTGATGGCATTGCATTTTCTTTTCCCTTCACTTGCAGATTATTTAGAAAGATTGTTGTGTTGTTTTGACTAGCTCCTCAGTGTTGATCATGTTTGGAGTCTTTTGTTTAGTTCTTTTGTTTCTGTCTTAGGTAAGTTGTTTGTATACACTTGAGGACAAGTGTGGGTTAAGTGTGTGTTCATGATGAGTCCATATTTTGTGTCTTTTTAGTGTCTGTTTTAGGTAGTTTAGATTGAGTCTTTGTGTGTGTTTTGCTTAGTTTTAGTGTTTTGAGGATAGAGGTGGTCTGTTGCCTTGCAGGTGGAAATTGGGCAATACATGGATAGAAAGCTTCATTTCTGGAAGCAGGTTGTGATGCAATCCAAGATTGAAGATCTGAAGATTTTATTTATTTTATTTTAATTTTCGTTTTTTATTATTGTAGGCCAAAAATAAGGCTTTATTTTAGTTATTTTGGTAGTTTTATATTTTATTAGGTTAAGGATTTGTTTCCTTAATAGTTTAGAATTTGTTTCCTTATTGTTCAAGGATTTGTTTCCTTATTAGTTTAGTATTTGTTTCCTTATTAGATTAGGACTCTATTGTATTCCACCCCTATAAATAGGTCTAGTAGGGCATGGATTAAATAACGATTTGATGAATAATATTTTGTGAGCTTATCTCCTTCAGTTCGTTCACCGGACTAGCGGATTGGCAGCATGCCACCGTGATGTTCATATCGACGTATCGGCGAGTCAACCATCTCTCGTCCGTGTGTCATTCATCGTCCCCGAGTTGCTGTATCGTCCTATCGTTGGGTTTTAGGGATTAATTCGGCTAATTCACTTGTGAGAAACTGATACAGAGGTTTTGGGATACCATCGTCCCCGAGTTGCTGTGTCGCCCTATCGTTGGGTTTTAGGGATTAATTCGACTAATTCACTTGTGAGAAACTGATACAGAGGTTTTGGGATACTCCATATTTATCCGGTTCGGTTCAGATTTTGTCTTGGGTGTATACTATTCACGTCGGCGTCTGCAACTCCGGCGAGGATCGTATCAAGTGATGTGCAATAATTTTATTCTTCTCATTCCATCTCCACTACTAGTGTATGCACGATACTTGTCGAGTACAAAGAGCATTGATATTCGACCCTGATATTGATAGAACTGAAAGATGACTACGTGTGCTACAAAGGATAACGAGCCGTCTAGCCATGGCAAAAAACCAAGCCACAACGCAGACCCTAAAACAGTTGGCATACACAACTAACCTCAATCTAAGGCCAAATGAGATTACTCTTCCAGAAAACCCATTCCACCTAGAACGGTATGATGTGAAACCTTCCCTTATTTAGGTTCCTCCTAAGTTTAGTGGATATGCGGGAGATGACCCCCATACTCATCTCCAAGATGTCGAGATGACTGTGGCTCATTAAGCCACCGTTGAACAAGCAGAGTATGCGAAACTTGTGTTATTTCCATTCTCATTAGTGGATAAGGCCAGACGATGGTTGTATAATCTTTCTGAAGAAAGTGTGCAGACATGGGCTGAACTACAACAACAATTCCTGGAGGAGTTCTTCCCTACTTCAAGAGTGCAAATAATGAGATGGAACATCCAGAATATCAAGCAGGGAAGTCTATAAACTTTTTACGAGTATTGGAGGAGATTTAGACAGATGTTAATAGTCTGTCTGCACCATCAAATAGCTCCTAAGGACCAAATCGAGAGTTTTATAAAGGGCATAAGACTACAAGATAGAGGTTTGGTATTAGTAGTTTGCCAAGGGTCCATTGTGGAAAAAACTCCTACTAATATCTTCAAACTCCTTAGAGCAATGGCTGAAGAATCTCGTGATGAAGGTATGGAAAGAAGAATGAGTGGAAGCTCTAAAGGAGAGCAAAGGGAGGACATCACTGTTTTGAGTAAAGAGTTAAAGGAAATGAAATTGATGCTCAACAGTTCTACCAAAAAGATAAAACAGTATAGATTATATGATGCCATGGGGCATCAGTCTGAGAATTGTCCTAGCTTTAATGAGGACATAATGGATGTCAATGCCTTAGAAGGTAATGAGTTGCAGCAAAAACATCAGGGTAATAATTTTAATAGACCCTGGAGAGAACAACCTAATTTGAGATGGGGGCAGGATAACCCAAGCCCTAATGCTGGTGTACCCTTTACTGGAATGCAACAACAGTTTCAACAGCAACAGCCACAGTACATACCAGCACCTCAACAAAACTATCCACCCCAACAACATAACCAGGCTTATCAAACTCCCCACCAGAGAAAGGCATCATGGGAGGAAGCACTCAATGCTATGGCTAAGGAAAATGAAGTTTTCCGTAGCGTAACAAGAGTAGGAATGAATCAGATGAACCAACAGTTGAGTCATTTGATTAAAGCTATGGCCAAAACTGAGGATACCTTGGGAAAATTACGCCCACAAGACATCAATCCGAGGGAACAAGCTCAAGTGGTGATTACTGAGGTGGATGAGAATGATGTAGATGAAGAGATAGAGATGGAAAGACATTGGCAGGATCTGGGATGTAAAAGGATAAAGGGAAGGCAGAGGAATCTAGAAATGAGATTACTGGAACATCAAGATAGAATATTGGGGATACAGAGCCACTGTACCCCGGTAGACTGAGACAGAAGCATCTGCAAAAGGAAAAAGGTGAGATGATGAAGATGTTCCAAATGGTCGAGCTCATTATACCCTTACTGGACGCCATTCCGTAGATACCAAAATATGCCAAATTTCATAAGGAATTTATGCTCCAGAATGGTTAAGATGGATGACGATGCAAGGTGCATCGTAGAAGAATATTTATTGACAGCGCCACCATCACCATTCATCTTGCCTCACTCTCAATCTCTACCTCTTCTTCCATTTCTTTTCTTCTCTTCTTTGACTCCCTCTCTAAACTGTCACAACCCGATTTCTAGGGTATGAAACGACTAGAAACCATTGGACAGTGAGGGTGAAACAACGGAAAATAAACAAGGGAACATACTCGGATACCACATAATATTTATTGAAAGCGATAACATTTATTAATTTTCTTTCAATTTCTCATTTCAAAACTCAACGAAATAAGTTTATTAAGTAAGAGTCGAGAGGGAATCAAAACAAAGTGTCGAGCATGAAACGCATTAATTAAATATCACAGTTGAAAGAATTTAAAACATGATTAAATATCGGTGTTGCAGCAAAGAATTACATTAGGTCCTAAAGTTATATGTATGGAGACATATAACTCAAGCTTAAACAAAACTCGACTCGAAAACAACGAACGCCGCCAAGCACACTGCACCATCATCATCCGAGCTAACCTGCACGTTTTAGAAACAACATGCAGGGTTGAGTACTTCGTCCTCAGTAAACACATGCCAAAATAACTTAAAAGATTGTTCGATAGAGCTATAAATTGAACTTGCCTTTCTTCCTGCATCACAAGTGTTAGAGTTATAAAACAGTTAACTTGTGCATGCAAGAAAAATATTTCACTTTTGAAAATGTCTGCGCAGACAATAATATATAACTCAAGTATGTACCAGTTCTACAATCAAATATGAGTGTCAAGAAGTAGGCCTCCTTCTCAAATACCGTGACCGGCTTACCCAAAGGAAAATACACGATCACTTCTATGTGTACACAGAAATCATGTCTCACACAGGACCGAATTCATCTTCCTCAAGTAGGTGGTAATATACATCAAAGCTAAAAAATTGGCAAGTCAATAAATTTAAAAACTCACATAATATATAATAGTAATCACATTCATCAATTTGTTTTGGTTAGAAAGCCAACCTGTCATCCAGTGGCTCGTTCGGAATACCTCTTTTCTTCTCGCTCCTTACTTCTAGACTCCACTCATTTCGTACTATCGAACTCCACTCGTTCCTTCAAGAATAAATTCTTATAAAGACGAGTTCTAACTTCCTGAATGAAAACGAATGCTAAACTCGATTACTCGGATTTCTACTTGACTCAGGATTTCTAACTTTCTCGGCTCGACTAATCGAACTTTCTCGACTCTTAACTCTACTCAAGTACTATACCAATAGACTTTCCTCAGACTCGAACATTCATACTCAACAAACTTGATACATTAGACAAATTGAAACTTATTTAAATAATCAAAATCGAGAAATCACTATTAATTCCATAAACTTGGAAATTCTCAATTTCAGACATCAAATGACTTCAAAAAATTACAAGATTAAATCTTGATCACTTTAAAGATAATTCATTCACATTCAAGTCGTTACTTCACAAATCAAGTATTCATAGACAGGTAAACGATTGACTTCAATAAGTAGTCGGAAAAAGAAAAATTTTCAAAACTTCTCAAAATATTCTAGAAAATTTTCAGAAATTCACATATATTCATACATGCTCGATTTCATACTCAGAAACTCATTCAAGACTCAAAACACTCTCTCATGCTAACTCGATACTGCTCGAATTTTTAACTTAAAAATGGAACTTCTCGGTTTTGAATGAAAACAATTTCATTTCTCTTATAAAAATTCAAGGAATTCAAATATGGAATCGGATTCGAAATCTGAAACCTCATGCAAAAATTCTGGGAACAAAATAAGGCACTATTGTCTCGAAAAACGTGCACATGCTCCAAAAATTCTCAAACTTCCACAATTACCTTAAAATAAATCTAATCGAATAATTACTCAATCAATTTTAACTTTCGACTTATGAATCGAGACAACCCTAAATTGAACTTCTATTAAAAGCTTCGGCTTTTATCACTTCTCATGCCTAAGGGTTCGTTTTTACTCGATTCAAATTCTAACATGCTCAATTTTATTATCTAAGCTCAATTAACTCGTCAATTTACTCAATTTCATCTTAATTCATGAATTTCAACTTTTAAAGTACACAAAATCTTCGATTTTGCATAACCTTTTCATACGACATCCGAATTCAGAAATTCAAAAGGCTAACATTCTTGTTTTAACTTCAATTTCATCTTAGGATCATCAATTCCATCATATATCATTAAAAATCTCATCGATTTTCCTCTTAAATTTTCTGCACAAATCAAACTTTCTTAAACTTGATCTTTTTCATCATTGTCAAGTTCTATCATACTTAGAATAAATCTAATTGCTCAATTATAACTTCAATTTGACCAAATAGGGTGAAGATCAAAAGTTCCCAAACTTAAAATCTTATATGTTTCGAATTTTTCAAGAAGTATAGAAATTCTTGCTCAAATTCAAAAATTCAAGCTTTTAGTGTACTTATAAAAATTCCAATTAAACAAATTGATCATCAATTTCGTCATACATGCTTAAACACAAAAAATCCCAAATTTAGTATTTATTTCCTTCGAAATATTTAGGGCTTTTGGATTAGAATTCCGAATTCATCAATTAGACACTTAATCATGTATTAAAGAATCTCAATTTCAAAAATTTATCATCAATTGATCATTTAGAACTCAAGAACACAAAAATTATAATTTCTTACTCATATTGTGTTCGAAATTTTCACAATTTCACACGTAAAATGTATTTCCCTCAAATTGCTTCCAAAATCATGCTCAAATAATCCTCCATTTCATTAATTCATCATTAATCACTCATCTTAGACTCAAAAACTGAAAAATCATACTTTATGCTCACATATATTTCGAAATTTATAAGAACTAAAATAATAGAACTCATGCTCTCAAATTGATCAATAAATCGTGCTCATATATACTCAAATTCATCATAAGTATCATCAATTTAATCATCAAGAACATAGCATGAAAACTCTTAATTCTTATATTCCATAACCTTCGAAATCTTCATGATCAACAAGCATAAGAATTATTTTTTCTAAAATTAATCATACACACGTGCTTATAATAATTTATAAAACTCAATTCCTCAATCAAAATTATGATCAAGAACTCACACCAAACACCCCTAAATTTTAATAAAATTTTCGGCACACATATATATATGAATCATGGGCTTCTTTTATTATTTAGATGCATGAAAGGCATGCATATTCATGGATTCAAGCTCAAGATATAAAGATCAAACTTCATTCATGCATATACATACATGACCTATTCTATGAGGATTGGAGAAGGAAAAGGATTTTTGATTTCTTACTTGAAATTTGGAAGAAATAATGATCTAGTCTTGAATCCACGCAACTCTAACTCCTTCCTTGAGCTTGAATTGAAGAAAAATGAAAGATATGGGGGCTGGTTTGAGCCTTGGCAGCCATGAAAATGGAGGTGAAGAAGAAAGAGAGAGATGGGTGAGAGAGAAGAGAGAGATGCGTAAGGGAGAGAGAGTAAGGGAGAGATTGAGAGAGTGTGAATTGTGTGATACACTTGAGGGAGTGAGAGTGGGATAAATAAGGAGAGGAGGGAGAGATATGTTGGCTGATGAGGGAGAGGAAAATCTTATTTTTATCAGATAAGAATCCCCGGAAGAAAAGATTTTTCCGGTGTAAAACATCCCTCTTTAATAATCAATTCTCTAGAACTTATAAATCTCTCCTTGGCACTTTCTAGACATCCGATTCCACTCTAACTCGTCACAATGCTCACGAAGTAAATCATAGATTCGGAAAATCCAATTTTCGGATCAAAATTCCGAATAACAAAGAAAACGTAAAAAGTTACTATTCACTTTCGTTTCTATTGAAATAAAATTTTCAAACTCGACTCAAACGAACTCAGAAAATTTTCAAACTTGTATCATTGGTCATAAAATAAATTTTAGATTCCAATGACACTAATTAGAGTGAATTCGAAGTCCGTCGATGAAGAGTTTATTTTTCGGTCAAAGTCACTATTTATTAAAAAATCAACCGTCTCGAAATTCTCCGAAATTCGAACTCATGCATTATTTCTCATTCATAAGCTCATATGACTCTTTGCATCTTTGTTTTGAATCACCGAAATGAGAAAATTATGTTTTTGCCCTTCAAGTGCATTTTGGTAATTTTACGAGAAAATTTATTTCTCGGAAATTTTTATCACAAAAATTCGTACACAATCACATATAAACATATTTAATAAGCACTTAGGCATACTTAAGCATAATTAGGACGATTAATTAAGACTCAGAAAATTGTGGTATTACATCATCTCCCCCTTAAAGAAATTTCGTCCCGAAATTTGCTTATTTTAGGAGATTAACTCGGGAAAACTTTTCAACTATCTTAGCTCCTAATTTTCACGTCACATCTTTTAAAAATCATGGTGTCGCCACCAGATCTTAACTAAAGGAATTAACTTCGTCCTCAATTGCTGGATTTTACAATCAAAAATCTTCTCAGGTCTCTTCTCGTGACTCAAATCTGGCTCAAGGGTTACGTCTTCTTGACGGATTACACGCTTCGGTTTGAAGATAAACTTACTTATGCATGAAAAACTTTTATACTATTTCCCGCATCTTGACAGCAATACTAGCTTATAAGAAACAACACTAATCCTCTCTAGGATTTCAGACGGTCTAATATCTCAGCTTAAACTTTCCCTTTACGCTAAGACGGTGAATTCCTCTCGAAGGAAACACCTTCAGAAAAACTTTTATCGTTTCTTGCAAACTCCAACTCTTAACCTTCGATTATCGATTTACGACTTCTGTCGACTCTGGACTTCTCTTATCTTCTCTCTAAGGCCACGAAAACAAAGTCCTATCAGACTACAGAATATCAATTGGAGTATGATGCTAATCCAGAAGATTGGAGCGAATCAAGTCACATAAAATCACATCATCCTAGTCAGCAGATTGCAGAGCTGAAAAAGGCTAGTATGCCCTAGGCAGGAAATATGTGACAACTGTAGCTAGGGTTTTAGCTTTGATACTCGACTTCTATTTAAAGTCCAGCAAGTGTGGCTGGCGGATATACACTTACCACCCCCCAAGATACACTTTAATTCTCTGCATTCTCTTTACATTTTCAGCAAGAACAATTTATTGCTTATTTTTATTCCAATGTGAAGAACAAATTCAAAGCGGTTTGCTTTAGGTGCTTTAATTTAGTATTTTATAATTCTCTTCGTCATATGTGTTCATATTCTCTTATGTTTGCGTATTTAATTATGAAGTGTGAGTAATCCCCTTGTGACATTTGGGAGGGTGAAATTGATGTGTTGATATGTGAATATTTGAGAGGCAATCGAGCCTTCAGTTAGATCTAATGGTTTGAGAAACATCTGGGTAGAATTCGTGGTCAGTTCAAGCTAGGCGGTAGGCCACCGCTGGGTAAGGTCTTACCATGACTAACAAAGGTGATGTAGATAAGATCGTAGAATATATTGTATCTATTTAATTATCTGTTTTGGTCAATAAGTTATTTGTTTCCTTTTAGATGTCTAGGGTTTTATTATAAATAGGTGCTTTATTTTATGTTTTAGGGGAGTCGGATTTGAGTTGAAATGTAGAGTTTGGGATTGTTCCCTTCTCGTGGTGTTCTTCCGGTATTCATGAGTGAATCAACGGATTAACCCTTATTGTACGTATTCTGGTATATAATGGTTATCAACGTAGTTCATATATTTATCTTATTAAATATATTTCACACTTCTCCCTGCATCAGTTGGTATCCATAGCCTTGCTACGCTCCTACGCGATGTCTCCCTGTCAATCAGCCGTTCAGATTGTTCAAGATGATCTCCGTCGCGATGTCGACCTTCTGTCTCAACAGTTCGAGGAATTACGAGCACAGAACCAAGAGATTCTTGCCTTCCCACGCGGTCAATATGATTGACCCTGCGATGACCATCGAGGACGTTATCGATTCGAGGACAAATCGTTTCAAGGATGGAGAGAATGATGTAGATAAGATCGTAGAATATATTGTATCTATTTAATTATCTGTCTTGGTCAATAAGTTATTTGTTTCCTTTTAGATGTCTAGGGTTTTATTATAAATAGGTGCTTTGTTTTATGTTTTAAGGGAGTCGAATTTGAGTTGAAATGTAGAGTTTGAGATTGTTCCCTTCTCGTGGTGTTCTTTCAGTATTCATGAGTGAATCAACGCATTAACCCTTATTGTACGTATTCCGGTATACAGTGGTTATCAACGGAGTTCGTATATTTATCTTATTAAATATATTTCACGCTTCTCCCTGCATCAAAAGGTCAAGGCATAAAGGGAAGTAATGACCAGTATGACCTAAACCGAGTGGCTAAGCAATACCTTCGCAATGTTGTAGATTTGGAAGATGAGAAATGGGCGTATGGGACCAATACAACGTTCTACCTCAGTTCTGGGCTCTTCTAACAATCTCCCCACCAATTGTGACGAGGCATAAAGCTATGGTTATTGTCTGGGGGGTCTCACCTCGTGTTTCGTGGGATGTAGCGAGGACGAGTGCATGTCACTACCCAATTAGCCAGTCAGCTTTGATTGAATAATTCAATTTTGATAGGATTCGATCTTGCGTGGCACCCAGACTTGCCACGCTGGACTCTCCGGATAAAAAATAAAATATTTTATTTTTGTCCAACTCTTTACCCCATCCTCAGGTTCTCTTGTCTACAACACTGAACTTATATTCTCCCTCTCTCTCTTGATCCTAACGACACACCTTTCCCTCTCTTCTCTCTTCTTTCTCTTCGCCGGTCATCGCCGCCATCACCATTCATCTTGCCTAACTCTCAATCTCTACCTCTTCTTCCATTTCTTTTCTTCTCTTCTTTGACTCTTGCTCTAAACGCAGCAGCACCGCCTCCTCTCTCTCTTCTCCTTCTCTGACTGGACCAATGCCGCCATCGTCTCTATTCACCCTCCCTCTTAGCTCAACATTCTACTTACCCTAACCCTCTACAATTTTGTAAAATCCTCAATTAAAAAACCAAGACTCCAAAATCGAAAACTCTTTTCTTCTCTCTGAATGATCCAACGGCGTAGCCAATTCCGGCGATGTTGTCACCGTTTGAATTGCCACCACTGCCATGTATCAGCAGTAACAACGAACCATAGCAGTAGATGAGTTGCCGCCACTATCGTTCACCCTTCCTCTATGATCAGTTACAACAACATGCAAAGAAAAGATTGCCGCCATCTCCTTCTGCCTCGCGCCACCATTGTCATCGCCGTTGCGGTTAGCCCAAAGTAAGCTTTTGTTTCTCTCCATTTCCCTTATTTCTTTCATTTGATTTTCATATTATTTTTAAGAGCATCCCACTCTTATTCTCCTCTATTCTCTTTTAAGATTATTCCGATCAAGTTTGTCGTCTCCTTTTCGTGCACTCACAACAAATCTCACGGTCTCGAAGACATGGGTGGCGGGGTTGAGGTTGATGGCCTCGCGTGGTGGTGGCGAAGGTGAAGAATAGAAGAATGGCGAGAGAAAGATTTTTTGTTTATTTCTGTTTTTTTTTCTGGTAAGTAGGATGTGGTGGAACTTTTGTGACTTTTCTTTTTATTTTTTGAAAAAATTTATAAATGATTTAGTTTCAATATCCGGCGAGTCCAATGTGGCAAGGTTGGGTTCCACGGAGGATTTAATTTGGGAAAAAAGGGCATCGGAGTAAAATTGTTGAAAATTGAAACGCTGTGTATTTTAGAAACATAATTTTAAATTTGTGTGCAATTTGATAATTTGGTGACACAATATGAATTTAGGTGCAATTAACCCCAAAAAAATAACTGGTCCCGCAAATAACAAGCAATTTAGCCTTTATTACTCCCTCGATCCTACTCATTATATTTATATATTATTTAAATGGACGTATCACTCATCTTGTTTATGTCCAAATAAGGAAAGACTTAACCTTTCAAAACACTTTAAAAGCGGTAGGACTTACCCACTTTCAATCTTTTTAACCTTTGTTCTTAATCTCTGTGGCCACCACTACGTAGACATAATAAGTGAGATAGATGGAGTACTCAATAGTTTTATTAAGCAAGTTTATTAACTATTGACTTTTTTTATTTTTTATTTTTGGTAAAATAGTTTAATTTTATTTCACCAAATAAAGCATGACAATACAATAGCATACAAACTCAACAAACCAACCTCTAAACACTGTAGGCTAATCTAACTAATCCTTTAGCATTCTAGCTAACCTAATATCTACTACACGAGAAGTTAATCAAAGCTTTGCATTGATAAGCTACAACCTCGATATCGTTCTTGCTTCCTTTGAACCTCCTTTGATTTCTCTCTTTCCATACTTGGTATAACACTATGGATATCACACATCTGTATAACTTCTGTTTCCTACTCTTTGATCCATATTGAGTCAGTGGAAATTCTTCTCCATATCCCAACTACACCTAGGTCTATTAAGCCCACTCCATGTAGTGACAATTATCCATATACTCCCAGAAAATCCACAATCAAAGAACACATGATTACTATCTTTGGTTCCTTGATAACATAAGCAACAAGTTTTATCCACTTGAATTCCTATCTTTTCCAAATAATCACAGGTAACCATACTTCCATGCATTGCCAGCCAATTTACAAAAATGCACTTTGGGGGAGCAATGTTTTTATCATATTAGCTTGTGCCATCCCACACTCTGAACTTCTTAAAGCTGTATACATCTTCTTAATGGAGAACTTGTTGATCCAAGCCAATCCACACCATTAGTCAGATTATTCAACCAATCTCTAGCTTCCATGATTTTCTTTACAACCCAAGAACATTGAGTATGGATATTCATATCTTTCACATTCTGTTTTGACATAATACCCATGAACCCACCTCACCCACATTTTGTCCTTTTTTTAAGCCAAGCTCCATTACATCTTACAAATAACAACTCTATTACAAAGTTTAAGATTGACAATATCCAAACCCTCAGTTTTTCTAGGTAAACAAATTTTGTCCCAAGCAACAAGTGCTCTCTTAAATACAACAGACTTTCCTGTCCAAAGAAATGTACGACATGTTGTTTGGATCACTTTAATAACTTTTTTGGGCAAGAGAAATACTTGGCTCCAGTTGATATAGACACCAAACAAGACACATTTGATCAATTGTACTCTTCCAACATAAAAGAGAAACTTTACAGACTAACAATCTATTTTTGCTAATATTTTCTTTATAAGTAATAAGCACTGCATTAGGTCAGCTTCTTTGAGGAGAGGGGGGTGCTCCTAGATATTTGAAAGGAAATTCCCCTTTTGTGTCATTCCATATTCTTCTAGTATATCAACTTTTGTGCTTTCCTTAACTCATTTAAGTATATACAACTTTTCAGTTAGTTTGCAATAAACTAGATACAACAGAAAACTTGTTCAGTGCTAGAAGAAGCTGCTTGACAGATGTTACGTCTCCTCTTTTGAATAGCAATAGATCATCTACAAAACATACATGAATTAAATTCATTTTCTTGCACCTTGGGTGAAAGTGAAAGTTTCTATTTTTTTTTATCTCTTTTAAGCATTTGATTATGTAATTCATGCTCAAAACAAAAGGATATGGGGATATGGGGTACTTTTGCCTCAGTCGTTTTCTTGCTTCAAATGGTAAAGTGAGTTCACCATTGACATTTACAGGCATGCCATGATCCAGGTAACAAATCTATAAGAGAATCCAAGTTCCAATAATAAAAATCTCACAAAGGGCCATTCAACTAAGTCGTAGGCTTTCTGGATGTCCACTTTAATGATACATCTTGGAGATATATGTTTCCTTTGGTACCCTTTAATCAGCTCGTGGCTCAACATGATGTTATCATATATCACTCTACCTTTAATAAAGGCAGATTGATTCTCACTGATGATATTTTCCAGCACTCCTTGCAACCTGTTGGCTAGAACTTTAGATATGATCTTATAAAGGATGGTGCAACAAGAAATAGGCCTATACTCCCTTACTGAGCTTGCATTGGTAGTTTTTGGTAGCAATGTAAGTAGAGTCCTATTTATCTCTTTTGGCATGAATCTTGTGATGAGAAACTGTTCTAGACAATTTTCCCTCTTATAATGTGTCATGCTTTTTTGAAGAAAAATGCATTAAACCTATCTATTCCTAGTGCTTTGTTGGAATTCATACTGAATAAAACATTCTTCACTTTAATTGAAGTGCATTCCACATAAATTTGTTGTTGTTGTGTTACAGTCAGTTTGGGTCATCTTTTAATTATAGTTTTATCCACCATTGGTAATTATGAAGTTGCACTTCCCATAAGTGTGAGATAGACCTCCTTAATTTCTTCCTTAATCTGGCTTTGGGATGTGCATCTGGATCTATATGCTTTAATCAACAATTTAATGGCATCAACACTACTTCTACAAATGCATGAAAGAATTTTGTATTAGAGTCCCCCATCTTTAGCCAATCCACTCTTGATTTTTGTTTCCATATCTTCTCTTCTATATTGCTCCACTTCTCAATATTAGCTAGCAGTGACTTCTCAGTATTTATAAGTTGATCATTAAGCCTGTCTTAAGATAGTTGTTGCTGTGTTTCAGAAAGTTTCTTTCTATATTCTGTCACCCTTCCATTTATTCTTCTAAATTCTTGAGTATTGAGCTACTTGAAAGGGTGTTTGAGAGCTTTACATTTAAACACATATTCAATAACTTGTTTGAGTGGCATTGAGTCTCCCATTTTTCCATGACAATACTTTAAAGTCAGCATGATATGATAAAACATTGAAGAATTTAAATGGAGCTTTCCTTTCAATTTCTCCATCTTCAAAACACAATAGTTGTGGATAGTGATCAGATACTCCCTTCTCTAATATTTTCACAATCACATGAGAGAATTTGTTTGACCATTGTGCATATGCAAGACACTTGTCAATCAATGAGCAAATTCTATTCTCCCCTACTTGATTGTTGCACCAAGTGAATTCACTGCCAATAGCTCTCACCACTCTTAGCTCACTCTTCTGAATACAATCTGAGGAATCTTTAATTTCTATCTCTGTGACTTAGTTTCCCTGAAATCTATCATATTCACTGAGGACGACATTAAAATCACCACCTACTAGCATAGGTTTGGCCACATTCTGACAAGTTCTATTAATAAGTCTCCAAAGTTGCTTCCTCTATTCAATAGTGTTTAGACCATAAACTGCTACTACATGTGAATATCATATCTTTCACCATATCTATTAATGATAAATCTATGCATGTTGTTTAACGGTTTCATCACCTTCCCATTTTCCCCTTTAGTAGCGGTATGCATCCGCATAGGCCTAAGTGCGGGCTGTTAGAATTTCGAATCTCACACTACTGAAACACAAATAAAATTGAAAAAATATCACTTAAATGAGTTCGGATCATGATATGAGTACATAAATTTGTCTTACAAAGTTTGTGTTGGAAAAATTAGTACGGTTTTGATTTATACCAAAACCCAAGTGACCAAGTAGATGTGCCTTAGAGTCTTTTTAGTTAGAGCTTACTGTTTGAGCGTAAGTTTTTTTTTTTTTTATCTTTATAGGACTCGAACTTAAGAGGTAGCTGAAGACCAAGTTAGATTAATCAAGTCAGAAGATAACACAGTTGACTTCGGAATTTGAGCTACATAGTTAGCCATCCAGCTGTGCTCAGAACCGTGACAGTCATAAGTGCAAAGAAGTCTGAAGAGAAGACTTGAACTTGAGTTCAAATTCAAATAACACAAGATCATGGTAAAACAAGATAGACTGTTTATTTCATTATTTGAGCAGACAATGAAGTTCTGCAATTCGAAAGCAAGGTTCACAGTTACCATTTTAGGAAAGTTGTAGAAGTGTGAGATGAGCCCATCGCTTTCATGGCAGAGGTTAAACGACTCTTTCCAATAGCTAGTTCGACTTCTCCACCAATAAATAGAGGCTCTCTCCAAGCGTGAAGAGAACAGAATGTTACACCAAGTGCTTGCAAGAAATTCAAGAGAAAATGCTAGAGTTCGAAGCTAAAGTTTGAGAATCCATCTCCTAGTGCTCTCTTCTAGCTCTCCAGAACTTGTTCTTAGATCGAGTCTTAGAAGATATACACTCTACATTGCTAAGCTTTCTCACTTCAAAAGAGTTAGAGATTTCAGCCTTAGAATAGAAATTCTTCACTTCTAATGTAGTAGATTTTCTTTGTTGGAAAAACCCCCCATAAACCCCTTTTCACACCCTAACCAGGTTTACAAGGTTGCTAGGTTCCTTTGTACCCGTAAACAAATATAAGTTTAGTTTGAACCCGTAATCAGATTATCTAGGTCTTGTTGAACCCGAAATCAACTATAAAGGTTGCTTCGTACTCGCAAACCAGACTGTACGTCTAAATTGTATGCATAAATAGTTCAAGAAATTGCCAGCAAGATAGCTGGTCGTAGATGTAGGAGTCGCTCTCTGAACCACGTTAAAACAATGGTGTTTTTACTTTCTGTTTTTAGTTACTATTTTATTCACTAACTGAAGACTAACCACATCATTCAAGTATTTTTACAAAAACCACACTAAGAGTTTTGCGAAGTTGATCTTCATACAAGATTTTCAGTAAAACGAGTTAATCAAATTTTCACCACATTCTGCACATTACTTAAAACCTTAGTTTGCAAATATACATTTGACCCTCAGCCAAAGAAGTCAACTGTATAGCCAACTGTGCGACCACTCCAACTGAGCTTTACAGTTGTCAAGAAATCAAGTCAAAAGTTTTTAAGTAAAAATTTGTACTTGTGCATTCCCCCACCCCCCCTCTCCATACACCAGTTAACACGTTATCGGGACCATCAAGACAATGTCAAGTCAAGCTACTCGTAATATGGGGTGAGAGGATAGCGTGGAAGGAATATAAGAGAACTGGGGAATTTGGAAGTGGGCAAAGGCTCAATTTGGTGTCCTTCACGCTTGTTGGTTTATGGAAAATCTTAGTAGGAATATTGGGGATGAAGGTGACACTAGTTTCTGGCAAGATAAGTGGGTGGGTGACAACAGCCTTTAAATTAGTTTTATTATTTAGAATAGCATTAAATAAAGAAGTTTGCCTCAAAGTAAAAGGAAAATGGGCAGGAAACACGTGGGCGTGGGAATGAAACTGGAGAAGGGAATTATTTGAATGGGAAAATGATTTGTTTTCTTGTTTACTCTCACTTATTGACATGTTTAAAAACCAATCCAAAACAAGGAGGACAGCTGGAAGTGGCCAACAGAAAGCATAGTAATATACTCATCGAGATCGGCTTACAAGGAGATTGAGAACGAAACAAATCAAGGAAACTTGGTGAATGAAAGTCTGACGAACATATGGTGTAAACTTGCTCCAAGTAAAGCAACATCTTTCTGTTGGAAACTTCTGCAAATCGGGTACCGACTCAATAAAATCTTGCAAAAAGAAGAATACTACGCGAGTTTGGGGATGAGAGGTGCCCCTTTTGTTTGACACGTTGCGAATCAGTTGAACATGTTTTTTTGTCTTGCTCTTTTGCATATAATGCTTAGAACTACAGTTGGTTCGGAATCAATTATGTTGGGCATGATAGTCTGTTGTGTCATTTTCAACAACATTTGGGAATCATAAGGTGCAAAAGTTCTATAGAATGGTGAAAAGCTCTTTGGATATGTGTGGTGTGGAACTTATGGAGCCATAGAAATGAGATTGTTTTCAAGAATATGTCGAGTTGTTGTGAGGATCTTATCGAGTTGATCAAAGTGAGATTTTGGTTTTAGGTATCGAATTTATTTCGTAGCTTAGCTTGTTTCGGTTTAGGTGATTGGATGAGCAATCCTTCTTGTTGCCTTAAGTTTTTGTGAAGTTTGTTTGTTGTTGTAAGTTGTTGTTGTTGTTGTTGTTTATGGGTTGCACCCCTCGTACGTGAATAAAAGTTTTTATTACCAAAAAAAAAGCTACTTATAAGTGTTAATGATTTGATCTATGAAATTTGGTATGGAATGCCTACGAGTCGAAGATTTGTGGTGGATGGATAGTAGTCTTGGAGAAAATATTTTTTTTTTTGTTTTGAGAAGTTTGAGAAAATAAAATTGTTACTTCAACATTCATTTATATTTTATATGTTGAAGGGGAAATAAATTTAGTTATATTTTGTTTCCCTTGAAGCATGCCTTTTTTTTCCCTTTATTTTGCGTATTCCAGTATATTGTAGGCTTAAATCAAGACTCGCAATTTAGCGCATCTTGTTTGACGCAAAATTTTTAAACATATTATAGATCTAAGGTTGACCTTGAACGCATTAGAAGGCTGAAAAATTGGCCCATTCTATTATTTTTTAGGTCAAAGACATTAGATAAAATAAAAAAGAGTACAAGGGGTACTCAACCCTTACACTGTATCAACCAAAGACAAAGAAAACCAATACTATAGCTTAAAAGGAATACAATCTTTCGGGTGAAGGCACCAATCAACTAAAAAATAACAAAAATAACGAGAAAAGTGAGCACCAAGTCATTTCCAAAAGTTTAGTTCACGCCTCCCATGATTCAAGTTAAATAAAGTAAAGCCTGCAAATTAGTTCAATAAAATTGATTTTGATTCACTATAAATTTAGATTATGTCATACTGCGAATGGTTAATACTTAGGATAAAACTTTGGTCCAAAATTAAAAATAAAATACTGCATGACCTTTAAAGTACAAGAATATCTCGACTTTCAGCAAATTTTCAAAAATTGAAAGGGAGCTATTTTCGATACTGAAATATTGCACATCTTTTCACTTTTCATCTCCTCTTCTTGTCTTCTACTAATTCACAAGAAGTGAAAAATAGCTTGAAAAAAGTGTACAACATTAATTTCTAGAAAATCGCTCCCATGAATTATGGAGCCGAATATATAATACTGCAAATAATTATCTCATACACTAATTTATTATTAAATTATAATTGCACCCTCCCACTATTAATAATAATACATAGTTCAGATAATCTAATATATCTAATCAAACATAATATTAATACCCTACGTAGTAAAATATAGAGTCCCGAGTTTATATCGTCATATCTCATAAAAACACAAGTTTTTTTAGCCCCATTTCATAAAATAGCAGTTTTTTGTCATTTTAGTGGTGTAAATACATAACTACCCTCATTGGCCCACTAATAACTAAATTAAAAGCAAAAAAAAAAAGAATTGTTCTCTCTCTCTCTCTCTTTCTCAACGGCTCAACCAACACCCTACAAAATCTAAGTTTCTTTTTTTTTAAATAATGAAAGATAAAATCGGTCCCCCATTCTCTCTCTTCGAAATTGGTCCCCCATTCTCTCTCTCGATTGCACCTGCCTCTCGACCGAAGCTTTTGAGATCCAATCGATTGAGTCCAACAAAGTTTTATAGCGACAATAGTGATACAGAGTCCGATCACGCCTCCACTGCCACCGTCGACGAGAAAGAACGACCACCTCCTTCAACGATGGTGTGTCATAACCCAAAATTCGAAATGA
Organism: Schizonepeta tenuifolia; assembly: GCA_029490685.1. NCBI lineage: Eukaryota > Viridiplantae > Streptophyta > Magnoliopsida > Lamiales > Lamiaceae > Schizonepeta > Schizonepeta tenuifolia. The sequence goes on from JANLIY010000008.1 coordinate 3,726,075, forward strand.
AAATGCCATTTTTATTGCTTTGTTTGTATAATATTCTTCATGTTAAGTTTTACTTGGGTTAAGTGGAATGAGTGATGATTACATTCGATTTATTGGTGATTATATACGATTTACTTGCATTTTAATAGTTTTTTAACTAAATGGTTAGAGTAGGAATATAAGGCACACACCCACAGTAATTCATCGGCTTTCGATCATAGCGAGAAAGATGATTAATTGATATTCCCATCGAGAGCCGATAGTAAATTTGTTGCTAGCCTCTCGATGGAGCACATCTCGATGGGGCTCTCGATCAAGTGCGATCGAGACCCCAATCGAAAGGCGACGGAGATCCTCATCCAGAGGTTCCCATCGAGAGCCAGACAGATGTAAGGTTCTTTTTTTTTATTTGGTTCCTTGTTGCTAAATCTTTGATATGTTGGTATTTTTAGCACCCTTATAAATTGAAGAAGCCGATCCTCATTCATGGGGCTCAATCTATATATATGAAAATCGGTGTTCGATGACATAAAGCGGGTATTGAAGAAAGTTGGCAGTAAATTCGCTTTGCAAACATTTAAGGGTGGCACCGTTGGGCATTTGGTGGATCACAAGAAAGGCGAGAGTGCAAATAATGCCATGAACCACTTCCTATATACGTGGACGTATCCTCCATTTTTCCTGTCAAGACTATGCTCTTATCACCAGAATTCACGTCTATTACAATGATTTCGATCCATATGCCCCACATGAGATTCAACCAATGAGCTTGTTCTAGAGATACTTTCACGGTCGTCCCACGAGAGTTAGTGCACTTAGAAAGAAGTTTATTATGAAGCTCTCGGCAGAGATGTTGATGACTGTATCAAGGTTGCTAATTTGTTGATGTATTACTTATTTATTCTTTGTAGGGATGATATAATCATAGAAAATTGGGCATGAGCGTTAGTCGAGGACTTAGACAAGTGGAATTGGTTTCCATGGAGAGGTTACACGTACCAGAACCTCATTTACTATCAAAACAATGCTGGGACTAATGACGACGTGTTGGACACCACTACAAGAAAAAAGGTTATAGACGACGGGAAATTCGCGTCTTCTATAACAAAAACTCGCATCGTCTATATTGTAATCTATTGTGCGCGGTTATAGATGACGGTAAATCCCCGTCGTCTATATGGCTAATAGACGACAGTAAATCGCCTATAGACGTCGGTAAATCCCCGTCGTCTATATGCCTTATCGACAACGGTAAATCCTCGTCGTCTATAACCAAATCCTCCGTTATCTTTTTATATTATAGACTACAGTTTGTTCTAATATAGACAACGCTACTTCCCCGTCGTCTTTAGTATTAATAGATATCAGTTTTTTCTATTGTCTATTGTATTACCAAGTCCTATTGTCTATTAACATACATTAATATTTATTTTTTTCCAATCAAATGATAATATCATAAACATCACAAATCATAAAATCAAATATATTGTTATAAACTCAAAGTCATACAATCACTTGCATTACATATTCTACAACTAGCCTTAAAACAATAACAATGTCTCCAAATAGTCTTAAATACAAAAATAGAAATGTTTATATTGTCTTACTCTCCATAACAATAACAATGTCTCCATGAATTCCATTATCAACTCAACCAAGTCATCCATCCATTCATGCATCCAAGGGACTTCCATCTACATAATCTAAATGAAAACCACTACTTCATTTTCATATCTCCAAATTTCATAAAAGATAAAAATGATTAAAAAGGTAAAAGGCTAAGAAACTTACCATCATCACTCGGTAAATTCGTTAACAAAATCAGCCAATTCCATACGCACTTCATCAATTTCATTTCTTTAATAATATCCTTTGTTAAACTAGAAATAAATAAAAATAAAAATAAAATTAGATCATAAATAAAATTGAACCTTGAAAGTAAAATAAACTTACAAGTAAAGACATTGGGATGGGGGAGTTGGATCCTTCATTTTCAATGATATCTTTCATGTAGCGCATTACATAGAATCCACATTGCTACCCATCGGGTTGTTGTTGACACTACACTAAATGACATAATGTGACCATCTCCATTTAAAACCATATAATTAATATTCAAATAAGCATTAAGAGTTTCATACCTCGATAACTTCCCACAAGGGAATCAACTTTCTCCTTTTGGCGATGCTTATATTGAATTGTCTATGAACCCTACATATTAAAAAAAAAAAAAAACTCATTAAGATTCAAAGAATCTGCCCTATTTATACAAAATTGATCAAAACTATTATAAACTACATTGTTATGATGTCCTTCCAATCCTCAATATGAGCTTCATTACTGAATGAATCCAACACATATACAATCTCATTATGTGGATCAATCACCATAAGAATCCAATGGTAACTAACAAGATAGACAAGTATTTAATTAAACTTATGCACAAGCATTTAACTAAAATATAATTAGCTTTCATGTACTCTTTCGATAATCTACTTTTGGACGTCCAACCTTTATCCATTCTTGCCACTATATTTTAACATGAATTCATCAAATAACATTATGAATCTTGCCACTATATTATAACATGAACTCATCAAATAACATTATGCAACAAATTTAGTATACTCTATCATAAAAATCAACAAATTTGCAAATATTATAACATTATGATGCAGCAAATTTACAAATTTGCTTAAAATTTATACGTGAAACTAAAATTTATGAACTAAAAGCTACTTGCATGTGAGTAATAAATAGATTCTGACAGTAAATTTTGCAAAGTATTTATAGATGAGAAAAAAGAATCGTCTGCATATGCCTGGATGACAAAGTATATATATGAAAACATTACTTATAATCAGTGATAACATAATCATATTATTTATTAATACTTCATCTACAACCAGTTATTAATGTTCCTCCCGAATATAGTCATCTTCCAGATGATCAATTCTCAACATCAAATTTTAAACATATCCAGTAAAGAAGAATTTGATTCAAAACTCATCATACATGTAAACAAACATAGATGGGACATCAACATCACATATCTCATCGTCACAAACCAATCTCATCCCACATACATATAAATACTTACATCAATCTACAGAGATCATATCACTGCACAACTAATTAATCACCAATAATTAATTAGTAAATACTGAAACATGGAATCAGTTGTAACATGCAAGAAATGCAGACAAACATCCTCCATTCCACCAAGAAATATGATTATGAAAAATTGAGCAAGTTGCAAAGTTAATTGGTGACTTATCATAAAGAGACATGAAAGTTCATGTACAAAATGAAATTCAGTCCAAAGTTGGTGTATTTCTATCTATAACATATGTACGCGTGCTTTAATTGTGTCCAAATTTTGCGCTGAAAAAAAATCAAACAGAGCAAACCAAAAACTTGCTGAAAGCTCTAGACGGTCTTGACAATACTACGGCCCACTGCCGGCAGCTGTTTCGGGCAAAAAACAAGGGCCGAAACGCCCACAATCACGACGAGCTCCGACACTCCAAGCCCGAAGATACAGTTACAGAAGAAACCCCGTTTCTGAGCCCAATCACACCCCTAACCTATAGACACAAGGTACCAATCTGAACCAACCACAAATCTAAAATTGTTTTGAGGGAAGAAAGGAATTCTGGAATTAGGGAAGAAAGGAAATCTGGAACTAGATTGATAAAAGAGTTACCTTCTTATTCAGAGATGAGGCGGGTTGGTGGTGGAGATGCGGCCGGCGGCGGCGGAGTCGTCGAACTACAGGGAGGGGGAGGAGAAGGAGAGGCTACGGCCGAGGAGGTGGGTGTCGGCGGAGGAAGAACGACAATGTAGCACTTCATAAAACTAGGGATTTTGGTTTCTAATTTTTTTGATTAAAAAAATGAAAAATAAAAAAAGAAATTACATGGTTAAAACGAAGTTGTAGGATTTTTTTTTGGTGCGGTAATAGACGACGGGATTATTAACCGCATCGTCTATAAGCGAGGTCAAATAGACAATGGGGTATGTACCGTCGTCTATTGTATGAAAGACGAGGGGAAAATCTCACATCATTTATTACCGTACGAAAGCGGGGATTTGTGTATTGTTGTCTATTTAACTGCTTATACACAACGTCATATGCATCTCCCGTCGTCTGTTATTTTATAGATAACGCGAGTAAAATTCCCATCGTCTATAACGCGTAGTCTATTACAATTTTTCTTGTAGTGCACGCAGAATTATCACTTTTACGGCCCTGTATGGGCATTACAGATATGGTCGTACCAGCTCATTCCTTACTTGCGGCAACTCTGTGGAATAGGAGACAGGGTGCTCAGATTTCCCCGTTGTTTGATGTGGCAGACTAGAAAAGCCCAAATAAACTTCACACAGTTTTTCGACCAAGAATAGGTGATTCTAGATTTCATTTAATACCTTATGATGATTCGGGGAGTGTGACATGGATAGATTACCAACACTGGCAGCTACTTGGTAAGGCTCTCAAATAGGGTTTTACCGAGAGCCTCTATCGATCGAATCGATCAACTCTCGATCCCGATAGGGCTTTCGATCTCGATGGGGCTCTAAATTGGATTTGATTGAGAGTCTCATCAAGAGCCTAATTAAGAAGCCTGCACATTCGAGAGCCGATCAAAACCCATATAGATAGGGCTCTCGGTTGTATCCTAATCGAGATTCCAGTCGAGTACCTAACAGTGATAGTTTTATTAGTTTGTTTGGTGTATTGTTTTGATACATTTTGCTACATATTTTTATTTTTCGTGCAGCTTGATGTATATAAGACACCGCTTTCTCCTTGTACGAAGGAGTTGGAGACGACGTACTACCAATCTTTGTATAATAGGGATATGTTCTGTGTTCGGTACGTGCCTCCCAAAAAAATTGCGGAGAAGAAAAAGAAAAAAAAGTTCGAGGCCGAAGTTGTGAAGAACAAAGGCAAGAAGAAAGTGACTGTGACGGAGCTAATTGTGCAAACTATGAAGAATGTTAGTCCTGCTACAGGTCCTCCGAAGAAGCACATACATACCAACGAGGGAAAGCCGAGCCTCATATGCTGTTAGCACAAAAATCCTTGCCGAGGCTCGGGCAAGGACTCCATGGACTACATTAATCAAAGATTGGTGAAGATGTTGCATGGCGAGTCTGAGGACGGATTCATGGTGAAAATAACACGCAAGATACTCAGTGGTATTGGAAATATGTTTGGTCATCAATGCCAGAGGAGTCTGCTACCTCACTCAGCCTATGATGACCGTTATGTAGAGCCTCATCGGTCTCAGTCTCCTGTTGTTAGTCACAGGAGATCGGTTGGTGACATACCATCTACACACGAGCCTCTCCAGTTTCAGACTTTTGTTGTCAGTCATAAGAGATTGGTTTGTGATGATCCTTCATATACGTACCAGAGGAGGGAGCAGCTCGTCCCATAGAGGATTCACAGCAGCCTACTTGCTCGTTTTCTCCTACTGTCACTATCACTGCTTTATGTGAGCAATCACAACAATAGCCTCAGTACTAGAGTGAGCCCCACGAGATTACTTTCTGTCCAGGATCTGAGTTGACACCAAATCTTGTTGGTATTATAGTTAATGATCCTTCCACGAGTCCACATCCTCAAATGGTCTATTTCAATCATTAATTCGACAATACACCATTCCTCAGCCTCAATTTGATGAGCATGAGAAAGATGAGCATGCTGAAGATGAGCATGAGCAAGATGGCTTTGATGGTTTAGGGCATCATGAGGGTCAGCCTCAAGTTGGGGAGAGTAATTTGAGTCCACGACGGATCATACCTGCTCTTATGTACCGACATCCTTATATAAAAATTACTCCTACCAACCTAAAGATTATAAAGGGTTGGTATAGAAGGTTCAGACAATCGGGATTAGATCAAACTTTCAAATTGGCGATGTTTGTCGAGCATGAGCTTACTCAGTAATTTTTTACAAGGTGGAGTCTTATTCGGAGATGTTCGATGCTGAGGTAATTTTTTAATTATTAAATTTCTTTTATTGTTGAATTGAATTTTATTAAATTTTATTGTAATGTTAAATATGGATGTGTTAACCAGGAGATAGATCTATGCCTTATGTACCTTCGGTGTAAGATAAAATTGAGCATCGACACAACAAGGGATGTGGGTCCAACAAACACCATCATAGTTGGCACAAATTTTTATGTAAGTTTTCTTATTTGAAATAGCGTAATTAACATTTTCATTGTTTAACTTGTTATGTGTCTTTGTTAGGCTGCACAGTTGCAGGAGTTTAAAGCATTAATGGAAGGTCATAAATGAATAAGAGTTTTGAAGAGTTTTCCCGGTTGGGTGGTGCCAGACAAACTTAAGGAGATGGTGCTTGGTTTGGATCACAAAACGAGTGTCCGCTGGACTAGTGCAAGTCACGTAAGTTAATTTTGATTTAAATCCTAATATTTTTATTTTATTGTCTGATAGTTGACTCAACGTATTTAATTCAACATGTCATTGTAATTTGCAATGTTGGTTTAAATCATTGGTTCAGTATAGTCATCTTACTCCGGGAGTGGAAGATTGAAGTGTATGATTTAGTGATGGATCAATATAGGAAATCAAATTATCGCGACAAACAACATGCATACGTCACTCATCTCATTCCTCATGTGTTGACTGCTTCAAACTATTGGAGAAATACAACATACTTGGTAAAGGCATTCGGTCCTTTCACGCTAGTCCAGATGGCCCCTCAGTTTCAATTTCAACAGTTTGATGTGATAAGTTATGGGTTGTTTGCTTGCATGTATGTGGATTGACTCGTCATGGGCGACAATGCTCACGACGCCACCATGGTTGATGATGCATACCTTTTTAAATATTCATATCATATAGCATCTAGGAGTTATTGGTTGTCGTGTGATCCATACTGTTGTGACTAAAACTTATATTTTGTGATACTATGACTCAACTATGTACTATGTTAGTGACTTATCGATTTACTTATTATTATTGACTGGTATCAATTTACTTATTATTTTCGAAAAGACGAATGTTGGAGGAGGTTTGCAACGTTTGATATACATAAGGTCTGCTTACTACTCAATGACAATCACCATTGAGACTCTGAACGATATGCCCATCAAGAGCCTTCATCGACTCTCGATGTAAGTCACTATCGAGAGGTCAAACAAGACCTCCATTGAGAGCCCTGAGGGTTTCAGGTTAAGGGTTTGGTTAGGGTTCAAGTCATATAGCCTCTCGTCAGACCTCTCGATGGGTCTCCAGATCGAGATGTCTATTGAGAGCCGAAGAACAAAATCTAATTATCACCGAATTCCTCAAATTTGTTGTGATATTATGAGTTTCCTTGGTCTAAAATGCTCCATGGTCTAAAATGCTATTATATGATTATTATTGGTAAACATTGATAATTATATTATTTGATAATTGTTCATATGTCAATTGATCAATGATGATGCATATTCAAAATAAGTGATTATGAAGTAGGAACATAAATGATTCAAATGAAATTATGCATGTTAGCATGAAATACATTGTTATTAACGTAATTAACTTATTAAATGGTTTGTAATCACAATAATATGGCATGTAATCACAACAATATGGTTTTTAATCAAAATAATTAAGGATCGATAAATCTTGGTATCGGGAGGTTCCACCGAGACCCCTATCGAGAGCCTTAAGGGGTCGATCAAGATGTTGTTATTAAGTCATATACCTTATCGAGACTCATATCGAGATTGTTCTTCTAATCGAGATGTCAATCGATAGCCTAAGATTTTATATTTTATTTTTTGCGTAAAAGACTTGAAATAAACTCAAATTCATTGGTTTTGTCATGAAATATTCTAAAATTAATAAGTGCGAAATTAATGCATCAATGCTACATGAGGTTAAACTCATAGAGTTTCATCATAGACCAAGTTCTACAGACTTAATACTCTAGTTGACGTTTGTCGCCGTTTCTGCTGTTTTACCACCAGAATTGGATCCTCCTGTGAGTCCCGACGACAAACGTAAGGTGTCTCTTGACATTATAACTCGGAGCCTAACAATCTTCCATGTCGACTCAATCACCTCAATGATGCAAGCATCATTTTCTTTGAGAGCGTAATCCATTACAAAACCTTTCCAGCCAAAGTATTGGAACACCGGTGTGCTCTTTGAATCGAGGTAGAACAGGTGGAACGCTCTTCCATGATGAGTGACAACTGTTGGCACATCGATACGAGGAAGGAATTCAACCGCACGTGCCGACACAAACCCATTGAACAGAGATCAATTTAATTAAACACCATACATGATTGTTATTGAGGCTATAACAAGAGAGTTCGTTGGAGAAAACTATTACCATTACAAAGCGAGGCGAAACATTTGACTTTGTTAGGATAACATCGAAAAATGGTTTGTCTTCCATTGAATGCAAGGGATCAACTGACATCTACGTGCAAAAATTCAACAATTTCTTTTTTTCTTAGCAAAATTCAACCATACTTGTTGGGAGCGATGGGGAGAGAGAGAGAGAAAGGAAGGCAGCGAGAAAGGGAGAGAGATGAAGACGGAAAGAGAGGAAAACAGAGAGAGAGGAAGACAGAGAGAGAGACAGATGGATGAAACCTAGACCGACCGACGGTGACGGCTAGAGCGAGCGGCAGTGTGGCGGTGGCAAGTGGCACTGATGTGGTGGCGAGCGGTGGTGGTGGGTAAGAATCGACAAAATGGGGATCTAGAACTAGCATATGGGTTGTAAATTGTAAATGTGCATGGGTTGCGGCATAATTGGAAATGAAAAACCCCTAATGATATTTTATGGGCCAATTTAGCCCAAAGCCCTTAGCCCTTAGCCCGTATTGCCACCTTAGACCACCTTACCTCGCGATAGGCCGAGTTGGTTATGCATGCCTCTCGATGGGCCTCTCAGTTAGGATCTTGACCAAGAGGCCACTCGAGTTGGCTATGCATGCCTCTCTATGGGCCTCTCCATTAAGATCTCGACCGAGACCCCCACCGAGTACCAGACAGATCTTATGGTAAATTTAGAACGAAAACCTATTCGAACATATTTAAATAACATTTATGTCCCCAATCAGATGATCAAACAATTATTCAAATCAAAATACAAACAAGTTCAATTTCTCATAATTTGAATTAATTTGCTCTATCCGTACACATAGGGCATTTTGATTTGTTGTGATCAAGTGAGCGGCAAACACTACATGCCTTAGGCCATCGGCCTCCTGGGCGTCCTTGTTCTCCTTCTGATTCTTCCGGAGGGTCATTCAAATTCACACCACATTTAAGGAAGGGGGACTGTGCATTCTCGCTGATTGTGGCCACTTTTCTTGCACTTTCCGAGAACTTGTGGACGGGATCTTTCCGACGCATCCTCAAATGTTGTTGTAGTATGATGAGTGCGTAGACGTCCAGCTTGAAAGATGTGACTGATGCTTGGATGTTTATTGATGAGATCTCGATGAGAACATTCCAATCATCATGATATGGAATTGACATGATTTGAGGTGTATAGGTCTCGATTAAATTGGAAGTTATGAAATTAGGACTCATAAAATCCTAGATGTTTAAGACGACATGCCTACAAAAACAATGAATATAACAATTATGTTTTTAATAAAATATATTGAAAGAAAAATTTAAGCGATTTATTGACAAATTACCTAATAGCGGCACAAGCGTGACGATAAGGCACCCTATCCAACTCGAACTCATGACACTCGCATGTCCGATTCTGAAGGTCAACCCGGTGAGGTTTTTTGTTCTTCAACCTTAAACACATGTGTAGTGGCTTCATGACTCTAAGATGATAATTGATTTCCATTTGCACCGCCAACTTTACATAAGTTGCTTCTGCCAACTCATGTGTTCAGGTTGTAGCTATGACGCGTCGCTCATCAAACCACTTTTCCATTACTGAGCGAAAAGTTTCAATACATGAGGATACTGGAAGACGTCTTGCCCACAGTAGACATTTATTCAAGATCTCAGCATCATTGGACATCAAGATACTGTACCTAGGTACTGGACATTTCGACCTAGCCCACCTCTGAACCCCGAGACTAGACAGTCGCCTATGAGCATTTGGATTTTGCGACTCCAAGTCTGAAAAGAATCTTTGAAATGCTTCATCCCGATGAGCGTAAACGACACCCTTGAAGTGACCTAGTGCATCCTTGCCGATTCTTGTCAATATTTTTTTGCAGGTGGTGATAACATAATCCATATGCTACATTTGGATAGACAGACTTGATGGTATTTTCAAATACTCTTATGTTGGTTGGACACAATCAGTACATCTTCGGGTGGGTAATAACACCTAAACAGGTTAGTGAGAAACCATGTCTGATGGTCCTGGTAATGAGTAACTGGTGTATAGGAGGAGGGGGGGAGGGAATACACCAGTAAGGAACTCTTGGCGAACTTCTTAGTTCAGCTAGCTCGACAACTGTAAAGGACAACTTTACAAAACTGAAAATCTTTTGAGGGAAGGTCAAGTTCCCTAAACCGTTTTAGTGCAGAATGAAAGTTTGTTTTCGTGCAAAGGTTAGTTGGTTAGATAACTGAATATAAAATACTGGAAAGTAAAGAACACAATATTTTAACGTGGTTCAGAGATCAACCTCCTACTTCCACGACTTCCTTTTCGGGGAAGTAATCTACTAGATAAGCTTACGCGTGCTTATCAAACGTTTTGCTTGGTTTACGGGTACCAAACAACCTAACCAGTTAGATTACGGGTTCGAACCAAAAGCAAAGTCTGGGTCTTAGATTGCAGGTTCTAAGAGACCTAGTTTATTTGATTACTGGTTCAAAGAAAGACGTGGGGTTTGGGGTTGGGGGTTTTCTAACTATGAAGCCTTCTACACTTAACAGTGGAGGAATCTTCCTAAGGCTTAGAGACTCAATCTATAAGAGAGAGTTTGTTTATAATCTATGCAAGAACCTATTACAAATCTAGACTCGATCAAAGAATGGGCTTTTTGAGAGGCTAGATGAGAAGAAAAAGTGGAGGACTTGACACTCTACTTCTACGGATTCTTCAGCTCGGCGGTTCTTGCTCGAAAGAGAATCTGCTTCTAATTTGCTATCTGTTTCTTTGCGCGTGACTGCTCTTTTGCATTTCTCTTCTCTCTTGTATGCTCTCTCCCCTTTTCTTGTAATGGGGAGACCTTTATTTATAGAGAGGGAGGTAAACTAGCCGTTGGAAATAGTCGTTTGACCTCTGCTAAAAAGTATGGCACTCCACCTACTCTTCTGCAACATTTCCTAAAATGGTAACTGCAACCCTTGCTTTATGAAAGTCCTCTTGGTCGGTCCATTCATGGAAAGTTTCCTGGCTGACTTGAGCTTCTGGGTAGATTTGCCTTTCGAACTTCAACTCATCTTCTTTCTCCGTCTTCAAGATCTTCTGTTCTTGACTTTATGACGTCTGACTTCATCACACCTTCTCGACGTGCTTGAGCCGCATGGATCAACTGTGGATTCAGCTGAGCTTTAGTTCGACTAACCGGCTTGCCTCTTCAGTTCGACTAACTTTTTCTGCTTGAAACCTGTAAAGATGAAAATCCCTATGCTCAAACAGTGAGCTCTATCTATGTTCAGTCTGATGGCTTCATCTACTCGATTGGGGTCACTTGGGTTTTGTGATAAATCAAAACCTTTATTATTTTTTCCAACAATTTTCCCCTTTTTGATGATGCAAAAACCCTAAACTGACATCACCTAACTTACAAACGAACTGAGTTCTAGTCTATAAGAAACAGAGGGTTAGCTCAAGACAAAATATAAGTTAACTCTAACTATCTACCCTACACTAAACGTCTTCATCTTCGACTCTTCTTCGTCTTCTTCAAGGCTAGAGGCTGAGGTCATGAGATCATCCCTTCTCTTGACCTTTTATCAGTGTTTCCTTCAACAGCCTTCTTGATATTCATTTCTTCTTCACTTCACTTGAGGTCGCATCAGAAAGGATGTGTTGATCTGAGAAACATTCTCAAGGTGACTATCTGTACTATTTCCCCCTTTTTGGCATCAGCACAAAAGAAGATGTAGCACAGATTAGCAAAAGGCATTCTGGGTCAGATTCGCGAGGAGGCAAAAATCATTTCCATTTTCTATTACACTTCCAGAAGACTGGAAGAACATTAGCTAGACTACATCTGCGGTTGCGACTCCCAGTGCACCTGCATTTGTAGTTGCTGCAGATCTTATTGAAGGAAGTCATCTGAGATGAGCTTGTGAAAAGGGAAGACCTTACTCACAGTTGTCTCGAGATTGAATGCCTAGGTCCGTGCAGGATGCATTCTACACAAGTTATTGATGACCTGCTCATATAACGTCAGGTTGATGGCTGAGGGCTAGAGGTACTCAAAGAAGTGATCCTTCTGAGTAGGGAAATGCGGTCTTCTAAGCCTTCTAAGTCTCTCATGTCTGTTCGTTTGGATTGGAGGCTTGGCATCGACTCTAACAATCTATTTGATCATCCTTGTTGTGATGGCTTTGCAGCGCATGACATCTCAAACAAAAAGTTCTTGACTCAATAGAGAGGAGGGCATTGGAGTCAAGAATGTGAGAGAGGATGATTTCTTTAGAGAGAAAGGAGACATGTTCTCAATCTGGATTGATATCTTAAAAGAACACCTTAAACTAGAGAGAAAACTTCAAGCAAACTTTTGTTATAAGAAGAGAAAATAATGATTTTGCACGAGAAGGGGCAACACTATTTATGCACGGAGAAGATCGAATCTAATGGATGAAATTAAATCCTGCCATTTCGGATTCTACGGCGAGGATCAAGCTGGTGTATCACCAAAGATCATGCCAAATTAAATGCGATATGTCAACCGGTACAACAATGATGTGCAAACGCGCGCGTGAGAATTGGTAATCTCACCATGTCATCCCACTCGCGGTCTAAAAAGTATGGCCTATGAATTAGGACACACTGTGCGCTTAATTATACCGCAAGATTTTGATTGATTGATATCATTGCATTAAAGGATATTTGAATTAATTTCAAATCTCCTGACTTAGGGAATGATGGATGCAACAAAATACCAATATCTCACAGTCGGTGTTGAGTCTCAACTGTCTCCTCAGCTTGGGCTTACACTCAATGACTCAAAGTCGTGAGCGCAGTTGAGGTTTGATGCAGCTTTTCACGAACTGGAACGATAGGTGAAGAGTTCTTATGTTTCCCCTCAAGTTGAGATTCTCCCTCAACTTGTGTTCTACATCTTCATGGCTTCTTCTTTGGTTGGGTTGAGCAATCCAAGTAGTTGACACAACATCTTGAATCACGTCTCTACCAAAGGCTTTGTGAAGATGTTAGCTTGATGAATGTCTGTGTGAATTTTCTCAACAATGACATCCTTCTTTTCGACATGATCACGAATGAAGTGATGCTTGATGTCGATGTGCTTTGTCCTAGAGTGATGAATTAGGTTCTTCGTGATCGCTATAGTAATCAGTTCCTTGGTGTATTTGGACTGATTGATAAAGATTCCTTCTGGCGACTGTTTAACTTGCAGTCCAAGGAAATAGTTCATCTCTCCCATCATTAACATCTCGAACTTTTCCTTCATGAGTTGGGAGAACTTTTTGCTGAGAGCTTCGGACTTGGATCCAAAGATGATGTCATCGACATAAATTTGTACCACCATAATGTCTTATCCAACTTTGATGGTAAAGAGGGTTTTGTCGACTAAGCCACGAATGAATCCGAACTAAAGGAGAAAGCCGCATAGTGTATCAGACCATGCTTGTAGAGCCTGTCTTAGTCCATAAATAGCTTTCTTCAACTTTTAGACTTTACCATCATCGGTCTCGAAACAAGGACATAGACATCTTCTTTGATTTCTCCATTCAAAAACGCACACTTGACATCCATATGGTAGACATTGAACTTGTGGTAAGCGGCATAGGCTACGAAAATTCTAATTGCTTCCAGACGAGCAACTAGAGCGAAGGAGTCTTCAAAATCTATTCCTTCTTGTTGGCAATATCCTTGTGCTACCAATCTAGCCTTATTTTCTACTATATATCCAATAGCATCCCTCTTATTCTTGAATATCCACTTCAGCCTATCGCCTTAACTCCTTCAGGTCTTTCAACAAGTTCCCAAACACAGTTTTTGAGAAACTTGTTTGGTTCATCTTGCATGGCCTGAGTCTAATGGATACATCCTAAGGCTTCCAGAATATCCTTAGGTTCAGGAACATCTGCTACATAGCAAGATACCATAGTTACCTCTCCATTATGTTCGAACTTTCCAAGCAGTTCGAGTTCAGCTGCGAACTGTGCATGAACAGATTCGTGATTGTCAGTTAGATTTTCTGACTGACTGAGCTGAGTTGGGGCTTGAGTTGAGCCATCCACAGCTTGTGCTGATCTTCTAGTCTGAACACCAGCTTCAAGACTTCCTACACTTTTTCTGTGACGTGGTCTTCAAACCATCTTTTGTTTTTCCTTGCTCTTTTAGCAGCTTTGAGCAGAGAAATAAAGTAGTCTTGGCTACATGGAGAGGTAGGTGTAGTTGGACTTTGTTGACCAACTTTTGGTGCAGTTCTATTCTCGTTTGGAGAAGAATGAACTGGGGAGCTGGCAGGTCTTGGACTGGAAGGGTTTGGACTTGGTTGCTCGTCCTCTGCAGTTTGAGTATTAGTTGGAGATGATACCAAACTAGATGGGTATGGAGTTCGCCCTTGAGTTGGACGGGTTCTTCTGTCTCATCTTCCAAAGAGTAGACTTATCCTTCTTCTGTTGACCACACCAATGGTTCCGCCAAATTCTTCTGCCTCTGAACTTGTGATCTTGCCAGAATGGTTGGCGCGGTTGAGTTGCTTCGATTGCCTACAATTTTTCTTGGTCCCTGCACTCAAAGGTAGACTCATCAAAACTAACATAAGGTGTTATCTCCACAATTTTGGAGCTGTTGTTGAAAACTCGATATGCCTTAATCTTCGCAGCATATCCTAAGAATATGTCTTTGACATTCTTGGGCTTAAAATCTTTCAACCGAGCTTTTCCATTGTTGTGGATATAACACTTAGAACTAAAAATACGAAGATGGGATAAATTTGGCTTTCTGTATCTCCATAGTTCGTATGGAGTTTTCCCATGTCACTTCTTTAGGAGGGACCGATTCTGGGTGTAACACGTTGTGTTGACTGCCTCAGCCCAAAATCTTTTTGGCAAGGCTGAACTTGTCAGATGGATGTTGCATCATCCTTCAGGATTCTATTTGTCCTCTTAGCTACTCCATTATGTTGTGGAGTCCTTACGGTTGAGCTTTGGTGAGTTATGTCGTTCTTCTCGCAATACTCAATGATGGTCTCATTGAGGAACTCAGTTCCGCGATCATATCTGATGGAGAAAATGAATTTCCCCTGTTGATTTGCAATTCTATCCATCAGCTTCGGCAATTCTTCTCTCATATCGTTCTTGTGTGCCATGAAGATCACCCATGTGTACCTCGAGTAGTCATTAGTAACTATAAGTGATATGATCCTCGCCGGAGTTGCAGACGCCGACGTGAATAACATCCAAGACCAAATCTGAACCGAACCGGATAAGAATGGAATATCCTAAAACCTCTAAATCTAACCCACGAAATGAAATAGGCGAATGGAATTCCCTATAACCCAACGTGATGTTGAAACAATAACTCGAGGATGATGAATGACGCCACAAACGGGGAAAGTGATCCGTTTGATAAGTCGATAAGAACATCACGGTGTCATGCAGCCAGTCCGCTAGTTTGATGAACGAACTGAAGGAGAGATAATCTCACAAAATATTATTCATGAAATCGTTATTTAATCCATGCCCTACTAGACCTATTTATAGTGGTGGAATACAATAGAGTCCTAATGTAATAAGGAAAAATAATTCCTTAAATTAAAAGAAAACATAATCCTAATCTAGTAAGGAAACAATTCCTTGAACAATAAGGAAACAAATCCTAAACTAATAAGGAAACAAATCCTTAAACTAATATAATATAAAACTACCAAAATAACTAAACTAAAGCCTTATTTTTGGCCTACAATAATTAAAAATAAAAATAAAAATAAAATAAATAAAATCTACAAATCTTCAATCTTAGATTGCATCATTCCCCTCCTCTTGAAAGGGATTTCTCCTCAAATCCAAATCTTCATACCTGCATAAAAGAAAACTACTTTTTTTTCTTATTTTTCTCTTTTTTTTAGAGATAACAAAAAACAAATAAAAGATAGAGGTTCAGATCAGGCTCTGATACCAAATGATACGATCCTCGCCGGAGTTGCAGATACCGACGTGAATAGTATATACCCAAGACCAAATCTAAACCGAACCGGATAAGAATGGAATATCCCAAAACGTTTGAATCTAACCCACGAAATGAAATAAGCGAATGGAATTCCCTATAACCCAAAGTGATGTTGACGCAACAACTCGAGAATGATGAATGATGCCACAAATAGGGTTGGTGATCCATTTGATAAGTCGATAAGAATATCATGGTGGCATGCAGCCAGTCTGCTACTTCGGTGAACGAACTAAAGGAGAGATAAACTCACAAAATATTATTCATGAAATCGTTATTTAATCCATGCCCTACTAGACCTATCTATTTATAGGGGTGGAATACAATAGAGTCCTAATCTAATAAGGAAAAATGATTCCTTAAATTAAAAGAAAACATAATCCTAATCTAGTAAGTAAACAATTCCTTGAACAATAAGAAAATAAATCCCAAACTAATAAAAAAACAAATCCTTAAACTAATAAAATATAAAACTACCAAAATAACTAAAATATAAAACTACAAAAATAACTAAAATAAAGCCTTATTTTTGGCCTACAATAATTAAAAATGAAAATTAAAATAAAATAAATAAAATCTTCAAATCTTCAACCTTGGATTGCATCATTCACCTCATCTAGAAAGAGATTTGTCCTCACATCCAAATCTTCATACCTGCATAAAAGAAAACAACTTTTTTTTTTTTTTCAGAGATAACAAAAAAACAAATGAAAGATAGAGGTTCGGATCAGATTCTGATACCAAATGATATGATCCTCTCCGGAGTTGCAGACGCTGACGTGAATAGTATACACCCAAGACCGAATCTGAACAGAACCGAATAAGAATGGAATATCCTAAAATCTCTGAATCTAACCCGCGCAATGAAATTGGCAAATGAAATTCCCTATAACCCAATGTGATGTTGATGCAGTAAGTCAGGGATGATGAATGACGCCACAAACAGGGATGGTGATCCATTTGATAAGTCGATAAGAATATCATGGTGGCATGCAACCAGTCCGCTAGTTCAGTGAACGAACTGAAGGAGAGATAAACTCACAAAATATTATTCATCAAATCATTATTTAATCCATGCCCTACTAGACCTATTTGTAGAGCTGGAATACAATAGAGTCCTAATCTAATAAGGAAAAACAATTCCTTAAATTAAAAGAAAACATAATCCTAATCTAGTAAGGAAACAATTCCTTGAAAAATAAGGAAACAAATCCTCAAACTAATAAAATATAAAACTACCAAAATAACTAAAATAAAGCCTTATTTTTTTGCCTATCTTCAATCTTGGATTGCATCGATGAAGGCACACTTCCACTTAAGCTCTTGAGAGTAACCGAACCGAAAAGATCCATGTGGATCAGTTGCAGAACACGATTCGTTAAGGGCGTAGTCTTGAGACGGAATGATGCTCTAGCCAACTTTCCAAGTTGATAGGCACTGTAGAGATGCATCGGACTGAACTTCAAGTCCGATATTTCATTTGTGTGTTGTTGGCGAGCTAATTTGTTCATAGTTTTAAAGTTGAGGTGGTTGAGCCTTTTGTGCCACAACCAGCTTGTCTCCGAGCTGCTTTTGGACACTAAGCAGGTTTCTGGAGGGCTGCTCGACCAGTCTGTGTAATATACACCACCTAATGAAGATCGTCTACCATATAGAATATTTCTCTTAGTCTTGACATCTTTCACCCTGCATCCCTGTGCATCAAACTTCACAAAATAACCATTATCACAGAATTGGCCTATGGAGATCAAGTTATGCTTCAATCAATCGACCAAGGAAACATTTTTAATAGTCACTGAGTGAGTTTCAAAGGTAATAATTAATCCTTTACGAAACTTGATGCCCTTTAGTAGATTGGCATGATTCGTCATGTGCTTTGAGCATCCACTGTCCATGATCCATACTGATTTTGCAGCCTTTTTCTTTCTCAGGTCATCTTGTGCCTACAAAATACAAGACAAACATTTAGGTCTCCAAACTTAGTTGAGTCCTGGGAGGTTAGTGACTTTGGTTTCCTTGATGACTCGAACTGTGTGATTAGGTTGAATCACATTCCCTTCTTCATCCACGTAGACAGCTGACTGAGTTGACTTTAGTGTACAAGTTGTCCAATTCTTCGGTGGATATCCTTATCTTTGAGGAGCTTCATTTCAACCAGGTTGAGTTGGTTGATTTCTTTGTGATGAGAACTGTCTGGGAGGAAACCCAAACTGTCTAGCTCCTTGAACATATCCGTACTATGGATAACTTGAACCAGGATGCTGATCTCCGAAGTTTCCATGTCCTTGATATGCTTGCTGGTAATGATGAGGCACTGGGTACGTCTAATGGTAGAATTGAGGATTATCCCAGTTTGGATGCCTTTGTTGCTGATGTTGAGCCTGGTTGTGTGGCCTGCGTCTGGGCTGATTGTGCCTTAGATGCGAAGGTCCACCTCATTTGTTCCTCCTCGCTCTACGACGTCAGGATCTAGACTTCCTTGATATCTTTTCAACATCTCTAGATGTACCAGCTTCATGCTTCTTAGGTTCTTCAACTTGAACCTTCTTCCATTTATCCTTCATAGGAGTCTCAACAGTCTGAGGTATAAGTGGAGGCTCTTGAAATGTGACTTCGACAGAATCAGGTTGGACTTGAGGTGTCTCAGTCGATGATTGGCTTGCCTTGACGAACTGTCATTGTTGGGATCCAGTGTCCGTCTCTCTAGAGCTGCGCTCGAGGCATGAAGGGAAACTATCTTCTCATGTGCATGTTTAATCTCTAACTGCAACTGAGAGATGTATTCAGCCTAAGTCCTCATCATATTAGTTAATTTCGGGAATTAGAAGCAATTAACAATGACATAGTTGGTGTGGTGGTATAGGGGTTCCGTCTGCTTGCGGTGTAGTGCTCTTTCCATCGGAACTTGATGGAGAGTTCACCTCTTCTCCTTTAGAGTTGATGTAGACGTCGGTGTCTTCAACTTCTTCCTCAACGATCATGGCCTTGGACTTCTCCTTAGCCTTTCCTAGGAGGGCATCTCGATCATTTCTGGAGAGGCCAGGACAATCACCTTTGAAATATCCTGGTTTTCCACATTCAAAGAAACCATCGCCTTGAGGTTTGGAGGGAGTTTCTGAAGAGCTCCACTTGCTCTTGTTAAACCTTCTGCATATGTCCAGCTTTGCATTCATGACTTCAAGCTGTTTTGACATTTCATCGATCTTCTTCTGTAGATCGGCTCAACTTGGTCGATCTCTGGTTGATGAGTCAGCTGACCTAGATGGTCTGGCGAACTTTGATCGGCCTGATTCAGCTCGAAGCGCTACTGGCTTGGTCGCTGAGCTTTGCTCCATTAAGACAGAGTTTTGAAGCTTGGTTTGCTTCAGTCGGAGGATGTCATACTCATTCGCCTTGACCATGGAAAATAACTTCTCAATCTTCATCGAACTGAGGTCGCTCCGATTCTAATGCACTACCCGGTAAACTGCCCAAATTTCACCTAGTGCAGAGAGAACTTTCAAGTTCATCTCGCATTGAGAGTATTTCCCTTTTATGATACTCTCAATGTCCATAATAACCTCGGTGAATCTCAGCTCCATTTTGTCGATGGACTCGTTGTCGAGCTAAGCGAAGTTCTCGTACTTCTGACAAACTAAGGTGAACTTGTTCTTCTTGATTTCGTCAAAGCCTTCGCAGAGTGAAGCAAAAGTCCCACATCTCCTTGGAAGCCTCACAGGATATGATCTTCGGGAGGTAGGCTTTCCCAACAGTGGATGAGATTATGCTTTTGGCAATATCATACAGCTGAGCTATGTCTCTTTTCTCCTTGGTATATTACTTTGGATCCTTGATCTCGAGCTTGGTGGTCAGAGTTCCATCTCCTGGAGCAGTGGAGGGAACTGTGACTGACTGATCCAATCGGATAGGTCCTTTAGTGAGGGTTGTCCACATCCGATGATGTCTGGCGGTGAGTACCATCTTCAGTCGAAGCTTTCTTGTGGAGTAATCATCCACGGTGAACTCCGGTAAGCTTCCTAGCAATGTCGGGTTTCATGATTCTTGCACACGCAAAGGAGAGAAACAAGCAGATATGTAGCAAAATGTACTAGGGGGTTTTCAAAAGATCTGTTCAGTTGACCACTGAAAAATCTTGACTCATACCTCGTGAACCATAGTTAGCAGTCTTTTGAACCACTGCTCTAATACCACTTGATGGTCCCGACAACGATTGTCTGGTGTATGGGAGATGGGGAATACACCAATAGCAATTTTTTCTTTCAAAATCTTTTCACTGAGTTAACTGCTCAGGTCAGTTTGCTCAACAACTGAAAAGGTCAGTTGGAGCTGATCACACAGTTGGGTGCACAGTCAGCTGTGTATTCCAATTGAGGTTCAAAGAGTTAAGCTATGCAGAAGTTGGTGGAAATTAAAGCTTGTTACTTAAACTGAAACCTTTATGAAAACAGGGGAAGGTCAAGTTCCAAAAACTTTGTGCAGTTTATGAATGCCCAGTTTGTATGCAGAGTCAGTTGGTTAGGTAACTGAAAGTAAAATATTGAATGTAAATACAAAAATGTAAATGACATAGTATTTTAATGCGGTTTAGAGATTGACATCCTACATCCACGACTTTCTTTTTGGGGAAGTAATCCACGAGATATGCTTATGCGTGCTTATCAAACGTTCCACTTGGTTTGCGGATACCAAGCAACCTAACATGTTCGATTATGGGTTCAAACAAAACCTTACAACACTTTTATGGGCAAGTGTACAACTTGGGCTTAGATTACAGGTTCTAAGGGACCTATCTTAGATTGCGGGTTCTAAGGGACCTAGTCTTTAATTACGGGTTCAAAAGGACCTAGTCTTTGATTGCAGGTTCAAAGGGACTTAGTGTGTTTGATTGCGGGTTCAAAGACTGACATGAGGTTTGGGGGTTGGGAGTTTTTCCAACTATGAAGCCTTCTACACGGAGAGAAGTGGAGGCATCATCCTAAGGCTTAGAGACTCGATCTTTTAGGAGAGAGTCTGCTTAGAGACAAAGTAAGAAATAACCTATATTGTAGACTCGATCAAAAAAAGGCTTTTTGAGAAGCCAGTTGAAACAATAGGAGAAGGTGTGGACACTCGACTTCTGGTGGTCTTCGATTGAGCTGTTCTTGCTGGAGAGAGTGGTGGTATGCTACTGCTGCTTTTCTTCACCCTGCACGATTCTATCAGCATCTTGCTCTCTTTTCTCTCTCTGTGCTCTCTCAGTACTCTCCCACGAGCTTTGATGTGGAGACCTCTATTTAAAGAGAGAGATCTAATTAGCCGTTGGAAAGAGCCGTTTGATCTCTGCAAAAAGCATGGCACTCCACCTGCTTCACTGGAAACTTTCCTAAAATCGCAACTGCGACCTTTGATTTTTGTGCGTCTCTGTTGTCGATCCATTTATAGAAAGTTCTTCAGCTGACTTGTGCTTCCAAGTAGATTTAAATTTGGACTTCAACTCTTCTGCCTTCAACGTCTTCAAAGTCTTCTCTTCTCAGCTTTGTGACGTCTGACTTGGACACAACTTCTCTTCACACTTGAGCTGTATGGGTCAGTTGAGGAGTCAACTAAGTTGCTGTCCAACTCAGTTTGTGGTCCAGCTGAGCTTGTGGTTCAACTGAGTTCTTCATGAACTGCCTTCTTCAGTCTGGTTGTCTTTTTCTACTTGAATCCTGTAAAGATAAAAATCTTTACGCTCAAACAGTGAGCTCTAGCTAAGTTTAGACTGATGGCTTTCATCTACTCGGTTGGGGTCAGCTGGGTTATGGGATAAATCAAAACCTTTACTAATTTTCCCAGCAATTTCCCTTTTTTTTATTATGCCAAAACTCTAAACTGACACAACCTAACTTTCCTAACTGATACCATACAACTGATACCAAAAAGACTAAAAGATAAACTCAATTCTTGTCTATAAGAAGAAAAGGGTTAGAACAAGATAAAATATACAAATTAACCTCAAACTTGGACAATGAGATAGTTGTCATCAAGTGAAGTTAATAAATCAAAGTGTCTTCAAAAACTACAACTTATTATTTATAAAAATAAGAAGGGAAGATTACATTACTACTGAATTAAGAGTTTAAAAGAAAAAAAAAACTAAATGCATCAATTACATTGTCTTCTCTTCGCAGCATCAATTGACTTTCTCTTTTTCAAGCTTCAGTCCATACTTCTTGTAGATGTGCCTTCTGGTCATCTTGAATTTTACAGGTTCTTGGACTGTATCAATCTTGAGTTTCACAGCCAATATTTCTGTTTTTTTTTTTCGATCAGGCTGGAAGCAATAATTTTGGTTCTGGGGATCATGGGAGGAGAGAAGGTTTTCCTTGGCGGGAATTGACCATATTCCTTTAGAATTGTCATGAGATATCTTCCAACTACCTCTTCCATGTCAAAGGTTTGGATATGCAACATCCATGCTTCATTAGCAGGTGTTCTTCCACCATCATAATAGAATTCAAGAATGAATTCTTCCTTTAAATCTTCCCAATGATCATTCAGAGTCTCTGGAATGAACTTGTCGACATGTGGATGCACTCCTTGATTTCCCTGACTCTTTATGATTTGCAACCGTTTCTCAAAAATTGCTTTCCAAGACCTTTTTCTTTCTTCAGCAAGTTGAAGTCTTCATTAATAGGAGAGTTTTCTTGGTCCTTTAGTCATGCTGGTTTCCAAACTCTCGTTCATCTCCTGCTTGAATCTTTCAATTTTAACCAATTGGATTCGCTCAAATTCTTTTAGCCACATTCTGTCTTCCACCTGTTCGGTTGTGGCTCCAGCAATTTTGGCCAGGATGATGATGTCATCTGAAATAGGAGACATCATGAGATCAACTTCTCTGTTAGCTTCATTTACCATAAATAATTGTGAAAACAGATTCGTTTCTTCAGCCTCATGTAGATCCTGGTCGGTCTTGGAAACTTGGTTTTCAAGCTCAGCAGCAATTGTTGAAGTTCCTACAACTGCAACATCAGTTTTCTTTACTGACTCATTCTCAACAGTTGTGACCTAAACTTCCTCTGCTGACTCATCCTTCTCAACAGTTGTGACCTCAACTTTCTCTGTTGGCTCATCCTTCTCAGCAGTTGTGGCCTCAGCTTCCTTTGTTGGCTCATCCTTCTCAGCAGTTGTTGCCTCAGCTTTCTTTGTTGGCTCATCCTTCTCAGCAGTTGTGGACTTAGCTTCCTTTGTTGGTTCATCCTCAGCAGCCTCAGCAGCTGCAGTCTCAACTTGAGTTTTTTCATCAGCTTGAGTCAGCTCACCAGTTCCCTGAACTGTCGGGTCTTTCTCTGCCTGTGTCAATTTTTCATCTTCTCTCTTTTTGGCATCACTCAAAAGGGAAGAGACTGTGAGTTTTAGATCAGAGAGCTCTGAAGCCAGTCAAGAGTTGACTGTACAAACATTCTGAATGAGTTGGAGTGACGACTCACGCTCTTTCACCAGTTCTGAGCTTTGAGTGCTTGCAGCTCATGCTTCAACTTGATGTACTGGTCATCATGATCCTTCAACTCTAACTCATGATCTTCAACTCTTTCGTGGATGGCCTTAATGTTGTCTGCCATGCCTTCTAGGTTCAATGCACGCAACTCTGTTTTGAAAGCCTCCCGATGATTGGCAAGTTTTTTTTCTGTGTCTGTGGAGATGTGATGCTTGAACTTGACGAAATTAGTTGCAGTTTTCTCACCATTTAAGTCAAGTTGATGTTTAACTCGATCAAACACCTTTAGTGATTCAATGATCGACTCAAACTGATCATTAAATTCTTGTCTAATATGGGTGGAGGATGACCCAAGTTCTTCTTTTAACTGATCATATTTGTGACTTAGTTATTGAACCAACTCTAGGAGGTGAGATGTCTCGTCAGTTGGGTTTTGACTAGTGATAGGATGACTAACCAAAGTCTCAGTGGCGACCAATGCTTGGCTTGAAGCGAGTTCTTCTTGGCTCCTAGGTTGAGGAATGATTGCTTGTAAGTCATTGCAAGCTCTCTTACATGAGGATACTGGTGATAAAGATTCACGTGGAGAAATCCAGCCACATCGAGCAATATGCTGAAGATGATGTTTGGCGCATTATGATCAATCTCCTCACATTGAGGAATTTTTCTTCTTAACTTAGAGCGGTGGTCAAGGTATACGCTAATCAGACTGTCTTGATTCTGGACCAGTTCCAGCTTCATTTTGAATTTGAATGCAGTCATCATCTCTTTTTCAGTGACTTGCAACTTTGTGATATTGTGAAATTGCAGAAAGTTAGCCAGAATGTAGTAGTCTCCCAGACTGACTGAGATGTAGGCATAAAGTTCGACCAGAAGGTTGAGAGTGTTGAGATGATCTCTCAGTTTTGGGAACAAGATTAGAGCTTTCTTATAGGCATTTAGATAGACTTTTTCAAATCGACTGAAAATTACCTTGCACTTTGTTTCTTTGTCTATGAGCCGCGGAACTTCATCATTAAGATTTTCAAGTAGTAGAGGATCAAGTCCTTGAAATACCTAATCTTCTATAGAGACTTGCCTCTGCGAAGATGCATCTCTCAATTTCTCTGAGGAAGTGGCTTGATCATTGCCAACTGGAGGAGTTGACTCATGCTCATTTTGAGTGCTCAGGTTCCTCAGTCTGTCTTCATTTGAAAGAGATTTGCCTTTTGTTCCTTCAGTCAGTGGAATTTCCTCCATGTGCACAGAAGAAGACTTGTGTGTTTCCTCTGAGTGATCCACTTCTTCTTGGACTGATGCGATGACCGACTGATACTAGGTGAAGTAAATTGAGATGGATTTCTTTTAGAAATGGGAGCTGAGCTCGACCTCTTGACCTTTCGTTTCTTCTTTACTGGAGGAGATGATGGCATTCTTTCAGAGTTTGATCCACTCTGAGATGCATTTTCCCCCTTGCTTCGAGACGGCTGATTTTTGCAAGATTTGGCTCCTCGACCCCTTTTCTTCGACTGTGAGGTACCTTGGTATGTCAAATAGAGAACTGTGGTAATTATTTCTTCAGTTTGCAAGAATCTATCCTTGTCTATTAAATCGTTCTTGTCAGTTCGATTCCAGTCAATCTTCAAATCCTTTTCGTCAATAGCACACAAAATGATTAAACTGACTTTGGTCCCATAGAGCAGCTTTCCATTGCATACAAAAGGACTATTTTAATGATCAATCTTGGCTACTTGGGCCAGCTGAAGTTCCGATACAACAGTCATCCAATCTGTCTCACGGTTTTTGTAAATTGCCATTGTTGGTCTCATCTTTGGTTTGCTCACATCTGATTTTGATCTAGTCAACAGATGAAGGTAGTAAACCACAATGTCATAAAGTAGACGCGGTTTTGGTTCTAACTTTTTCCGCATCATTCCTCCTTTGAACTCCTCATTTCCAATGGTAATGTCTTTGATGAATTCGCATACCATGCTTTTCTTTGAGGGTGGAAATGTTTTCCCCACTGGTAAGGAGATTGAAAAATTTCTTCAAGTAGTGTGAGACGTTAATGGAGACTTTCTCCTTTCTGAAGCCATCCTTAGTTCCAGAGCAAACTGGCAGGTGAACAACAGTTAATAGATGTTCATTTTCAACTTTGTGCAGATTCACAAAGAACTCTGCAACTGCGAAGGGGAGGAGAAACATGGGTTCATGGCACACCCATTCCTTCAACCTTGCACCTTGTATAAGGTCAATACATTCCTTTAGATCATGATGATCTTCTTGCTCGAGAGACAGTACCGGTTCAAAGACAACCTTTGCTCTTGCTTTCTCCATTGAAACTTTGATGGACATGGTGGATTTTGAAAGTTGCTGGGATAAAAAAGACTTTATGGAATGGGAATAAAATCTGGAGGAGGGAATTCTGAGAAATTTTCTTCAAGGGTTTAAATGAAGTTAAATGAAAGGAATTCTTGCAAGGGTTTCAAAGAATTAGATTCTGGAAATCAATTAGGGATTTCAAGAATTCCTTATAGATGGAAAAGTAGGTTGAAATCAATGGTCAAAGATGATTTCCGCCTCTTCATGATCAATGACTTGGATTGAAGACGGTTCGTCTTAAGTGATCGTGGCACAGGACGTGGGTTCGGCGGTGATGGGTACTCATGCGTGTGGCATGAAAGAGTTTCCATGTCAGCCCACTTGTAGCCTCAAAACCTTAACCTATTGATTATGACTAGCTTTGTATTGAATATGACGGTGCTTAACTCAATGTGATCATTATCGTCAGAGGATGTTTGAATTTATTTCAACACACCTAACTTAATTGCTAAAGGACAATCTTTAGATCTTCTCAGTTGGTTTGAATCTCAACTGAATCAGCATACACTCAACTGACTCAAGTTCGTCAGTTCAGTTGAGGTTTGATCTTCATGTCTTCCATCGAATTATATCTCCATTAATTGTCTCAGTTCTCCCTCAAGTTGAGATTCCCCCTCAACTTGTGACTTCCATCTTTATCATGCTAAAGATCAGAATGAATTTTCCTAACAATGCATACTGACCCTGCAGGATAATCTTTTCTCGGTTCATCTTGTTCCTGCAGCCTACATGACGAACTCCTATTCCAAACTCAGTTGGATTCAGGTTTGGAAGCAGCTGGGGCTTCCTTGAAGACTTGAGCTGATTGATTAGTTCGGATCACCTTTCCTTCTTTATCTACGTAGACTGCTGACTGAAATTCCGTGGGTGCGCGTGTAGTCCAATTGAGTGGTAGATAACCTTGTCTTTGAGGAGTTTGGTTTCGACTCAGGTGAGGTGGTCGATTCTTCTATGGTGTGAACTGTCTGGGAGTGGACCCAAACTGATCTATCTCCTTGAGCATACCTGAATAGTGGATAACTAGGACCAATAAATTGATCGGTATAGTTTAAATGTCCTTGATTGCTTGCTGGTAATGATGAGGCACTGGGAATGTCTGATGGTAGAAGTGTGGATTATCCCAGTTCGGATGCCTTTGACGATGATGTTAAGCTGAGTTGTTTGGCTTGTGCCTAGGCTGATTCTTCCTTGGCTGCGAAGGTCAATTTTGTCTATTCCCCCTCGCTATGAGGCCTCGGGGATTGGACTTCCTTGATGATCTCTCAGCATTTCTTGATGTACCAGCTTCATGCTCCTTAGGTTCTTCATACTGAACCTTCTTTCCTTTATCCATCACAGGAGTCTCGACAATCTGAGGAGTGATTAGAGTCTATTGAATTGTAACTTCGACTGAGTTCAATTGAACTTGACGTACTTCAGTTGGTGATTGACTTGCCCTAACGAACTGAGCTGACTGAGCTCCAGTGTCCATCATTGGGTTGTATCTAAGACCTTCAACACATTTCGGAGGTCGTTGGTGGCTTAGCATGCTCTCTAGAGCTGTGCTTGAAACATGAAGGGATACTATCTTCTCTTGTGCAAACTTAAGCTCCATTTGCAACTGAGAGATGTATTCCGCCTGAGTCCTGATCATGTTGATCAAGTTGATAACTTGACCGTTGATTGACTGAGCAACTTCTTCATGGAGTCTTCGATTCTCCTTCATGAGCTTCTCTATATCTTGATCCTTCATTATCAGCTTGTTGCTCATGTTGTCAAACTCAGCTTGAAGTTCTTTGCATTGTGCAACTTGAGTAGTGCACAATCTACTCAGATGTTCGACCTCATCCCAAGACGGTTGGATATCATCGTTAGATTCTTCTGCACATTGGTTAACAAAAGAAATAATATGAGAGGGATGGAAAGAAGAGTTCACCTCGCTAGTTAACTCTTCCGGCAATACCATGAAGCATTGGTCTTTTTCTTCTGAGCTTGATGGCGAGCCAGCTTCCTCTCATTCTGACTATGTAAACATGTCGGTGTCATCAATGTCATCCTCAATGATCATGGCCTTGGTCTTCTCCTTGGCCTTTCCTTGGAGGGCTTCTTTCTCCTTTTTGGAGAGATCAGGACAGTAAGCTTTTTAGTGTCCTAACTTCGCGCATTCAAAACATCATTCGCTTTGATTCCTTGAGGATGTTTCAGTTGAGCTCCGCCTGCTCCTGTTGATCCTCTTGTACTTTTCGATCTTGGAGTTCATCTCCTCGAATTATTTGGTCATTTTGTCAACCTTCTTCTGAAGTTCGGACCTGTTTGGTCGATGCCTAGTTGAGGAGTCAACGGACCGTGAGGGTCTTGCGAACTTGGATCTGCCTGAGTCAACTCGAAGCGCCACTGGCTGCGCCGTTGAGCTTTGCTTGGTCTGTTCTGGTTTCTGAAGCTTGGTGTGCTTCAGTTGGAGGATGTCATACTCATTCATCTTCAGCATGGAGAACAACTTCTCAGTTTTCATCGAACTGAGGTCACTCCGATTTTGATGGATGACACTGTAAACCGCCTAGTTTTCGCCTAATGCGGAGAGAACTTTCAAGTTCATCTCACACTGAGAGTATTTGCCCCTTCTAATACTCTCAATGTCTATTAAGACCTCTTTGAATCTCAACTCCATCTTATCGAATGACTCATTGGTGAGCTGAGAGAAGTTCTTATACTTTTGACAAGCTAGGGTGAATTTATTCTCTTTTATCTTATCAAAGCCTTCACAGAGTGCAGCTAAGGCTTCACACATATCTTTTGCTGTGGAGCAATTGATAATCTTTGGCAGGTAGGCTTTGCCGACGGTCAAAGAGATGACACTTTTTGCAATGTCATCAAATTGCGCGATGTCTTTTTCTTCCTTGGTGAATGCCTTTGGAGCTTTTGGTTCTTCCTTCATAATCGTCTCTCTTTATCCAAGAGTAATGAAAGAGACCAATACTGACTGAGTCACACGGATGGGACCATTTTCGATAGTCTCCCACATTATGTGATGTCTGGCAATCAGTGCAATCTTCAGGCGAAACTTCTACGTGGAGTAGTCATCCACGAGGAACTCCGGTAAGCTTCCAAGTAAAATCAGGTCCATGTTTCCTGCACACCAAAAGAGACAAAAAAGAAAATATGCAGCAGAACTAAAGGTTTTCAGAAAAAATGTGTTCAGTTGACCACTGAAAAATCTACTCGACTTATGCCTTGTGAACCAGAATCAGCAGTCTTTTAAACCACTGCTCTGATACCACTTGATGGTCCCGGTAACGAGTATCTGGTGTATGGGGGGAATACACCAGTAGCGATTTTTTATTTCAAAATCTTTTCATTGAGTTAACTGCTCAGGTCAGTTCGCTCAACAACTGAGAAGGTAAGTTGGAGCTGATCACACAATTGGGTGCATAGCTGACTTCTTTGACTGAGGGTCAGTTGTGTATTCCAACTGAGGTTTCAAAGAGTTAAGCTATGCAGAAGTTGGTGGAAATTAAAGCTCGTTACTTAAACTGAAACCTTTATGAAAACAGAGGAAGGTCAAGTTCCCAAAACTTAGTGCAGTTTGTTAATGTACAGTTTGTATGCAGTTTGTAGCAGAGTCAGTCGGTTAGGAAACTGAAAGTAAAATACTTAATGTAAATACAGAAATGTAAAGGACACAATATTTTAACGTGGTTCAGAGATTGACGTACTACATCCGCGACTTCCTTTTCAGGGAAGTAATCCACTAGATAAGCATACGCGTGCTTATCAAATGTTCCACTTAGTTTGTAGGTATGACGAAGCTATCGTTTGCAATTCGCACAAATAAAATTTAAAACTGCTATGCCCACAGTAGGTGGTAGCCAGCGGTAAGCAGGGTCGAACCCAAGGAAATTGGTGTAATCTTTCTTCTACGTAACCGGTGTTGCAAAATTGGTTTTGGTCTGAACTGCACTCGTCTTGGTCAACAAGTACTGAAAACTAAATAAGAATTTGATCAATAGTAAAAGATACCTGGATTAGGATCGAATCATTAAACATAAACACTCGCTCGGTCATTGGTGCAAAGGTTTTGGTCACATGCAATTACTATTCGGTTTCCAAGTAAATTAATTCTAGCCCTATAGTCACGAAGTCACGATTAGAATACTCTACTCTTCATCTATTTTTTTAACTTAGATTATGCCAGAAACACTAAAGATAAAACCCCTTCCCTGATCAAGACAACCATGAAGACTCGTCAACTATGAAGCACAGATACGTTGCGACCCCCAACGTATTCCAGAAAAATGTATTAAATATGAATATGAAAAAAATACGCACAAAATACATATTAAAAATGTATTTTTATTTATTTTTATTTTTATTATTTTTTATTATTAAATACGATAAAATACAGTCAAAAATACGTTTCCTTGAAGGTCAAAATACGTATAACTTGAAATGAATATAGATTTCATGAATTTTACAAAATTTCTTAGTTTTATGTGTATGCTAAACTCGAAGGATACCTCTACATCCATCGCCGCCGTTAAGCCCGACGGCACCTCAAGCTGTTCGCCGCCGTTCAACTCGACGGCACCAACAATTATGCTCGAATTAAGTTTTGCTTTCTCAACAATCATCAATCACGTTTCTTTTTTTTTTAATGAAAATAGAGTTGGGGTCACAATTTTGAATTGAACAATGTATTGAGTAATTGATGTGTAATCAATTTGAATTTGCAATTGGAATTGATTTGTGATGAATGTCGCGATTTGAGTATGAAATTGGAATTGGGAAGGAGGCGGTGGGAAACTGGGGTTGATTAAATGGTTTAAGGGTAGAGACGGCGGGGTCTTTCAATTAATGACTGAATATTGAAATTGAATTGGGGTTGCGCTGTTTTTTTTTTATTTTAATGTTGGGTGTATAGCGGTGGTTTCTTTACTTTGAAATTGAATTGGGAGGAGGCTAGTAGTTAACTAGTTACTTGCTTATTTTGACATAAATATGTTTATACAAGTATATTATTATTAAAATATAAATATTATAAATAAATATAAACATATTTTAAACGTATTCGTATCTTGATTTTTGAAAATTAACGTATTTCCATATCGTATCATATTCATATTTTGTATTCGTATTCATATCCGTGCATCATAGCTCGTCAACAACTATCTTGCCCAAGAAGCATTAGGAATGTTTTGACCCAAATCAGCCATGAGATGCCCAAGACATCGACTGCCCTCCAATACTCGTTATACTTTTCAGGCACAAGAGACTCTCTAAGTAAACTCCTGATTTCTATTTGTACTTTAATCTTTCCTAAGTAATTAATGGCCTATTAACTACTCAAGTTCAATAAAAGTATTGGTCAACAAACCTAGTATTTCGGGAATAAAAGAATACAAGTATTTAACTCAAATTAGAACTCACGAGTGTTTCGATTTATGCTCAAGTCATCTCACCAATCCAAGCTTAGGAATTTAGCTAGACATAATATAAATTGAAATCGACACAAAATATATAATGGAAAATATACTTGGAATTAAATCTGAAATATAAACTATACTCCAGCAAAACAGAAAATGTCTTGGCCAAGATTGCCAACAAAAAGTAGTGTAGAAAAGTCAAGGGTGTTGCCCGTAGGACCTATCTACTCCTTCCAGCACTCGAAATAAATTTGCAGAATGAAAAACTTATCTAAAGAATGAGAATCAGCCATATATATAGGCAGGAATTAGGGTTGAAGTCAGTTTCCTTATGGGCTTGAACTTCTTCCCTTGTCAGGCCTCCTTTCCTTGTAAGGATAGATTTAGATTGACTTTCTTTCTCCATGGTGGATTTGGTGTTGATCAGAGTCTGGTAGGATAAGGAAGATAATCTTTCATCCTTATCCTCTTCCTTGGAGAGAAAGTCATGTTCGCTGCCCACGGCCACGTTCCTTTCATCTTGATCACGACAGTGTCTGCCTTGCCCATGATACATACATTTCTGGGTACTCTGCTGCTTTGGCCAAAATAATATGGGGAGGTATTCATTCACTTGTAGCTTGCTCAAGATACGCCTCTTCATTTCGATCTACAGACTTCAGCCCTATGCCCATTTTCATCGTATCGTTGCCCAACACCGTAAAAGCAGTTTTCTGCCAGATTATGCCCGTAATTGCATCGGTTCTGCCCTGCACCCACTTCCTCCAACTTGTGTCCTTCCAGATACAAAAAGACTCGAAAACGACACACAAGACACAACAAAAAGGCACGAAAAATGAACACAATTATGGGTTCATCAGGGTACCAAGCAACCTAACCTGTTCGATTACGGGTTCGAACAAAATCTTACAATATTTTTGCGGGCAAGTGTACAGCCTGGGCTTAGATTATGGGTTCTAAGGAACCTAGTCTTAGATTACGGGTTCTAAGGGACCTAATCTTAGATTGCCTTTCCATTGGCTTGTCTTCCTTCCACATCTATACTCCAATAAACCTGATCTAGACACTCATCATTAGGACTTTTATTTGGTTATAATGGGGCTTAAGGCATAAGGTAAGAAATATTTGGGAACTGCGAACTCAGTTCTGGGCAAGGTCTGCTCCAGTTTATTCATTCTTTTCCCACTAGCTCCGGGCCTTAACACACACTTATTTTTCTAGGACTCTTTTTTTTTAATTATTTTTTTTCTTTTTCTTTTTTTTAACAACACCTC
The DNA here is from genome assembly GCA_029490685.1 of Schizonepeta tenuifolia. Taxonomy (NCBI): domain Eukaryota; kingdom Viridiplantae; phylum Streptophyta; class Magnoliopsida; order Lamiales; family Lamiaceae; genus Schizonepeta; species Schizonepeta tenuifolia. Next base: position 3,758,883 of record JANLIY010000008.1, read on the forward strand.
TATACTTAGGCATGCAAAGTATCCTTCAAGAGTCAGGTGTTTAGCCCAAGATAGTCTACCCCTTGCCCTCATTTCATCCCTCATCTTTTCTAACCTTAGTTCTTATGACTGGGACAATTATAATTTTTTAGGCTAATTTAAGTCATTAACAGGAATTGGGATTTAACTCGAGAGTGTCTTTCGTGCCCAAGAAGGTAAAGAGTGTTGTAGAGCAGTCGGTAGTGACCTACCTCTTGGCTGTCTTGGGTCTGTTTATTCTTATAGCCTTTTGGGCAGCATCATTACTAAGGTGTCTTCGTGACTTTGTTGATCAAGAGAGGAGATCTTGCCTTCTGGTCAAGATATGTAAAATTGGATAGACATAGGCTAAGTGTGTTTATATCGTGACTTCGTGACCTTTAGGGTATAAACTAATCTTTGTCTTAAACCAAGTGATGAGATCAGTTAATTGAATATCTTTGCACCAATGAACAAGTGATGAGTAATTAGGATCATAGATTCAAAATCCAATCCAAACTCTTTTGTTATTTGATATTTTTACTTGTTGAGTTACAATATACATTGCAGTCATAACCTCTTTTGTTGAGTTCGATATCTACGCCAAGTCCCTTAGGATCGACCCCACTTGTCATTAACTACTACCTTGTTGGGCAAGAGGTGTTTATAAATTTATTTGTACGAAGAGTGTAACGACAGCGCTTCGTCAAATTGGCGCCGTTGTCGGGGACCTAATTTTAAGCTAGTTTGCTCTTCTAGTTTAAGTTGAGCACGGTTTATGCCCAAGCCACATCTACGGAGTGATGGAGATCCACAAGATCCAAGAACTTGCCCGAAGGTGATAACAAGGAAAAATCGAGCAGAACAACGTAAGTAGAAGAAATATCTGGAGGAAGGCGTCAATGAACCTTCAGAGTTGTCGAGCTTGACAGAAGATCAGGATATTGAGCAAGAAGACGATTCTTGCTCAACAGCGAGTACAGACAGCGAGAAGTCAACATCCAGTTCAAAATCAGAGACATCAATAACCATGGCAGGACAGCAAGAGAAAACCATCCGTCAGATTATGTTCCCTGACGACAAGGGGATCAGATCTTCAAGTATCCAGCTGCCCACCATCAATGGCAACTGAGAGCTCAAACATTCGCTGATACAGATACTGCCCAAGTTCAGTGATCATCCCGGAGAAGACCCTCAGACCCATCTTCAAGACTTTGAGATGGCGATCAGCACTGTAAGGAACAATACCCCTCCTACCCGAGATGCTGCCAGAGAACGAGATGCTGCCCAAGATACATTTCCAAACTACGTAAGGTTACTCACGTTCCCGTTCTCACTTCTTGACGGAGCAAGTGAGTGGCTTTACACCTTGCCAGAGGGAAGCATCAACACCTGGAAGAAGTTGTAGCAGGCTTTCCTTGACAAGTACATACCCATTAGCCGGATACAAAGTGAAAGGAACGCCATTTGTTCGATCAAAATGGGTGGAAGTGAGTCATTGTATGAATATTATGAGAGGTTCAAGAAGTTGATCGCAAGATGTCCTCAACATCGAATCGAGGACATTGATTTGATCGAGGATTTCTTAAAAAGATTAAGGGCATCTGAAAAGAAATGGATAATTGCAGCTTGTGGAGAAGCCATAGTCGATCAATCTCCAGCTAAAGTGTTCAAGAAAATAGCTGCTATGGCCGATCAATCACGAGATGAAGATGATATCCCAAGAGGGAGGTATGAAGGTAACAAGGGAAAGTCCGATAACTTGGTCAGCACCATGAATGACTTCATGATCAAGATGAGTGGTCAAATGGAGGACTTGAAAAAGAAGGTCGATGGCAAGGAAGTTCACAGAGCTGTGAAGAAATGCGAGGTGTGTCAGGAAACATGCCATATTACATCGGAATGTCCCAGTTGGTTTGTAGAAGAAGGAGAGGAGGTGAAGGCAATAGGTCAGAACCATCAAGGTGATGGGCAACAAAGGTTCCAGTATGGCAACAACAGCAACTATGGCAACAATTACGGCTATAGGCAGAATCAGCACGAGAACCTGAGATATGGCAACAACCATTATCAAATGCCTCCTACCCACCAACAATCATAGCAGCCTGTTCAACAGCAATATGTGCCTCCACCTCCACAGCAGCCTCAACAACAACATAACTATGTTCCTCTCCATCGAGAACCAGCAAAGACGGAGTTCATGAAGGAGACCATTGATAGGTTTACCAATGAGAACCAAAGGCTTAGAAGAGATTTTGAGAACTTTTAATTGGAAAGTCGAGGTCAATCGAACAACCTTCAAGCTCAATTAACTCACATAAACCAAACTCTGTCAAAGTTTGTAGATGACAAGAGCGGAAGGCTTCCTACCCAAGTGGAGGTCAACAAGGAGCAAGTCAATGCTGTGACTTTGCGAAGTGGTAAGGATTTGTCAAAGGTGCTGCCCAAGATCCAACTCAAGGAACCTGCTCGAGTAGAAGAAACTAAGATGAGCTCAAGAGATATCAATGACCTCTATGTAGAGTTGAAGGAAAAGCGTGAAGAAGGGATAAAGGCCAATAAGAACCCCGTCTTCGATAATGAGGAGGGTGAAGCCTTGTTTGATTACGTGAAGATGGAGAGATCAAAGCTGGGGTTTGATAAAGATAACGTGTTGTTGGATTCTCTGAAGGCTGAAAAAGAAGCAGAGGCTTTGGCTAAGAGAACCGTTCCTCGCACTGCTAAGGCAAAGATCACGTATCCAAGACGTTTTGCCCGCGATCGTGATCAGAAGGACTTAGAGGACATGATGGAGGTGTTCAAGAAAGTGGAGATAAACCTACCACTATTGATGGCATTACAATCCATGCCAAAGTGTGCAAAATTTTTGCGAGAGATGTGCTTGAAGAAGACCAAGTACCCAGATAATGCCCGTTTTCATATGGAGAACGTGTCAGCACTCATGAATTCTCACATCCCGCTCAAGAAGAAGGATCCTGGCATGTTCGCTATCCCATGCACAATAGGTACTATATCAATACCCAAGGCAATGTTTGATCTAGAAGCTTCGATAAATGTAATGCCAAGAGCCATGTTCGACGAAATGAGTTTTGGACCTTTATCTCCTACCCGTGTTGCCATTCAATTGGTGGACTTGTCCACAGTCTACCCCGATGGAGTTTTGGAGGACGTGTTGGTCAAGGTGGGGGATCTTCTGTTCCCAGCCGACTTCTATGTTCTTGACATGGGAAAGAAAGCAATCAAGAACCCAGTGATCTTGCTCGGAAGGCCATTCTTGAGGACGGCCTGCACCAAAATCGATTGTGACACTGAGAGGTTGACAATTCAAGTAGCTGGAGAAGTCGTCGAGTTTGACGCTTATCGGCAAAATTAGGATGATGCCCTAGAACACCCCAACACCCTCAATGCATTTGGTCGACGAGTGGAGACATTAAATAGCTTAAGTTGCTTCTTAGAAGACAACGAGGATGCAGGCCAGGCGGAACTCAATTTAATACAGGGTCTTGACCTGGATCTCAACCAAGATGAGGATATTGAGGATGATGGAGCCTTGATGGAGTTTTATGAAGGCGATGAGTACGAAAGTGATAAAGATTTCTGGGAGGAGTCAGTCATATGGACATAGTTTTGACTCCACCGATGACGACTATGGGACAGATGAGGAGTTAGAGGACAACAACACTCCTAAAAACTTCCATGAAGATGAAGACGAGTTCAATGAGGAACTCAAGAAACTACCCCATGATGAGACTGAGGAGTTGGTAAAGGAATTTTGGCAACAGACAGTTCTTGAGCAGGATGCCGGCTTGCAGACAGAAGAGGATCTTGCCCAGAACAATGAACTAGCAGATGTGGAAGAATGTAGTTATGCCAGGATTTTGGGCAACATGCAATCTCAGGGGTTTGAACCACTCAACATCCCTGAATTGAAGCCGGAGGACAGGTTGGTGCCATCATTGCAAAAGGCTTCTACATTGGAGCTGAAACCTTTGCCCAAGCACCTGAAATACATATATCTCGGCAAGAACGAGACTTTGCCCGTGATCATATCATCCGAGCTGTCAAGCATGGAGGAGGTCCGAGTTGGTGAGGTGCTAAGCAAATATAAGGAAGTAATAGGGTGGACCTTGGCCGACATCAAAGGCATTAACCCTGTGGACTACGTTCATCACATCTTGCTTGAGGAGGATGCTGCCCCAGTAAGGGAACCACAAAGGAGATTAAATCCCGCCATGAAATAAGTGGTAATGAAAGAGATACTCAAGCTTCTTGACTTGGGGATCATATACCCCGTGTCTGGCAGCCGGTGGGTAAGTCATGTGCACATGGTGTCCAAGAAGTCAGGAATCCAAGTTGTTGAGAACGAGAAAAATGAGATGGTGGCCATGAGATTGCAAACTGGATGGCGAGTGTGTATAGATTACCGAAAGCTCAACCAAAAGACGAAGAAGGATCATTTTCCTTTGCCCTTCATCGACGAGATGCTTGAGAGGTTAGCTGGTAATGACTATTATTTCTTTCTAGACGGTTACTCTAGTTACATGCAGATCTGGGTCGCTGACGAGAATCAAGGCAAGACCACCTTCACGTGCCCGTTTGGCACATTTGCATATAAGAGTGCATCGAAGTCTTCATGGACAACTTTACCGTCTACGGCAAGACCTTTGAATCATGCCTCAACAACCTGGATCGAGTCTTGAAGAAATGTGTTGAGAAGAGCCTTGTGTTGAATTATGAAAAATGCCATTTCATGGTAAAAAAAAAAAAAGGAATTGTCTTGGAGCATGTCATTTCAGGAAAAGGAATTGAGGTGGACAAGGCCAAGATCGACATTATTGCCAAGTTACCCTACCCAAGATCTGTGAAGGAGTTGAGAGGATTCCTAGGGCATGCTGGGTTTTATAGAAGATTTGTCAAGGATTTTGCCAAGATCGCACAACCAATGACGAGACTACTTCAAAATGATGTGCCATGGGAGTTCAATGAAGATTGCAAGAAGGCGTTCCATGCCTTGAAGGAGAACTTGATCACAACCCCCATTATCCAACCTCCAGATTGGGGGATGCCTTTTGAATTAATGTGTGATGCCAGTGGTTATACCGTGGGAGCAGTTCTTGGGCAAAAACGTGGAAAGGAAAGCTATGTCATGTATTATGCTTCCAAGACGTTGAACCCCACCCAATGCAATTATGCCACTACGAAGAAAGAGTTGTTGGCTATTGTCTTCGCTTTTGAAAAGTTTAGATCCTATTTGCTTGGAGGTAAGACCATAGTGTACACGGATCACGCGGCGTTGAAGTACTTGTTGAGAAAGAAGGAATCCCAGCCAAGATTGATTAGATGGATCCTTTTGTTGCAGGAATTTGATATAGAGATCAAAGACAAGAGTGGTGCCCAGAACCAAGTTGCCGACCACCTAAGTCGAATCCTCCAGCCTGATGATGGGGTGCCGATCAAGGAGACTTTTTCCGACGGGAACCTGAGTCTTGCCCAAGATGAACCATGATATGCTGATATCATGAATTACTTGGTGACTGGAGAGATACCCTTCGACCTTGGGCGTTATCAAAGGAACAAGCTTAAACATGAGAGTTGTTTCTATATTTGGGACGAGCCATATTTATGGAGGTAATGTGCGGACAAGATCATAAGAAAGTGTGTCGAGGATAAAGAGCAAAAGAGCATTCTTGAGCATTGTCACAACAAGGAATGCGGAGGACATTTTGGGCATCAACAGACTGCAAGGAAGATTTTGGAGTGTGGTTTTTATTGGCCAACATTGTTCAGAGATTGTTATGAGTGGGTCAAGATGTGCGAGAAGGGCCAAAGAGAAGGCAACATCACAAGAAGAAACGAAATGCCCATGATACCGATCTTGCCCGTGGAGGTGTTCGACATATGGGGCATGGATTTTATGGGACCCTTGCCGAGTTCCAAAGGCAACAAGTACATCATATTGGCAGTGGACTATGTTTCGAAGTGGGTAGAGGCTCGTGCTTCTAACAAGGATGATTCTAAGGTGGTTTCCAACTTTTTGAGAACTCAAATTTTCAATAGGTTTGGTGTACCTCGAGCTGTAATTAGTGATCAAGGTTCTCATTTTTGCAACGCAACGGTGACGGCCTTGTTCAAGAAGTATGGAGTTACTCATCATGTGTCAACAGCCTACCACCCACAAGCCAATGGACAAGCGGAATTGTCCAATTAAATAATCAAGACGATCTTGAGAAAGACCGTGGGCACAATAAGGAAGGATTGGAGTATGCGCCTCAATGATGCTTTATGGGCGTATAGGACTGCCTTTAAGACATCTTTTGGCATGTCCCCTTATCGCATGGTCTATGGCAAGAGATGCCACTTGCCCGTGGAGCTGGAACATCGAGCACATTGGGCTGTTGCCCAACTCAACCTCGATTGGAACGAGGCAGGTGAATCAAGGAAGCTCGAGATCCAAGAACACGATGAGATAAGACTCCAAGCCTATGATAATGCTGGCTTATACAAGGAAAGGATGAAGAAGACCCACGATCTTTTGATTAAAGAGAAGGAGTTCCATTTTGGGCAACAAGTGTTGTTGTACCAAATGCAATTTAGGCTTTCTTCGGGTAAGCTCTCGACCAAGTCGGCAGGACCCTATGAAGTACAAGCTCAATTCCCAAATGGAGTTGTTGAAGTCAAGGATCCTAAGAACGGGAAGGTTTTTAAAGTCAATGGCCAGTGCTTGAAGGCCTATCTTGGGCAAGAACAGTTTGTTGAGGGGGAACCATCTAGGTTCCCTGTCGAGGAGGACCTCTGACTTCTAAAGAGGGGGGTGTCGTGCCCAAGACCTTAAACAGGGCGCTATCCAGGAGGCAACCTGGTTAGTATTTTCATTTTTTTTTCGTTAGTTCTTTAATGTTAATCTTTATTTTCATAAAAAGTATTGAAAATCCAAAAACAAATTAGTTAGTTTATGCTTTAGGTATGTTATTCCTTAATATTTTATTTTAAGTCTAATAATAGGAAAGAGTTTGTTTCCGGAGTGTATTTGTGTTTTGAAGTGTGCAGGAGATGTTGAGCAAGATGCAAGTTGTAGATCAGGAACCAAGATGGAGAAGAAAGCAGGGTATCGAGCAAAGGACGTGGGCAAAAACCAAGTTGTTGGTCAAAGACTTTCCGAGGTGGTTACTGTTGCCCTTAAAAACAGCACCCTATATACCTATTACATCACGTCTCCGCCACCCCCACTACTAATTTGAATTTCAACTCTGCAACTTCTCATTTTCTCTCTTTTCTCTTTCCATCAAAACCTCTAAACTCTTACTATGGTGTCCACTCGCCCAAGAAACAGAAAACTCAACAAAATCCCCACTGGAACCAACATCGACCTCACCACCGACAATACCGCCACCACCACCACGAAACCTAAAACCACCACCAAAAGGAAACTTCCCATGGAACCCGCTAAACCCTCTGTTGACCAAAACCCTTCCGTCACCATCGGGTCAAGCGTGCCCAAAAGCCCGCCGGTCGACACCGCACTCATGATGAGCGACGATAACCCAAGTCTGATAGACGAAGTGGCAAAGCAGCTGGAGGAGGAGACTCAATCGAAGCCCGTGTTTGAGGAGGAAGATCTGGAAGAAGAATCAGAGGAGGAAGAAGACGATGGGGATGAAGACGATAAGGATGGTGAAGGGAAAGGCGACAATGTGGACGACGAAGAAAATAAGGAAGAAGACCTAGATGAGGCTATAGAAGAAGTGGTTGCAGGGCTGGCGGCGGAGGCGAAGACCAAGGCCAAGGAAAGGCTGACGATGAAGAGTGGTCGGACTGCCATGAAGCGCCCTCACGATGGTGAAGACACGCCGGTGAAGAAGCACAAATCTGATGCTTCGGATACCGGGTCTGTCCAGCCGTCGATCTCGAGGGGGACAGCTATCGAAACTCCGTCGAGGGTTAGTGAGGAAGAAGCAGGGGATGATGTTGAGGAAGAAGAGGATGATGACCAGTCTACTTCAGCTAGTGGCCGCAACAGGAAGAAGAAGAAGGGTGCTACGGTGGTGATGTGTAGGAAGCCTAGGGATTGGAAGGTGACAGCACCTAAGGTTCTCGACTTCAAACTATACGAGAACCTGGGTGTTGCCCAAGAGGTTAGAAAGCTGTTTGAGGGGATAAGCTGGGGTCAGTTTTTGGAGTGGCCTGTGGAGGTCTATGAGGAACAAGTTAAGGAAGTGTACAACACGGCGGCAGTAACAAGTGATCCCGAGACTGGGGTGAGCATGATCTCCTTCTCACTGTTGGGCGAAAAGTACGATTTCCAAGTGAGTGCTCTGAACCAGATCCTGGGGATGGTGAGTTTGAGGGACTTGGCCAAGAAAGAATTCATGGAGGCCAAGAGAATGGTACCATCCCCGGGCGATGTAGCTACCAGGAGCAGTGGAAGGATATCGGCATTGGAGCACCATACAACGGGGCCAACAATAAGGGAACTGAGTTGAAGACTCATGCCCTGAGGCTTTGCCATCGCATTCTCGCCTACAACTTGTACGGCAAGAACGATAGTGGCAACAGCCTGAGCAACAAGGAGAGGTATCTGTTGTGGTGTATGCACACCAAGACTAAGGTCAACTTCGCGGCCTTCCTTGGTGAGCAGCTCAAGACGGTGCTGGCAAAGCAGGCTTTGGGATGTACGTGTGGACACTTTGTGACGGCTTTTGCGAAGGGAGTTGGTGTCTACGATGAGATGAAGGGGAAGCCATTGATGGTGGTCAATAAGTTGAGAGAAGCTGCCTTGAAGAAGATGAACGACATTAAGTTGAGGAATGGCAGATACGTGTTCATCGACTACGGCAGGACAAAATCCACCAGGAGACCACCCTTGGGCAAGAAGGAGGAGGAAAGCACCAGTGCAGCGGTGCTGCCCAACAATGAGGTCGAGACCAGACTAGCCAACATGGAGAAGATGTTGACAGAGATCAGGATGCCCAGCTGGCATTCTTTGCACACCAAGGATTCAGGTACCCCCCTGAATCTTCTCTTTGATTTTATGTTCCTCCCATTTTTATGTTAGTATAAGTTTTTTTTTATTTTGTTTTTATGTTTTTTGTGTTTTATTTTTGTGTCGTGTCTTGTGGGTCGAGAAGGTACACTTACTGCCTTCACCCACAATTTGCCTAGCAAATTGTGTGGTGAAGGCCTTAGAATTTCCTTCTTGGCTTAGTCAGTAAATAATTGTTGAGTCAGTTTTTGTTTTGTGTTTGTAGTTGCCCAACATTGTACCCACTTTGCCTAAGGCAAAGTGTGTGGGTGTTGGGAAGTTGGTCAGTGTTGTGTTTTTAAAGTTTATTTTAGTTGTTGATCAGCATGTGGCAAGATAAGTTAGAATAAGTATGTTGATGTAGATGATGCCGAATGTAGATAGGTAGGACGAAATGCGATATTGGGCATGAACTGTGAGGTTTTTGAGCTTTAAATGCTATATACATATGAAGCATTATTCTTTCTTGTGTGATAAAGACCAGTTGACACTTGTTGATCTAGAACTTGCCTGCATTTCTTAATTAAAACTTCGTGTGACTTAGTTGAATTACTTAGATGAATTAGGCGTTTTTGTTCAAATTAGCCCATGGCCAAAATTTCCCACCTTGACATTTACCCTTTGTTTAGCCCCTTTGAGCTTGATGATAATTCTTTCAAATCACTTATAGTAGCCTGAATTTATAAGCCGTTCCGGTCAAGAACTCAGGTCTAGAAGAATGAGGGATGAAAGGGAAATGTTGGGTAGCACTTGCTGGGCGATATCCTTTAAAAAAAAGAAAAAAAAGAAAAAGAGAAAAAAAAAGTCCAGAAAAAATTATAAGTGTGCTAGGGTGAAGTGATTATGAGGAGTGAGTAATTGAGGGCAATCTATTGCTCAAGAATCGAGTTCTTGACTTAGCCAGTTCCTATACATTCCTTACCTTTTACCTTAAACCACGTTACAACCCAATAAAGACCTAAGGATAAGTAATTTTTTATTTTGTTCAAAGAAGTGGAGATGTAGAAGGCATGCAAACCTATGGAAAAACATTGTTGATTTTGGTCGAGAGCGTATACATTTAACCATATACACTTGAGAGTTGAGTGCTGGTGAGGATACCCTTGTTGCCCAATAACTCTATCATGACCTGTTTGATGGCAATATTTGCTTACATATTCTATTTGGACTAACATGTTGTTGTGCTGATCTTTTGAGTCTGTGTTTTTGTTTTGTCTTTTCTGTGTTTGAGTCTTGGGTAGAGTTGCAACCGTACACTTGAGGGCAAGTGTAATTCAAGTGTGTGGGTGTGATGAACCCATATTTGTGTCCATCTTTTCTTGTATTTTTCTTGTATTTTTAGTCTTTATCGAGTCAAAGTGTGTCTAGGAGGACACAAAGTCGAGAGATGGTGTGCAGGAAAGAACAGGTGGGATGTTGGGCAAATTCGGTGGAAAATCTGTTGTTGAGATGCTGAAATGGCGATACGATGCAAATGGGCATAGGGCTGGAGGGTTTGTAACTGGGCAACAACGTTTTACATGCTCTACAAGTCAGGAAGTACCTCTTCATATCCTTGAAGCCAACAGACAGAGTACCCGGAGGAGCCAGGATCTTGGGCAACACAGGAAGCAATCCAGGATGCAGACATCGAGGGGAAGAAGCGAGTCGGACCAGTAGCAGATTTCTTTTCCTTCAAGGAAGATGATAAGGATCGAATATTTCTTTCCTTATCCTAGCCGTACCTAATCAAAGAAGATATCTACCAAGCAAGGAAAGAGAATCGTGGCTGTATGGATGAGAGAGACGGCGGATGTGATATGCATGGGAAAAATCCTTCACCAACAAGGAAACTATCTCAACCCTAATCCCTTCGCCTATATATATGGCCGACTCCATTATGTAATGTGTGTCGTTTTTATTCAAGTTCATAGCTAGTTCTGCATTCTTAGTTTGAGAGAAAGTGAGGAAGAAAAGTCCTACGGGCAATTTACTTTTTCGTTCATTTTATATTTTCTGCAATAGTTTAGTTGTTGGCTTGAAGCCAAGACCTTGGTTGCTGACTTATGCTTTTGGGCAGCAATCCGTTTCCAGTTTATGATAAGTATGTTTTCCCTTGTTTATTTTGCGTTCTTATTTAATATTATGTCTAGCTAAATTTATCGTTTGGGTCGAAGATGAAGTGATCGTAAATTACTCGTTTTAAACTCGTGAGGTCTAATTGTGTTAGTTCGTTAATTGATTTTGTTCCCGAAACACTTAGGAATAATACTAGACTTAATTTATATTGACGTATGATTGATTACCATCTAGATATTGATATTAAGTCATTAACAGGAATTTGGCTTTAACTCGAGAGTGTCTTTCGTGCCCAAGAAGATAAAGAGTGTTGGAGAGCAGTCGGTAGTGACCTACCTCTTGGCTGTCTTGGGTCTGTTTATTCTTATAGCCTTTTGGGCAACATCATTACTGAGGTGTCTTCGTGACTTTGTTGATCAAGAGAGGAGATCTTGCCTTCTGGTCAAGATCTGTAAAATTGGATAAACATAGGCTAAGTGTGTTTATATCGTGACTTCGTGACCTTTAGGGTATAAACTAATCTTTGTCTTAAACCAATTGATGAGATCAATTAATTGAATATCTTTGCACAAATGAACGAATGATGAGTAATTAGGATCATGGATTCAAAACTCAATCTAAACTCTTTTGTTATTTGATATTTTTACTTGTTGAGTTACATGATACATTGCAGTCAAAATCCCTTTTGTTGAGTTCGATTTGAAGAGCAGATCTACGCCAAGTCCCTTAGGATCGACCCCACTTGCCATTAACTACTACCTTGTTGGGCAAGAGGTGTTTATAAATTTATTTATGCGAAGAGTGTAACGACAGCGCTTCGTCATTAGCCCTGGCTGCTGACCTCGATTTTCTGCAATCCAAAAGAAGCAGCCTACCTCTTGCCCCTTTGTCAATGATTCTGGGCCAAAAAGTCTTGCTGGTGGTAGTGCCCTCACTTCTAAATGTCATTCAAATCTTGCATCATTGCCCAAGCTCCTCATCCTTTTATGTCAAGGTATTTGCCATCGACTTCTCCTTCTTTGGACACAACAGTGGACACGAACACGGTTGCCCTAAATTCCTACAATCATGACCAACAAAACACCTCTTACAAGGAACAACACTACTTCCTAGGATTAGCACTTAAATAAAATTACTTAAAAGAAATTATGGAAAAAAATTAAACATAAAAAATTTAAAAACATACCAGGTTGCCTCCTGGTCAGCACCCTATTTTACGTCTTGGGCACGACGTAGGTTTGCTCGATTAGTATTGCTCATGGTCAAGGAGATCTAGAGCCTCCTTTTGATCAGCATCGAGCCCATAGTAGGAATTATTTTCCGTGATGATTCGGTTGCGAGCTTTCTTCGTCTTCTTCTTGTAGGGCCATGCTTGCAATCCGAATTTCTTTCCAAAACAACAACAGTTTTTCTCGACCAAGATCTTATTAATAAAGGGCAAAGGCTTTGTACGATCTTTCTTCTGATGATCAATGCACACTCTCTATCTCTTTTGGAACTTTGCCTTCATCTCATTCTCTTCGTTCTCGATCACTTGTATACCCAACTTCTTCATAGCTTGGTCGAGCCACTCCATTCCTAAGGGTCTCTCACCCTCATGGTTGATTTCAAATTCATCATCTTGAGTATATTGCTCAACATCCATGCTTTTAATCATCTTGAAGTAAGAAGGTAACTTCATTTTATGTTGCCCGTCAACCTCAACACTCAAGTAGTTGACCGCTTGGACAATCTTTAAATCATCTTCTTGGGCATGGCCCTCAGTTCTACCTTCTTCAACAAGTTCATTATTACCCGTCTGTTGCCCAAGCTCTTCTGTAGTTACATCAATAGTGCCAATGCTCTTGACCATCTCAACATTATGGGATTACCTATGTGTGTTGTAGGCATCAAAAGTAACCACTTCGCCTATGACCGCACATGTTAACTTGCCCGTCTCACAATCAATCTTGGTCCTAGTAGTCTTCAAGATTGGTCGCCCCAAGAGCATTACCGGTACCTCAGTCGAGGCTTTGCCTGTATCCAAGACATAAAAATCAGCCAGAAATATGAGGTCTCCAAACTTGACCAATACGTCCTTCAAAAGTCCCTCGGGCCATACTGTCGATGAATCTGTCAATTGGATCGCAACTCGAGTGGGGGATAATGATCCGATCATATCTCATCATACATTAACTTGGGCATAACATTGATGGAGGCGCCCAAATTAAGCATCGCTTATGGAATTTATGTGGTTCCAATTGTGCATAATATAGAGAACATGCCCGGATCTTTGCATTGTATGGGCAAGTTTGGATACATTATGGCTGATACATTCACCCTCATATAGAATCTGCATCGTTGGGGTACATTGTCTTCTTAGTGCATAACTCTCTCAAGAACATAGCACATTTGGGAATGGACCTTAAAGTAGTGCACAAAGGAAGGTTGATTTTCACTTTTCTAAAAATATTGAGCATATTGGCCATCTCTTGCTTCTCTCTGTCTCGGGCAAATCTCTTTGGATAAGGTACAGATGGACCATTAGGCTTGGAACTGGTCCTGTTGGCCAATAGCCTTGCTTTTCTTTCAGCTTTCAAAGACTCAAACAAGATGGTGCCATCTCTTTTTGCCTTGAGTTCATTATATAATTCCTCCGTGTCAGCTGAACCCATGCTCACTTCCTCAAGTTCATTAATCTCAACTTGCCCAGGAAGTTTCCCATTTTTATATTTCACCAACTTTGTTATGACTTGGAAGATATGTGATAGTTGAGCACTGATGTTGGCCGTGTTGTCCCTGGTCTTGATCTGGAAACACTCAAAGTCTTTACGTAGCTTCTGATTCTCTTAGGTAATTCTGTCAATGGTTTTCTTGAGTGGTGCCTTGGGCACTAGTTCAGGTAATGTCCTTCCACTCCTCATGGTCACAGTATTGGCCTGCTCCTTATTGATCTCCACTTGGGCAGGAAGTCGCCCACTCTTTTCTTCAACAAGCTTAGACAATGTTTGAGTAATGTGACTTAGTTGAGCTTGAAAGTTGTTAGATGTTCCTCGACTTTTAATTTGAAAGTTCTCAAAATCCTTCCGGAAGTGATCCATGGTGTCCTTCATAAATTCCCCTCTGTTCTGGTCATGATGGGGAGGAACATATGGTTCCTGCTGTTGGGCAGGTTGCTGAGGTTGCTGATGTGGATGTGTCACTTGGTAATGGTTATTGTCATATCTCATATTCTCATTCTGGTGGTATCTGGTGGTTCACTTCGAGTTTTTAGCTCGGGCATAAACCGTACTCAAACCTTGAAGATTAACTTTCTTAAAACCAATTCCCTGCCAACGGCGCCAATTTGTCGAAGCTATCGTCTGTACTTCACGCAAATAAAATTTATAACTCATATGCCCACAGCAGTAGGCGGTAGCCAGCGGTTAGCAGGGTCGAACTCCAATATTGTCTGAGTCACACGGATGGGACCATTTTCGATAGTCTCCCACATACTGTGATGTCTAGCAGTCAGTGCAATCTTCAGGCGAAACTTCCACATTGAGTAGTCATCCATGGAGAACTCCGGTAAGCTTCCAAGCAACGTCGAGTTCATGTTTCCAGCACACCAAAAGAGACAAATAAGAAATTATGTTGTAGAATGCACTAAAGGTTTTCAAAAAAGATGTGTTCACTTGACCATTGAAAAATCTACATGACTCACACCTTATAAACCAGAGTCAGCAGTCTTTTGAACCACTGCTCTGATACCACTTGATGGTCCCTATAACGAGTATCTTGACGTCCTACATCCACGACTTCCTTTTCAGGGAAGTAATCCACTAAATAAGCTTATGTGTGCTTAACAAACGTTCCACTTGGTTTGTAGGTATGACGAAGCTATCGTTTGCACTTCGCGCAAATAAATTTTATAATTGCTATGCCTAGTAGGTGGTAGCCAGCGGTAAGCAGGGTCGAACCTAAGGGAATTGGTGTAGTTTTTCTTCTACGTAACTGGTGTTGTAAAATTGGGTTTTGGTTTGGACTGCACTCGTCTTGGTCAACAAGTATTGAAACTAACACTGAAAACTAAACAAGAACTTGATCAATAATAAAAGATACCTGGATTGGGATCAAATCATTGAATATAAACACTCGCTCGGTCATTGGTGCAAAGGTTTTGGTCACATGCAATTACTATTCGATTTCCAAGTAGATAAATTCTAGCCCTGTAGTCACGAAGTCACGACTAGAATACTCTACTCTTCATCTATCCTTTTAACTTAGATTATGCCAGAGACACTCTAGACAAAACCTCTTCCCTGATCAAGACAACCACGAAGACTCTTTAGCAACTATCTTTCCCAAGAAGTATTAGGAACGTTTTGACCCAAATCAGCCAAGAGATGCCCAAGACATCGACTACTCTCCAATACTCGTTATACTTTTCAGGCACAAGAGACTCTCTATGTGAACTCCCGATTTCTATTTGTACTTTTATCTTGCCCAAACAATTAACGGCCTATTAACTACTCAAGTTCACTAAAAGCATTGGTCAACAAACCTAGTATTTCGGGAATAAAAGCATGCAAGTATTTAACTCAAATTAGACCTCACGAGTGTTTCGGTTGATGCTCAAGTCATCTCACCAATCTAGGCTTAGGAATTTAGCTAGACATAATATAAATTGAAATAAACACAAAATATATAAAGGAAAACATACTTGGAATGAAATCTGAAATATGAACTGTACTCCAGCAAAACAAAAAACGTCTTAGCCAAGATTGCCAGCAGAAAGTGTAATACCCCTATTTTCTGAGTCTTAATTAATCGTTCTAATTATACTTAAGAGTGCCTAAGTGCTTATTAAATTTGTTTATATGTGATTATGTGCGAATATTTGTGATAAAAATTTTCGAGAAATAAAATTTCTCGTGAAATTACCAAAATGCCCCTGAAGGGGAAAACGTAATTTTCTCATTTCGGTGATTCGAAACAAAGATGTGAAGAGTTATATGAGCTTAAGAATGAGAAATAAACCATGAGTTCGAATTTCAGAGAATTCTGAAATGGTTGACTTTTTCATGAATAGTAACTTTGACCGAAAAGTCAACTCTTCGTCGACGGACTCTGAATTCAGTCTAATTAGTGTTATTAGAATCTACAATTTATTTTAAGACCAATGATACAAGTTTGAGAATTTTCTGAGTGTATTTGAGTCGAGTTTGAAATTTTGTTTTCGATGAAAGCTAATATGAATAGTAACTTTTTACGTTTTCTTCGTTATTCGGAATTTGCCCCGAAAGTTGGGTTCTTCCGAATCTAAATATTATTTTATGACTAATGAGACAAGTTAGAGAGAAATCCGAGGTCTAAAAAGTGTCGAAAAGAGAGATTTAAGTTGGTGAGGATTAATGATTAAAGTGGGGATATTTTGCACCGGAAAACTTTTCTTTCCGGTGATTTTTATCGCGATTTTAACTTTGGGTGCAGCACTCTCTCTCCTTAAATTTCCTCCCCCACTCTCACTCTCATCTCACTCTCCCTCACTCTCTCAATCTCTCGACAACTCTCTCTCACTCTACGTGCGCTTTCTCTCTATCTCTTTCTCTCTCTCTTTCTCTCTCATCTCTCTCACACAACCCACATACAAACACGCCCAAGCCTCCATGGATGCAGCTGGTTTGGAGCTCAAAAATCACATGGAAATCAAGCCAAAATCATCAATCTTTTGGATTCAAGTAAGGATTCTTGATCCTTACAACATAGTGATCAAATTAAGATCAATAAATCCTTCTTTTCCTCTCCTTATGATCGACTATTTAGTGTTCTTGAGAGGAGATTTTGATCTTCAAATTTTCAAGTATGAATCCTTGTTCTTGCATGAATTCCATGCATGAAATTAAGAGAGAAAAACCTATGATCAATTTGTTTTCTTGTTGCCGAAAATTTCAAAGGAAATTAGCGGTTTCCATGCCTTAATCTTGAGCATGAATTTTATGATTTATTTGAGTCTTATAAATTATTCTAAGTGTGTGTGTATGATCAATTGAAGAAAATGAATTCATATGCATGTAGATCATGAATATTTCGATGGACATGAGCAAGAAAAATTGGGAGTTTTCATGCTATGTTTTTTATGACTAAATTGATGAAGTTTATGATGAATTTGAGTAGTTTGATGCATGATTGAATGATCAATTTAAGAGCATGAGTTTGATTCCTCCTTTGTTGGAAAATTTCGAAGGTTTATATAAGTAAGAAATTGTGGTTTGGATGATCTTGAGTTCTAGTTGTTAAATTGATGATCGATTAATCAAATTGAGTATATATTGAGCCTATGTTTAAGAAGAATCGAAGAGATAAATTGAAATGCTTAAAAATTTGAAAAATTCGAAGGTTTTATGGTTGAGAAATATGATTTTTGATGTTCATGTGTCTTAATTGATAAATTGATGAGGGATTAACAAAAATTAAATTTTTTAAGCATATTGGGATGTCGAATCGTTGAATTCGGAACCCTACGGCAAAATCCCCAAAAATATCGATGGTTTATGCCTAAAAATTAGGATTTTTGAAGTTTGATGTTTTTTGTCAAAATTGATTGGGAAATCGATCAATTAGAAATTTTCTAAGTATATTAGAGCCTCAAATTTTTGAATTCAGATGAGTTATACCCAAATTCATAAAAATTCGAAACTTAGTGAAATTTTGAAATTAGAAATTTTTTATTTTTCACCATGTTTGGATCAATTGATGTTAAATCTATGAAATTAGATTTATTCTAAGTATGATAGAACTTGAAAATGATGAAAAAGATCAAGTATAAGAAAGTTTGGTAAGTGCAGAAAATTTAAAGAAGAAATCGAGAAAATTTTGATGAGTTAATGATGGAATTGCTGATCCTAAGATGAAACTGAAGTTAATAAAAGTTGAAATTCATGAATTAAGATGAAGTCGAGTAAATTGACGAGTTAATTGAGCTTAGATAATTAAATTGAGCAGGTTAGAACTTGAATGGAGTAAAAACAAACCCTTATACATGAGATTGAGTAAAGGTCGAGCTTTTAAGAAAATTTAATTTAGGAGTTTTTGATTTACGAGTCGAAAGTTGGAATTGATTGAATAATTGTTCAATTAGATTTATTTTAAGCTAATTGTAAAAGTTTGAGAATATTTGGAGCATGTGCACGTTTTTCAAGACAATAGTGTCTTACTTTATTCCGAGAATTCTTGAATGAGGTTTCGAATTTCAATTTCGATTCCATATTTGAATTCATTGAATTTTTATAAGACAAATAAAACTATTTCCATTCAAAACCGAAAACTTTTGTTTTCAATTTAAAAATTTGAGCAGTATCGAGTCAGTATGAGATAGTGTTTTGAGTCTTGAATGAGTTTCTGAGTTGGGAATTGAGCTTGCATGAATAAATGAGAATTTCTAGATTTTTTTTAGAATATTTTAAGAAGTTTGGAAAAATTTTCTATTTCCGACTATTTATTGAAGTCAGTCGTTTACCTATACGTGAATACTTAATTTGTGATGTGATGACTTGAATGTGAATGAATTGTGTTTAAAGTGATCGAGATTTAATCTCGTAATTTTCTGAAGTCATTTGATGTGTGAAATCAAGAAACTCCGAGTTTATGTAATGAATAGTGATTTCTCGATTTTGATTATTTAAATTAGTTTCAATTTGTCTGTTGTACCAAGTTTGTTGAAGTATGAATATTCGAGTTTGAGAAAAGTATGAATTTTCGAGTTTGAGGAAAGTCTGTTGGTATAATACTTGAGTAGAGTCAAGAGTCGAGAAATTCGATTAGTCGAGCCGAAAAAAGTTAGAAATCCCAAATCAAGTAGAAATCTGAGTAATCGAGTTTAGCATTCGTTTTCATTCGAGAAATAGAACTTGTCTTTATAAGAATGTTATCCTTGAAGGAACGAGTGAAGTTCAATAGTAAGAAATGAATGGAGTCCAGAAGTAAGGAGCGAGAAGAAAAGAGGTATTCCGAGCAAGCCACCGGATGACAGGTAAGCTTGCTAACCAAAACAAATCGATGAATGTGATTACTATTATCATATTATGTGAATTTTTAAATTAATTGACTTTTCAATGTTTGAGTTTTTATGTATGTTGCCATCTACTTGAGGAGAACGAATTTGGTCCTGTGTGAGGCAGGATTTCTGTGTATAGAGGTGATCGCGTGCTTTCCTTTGGGTGAGCCGGTCACGGTGTTTGAGAAGAAGGCCTACTTCTCGACACCCATATTTGATTGTAGAACTGGTACATACATGAGTTTTATATTCTTGTCTGCGCAGACATTTTCAAAAGTCAAACGATTTTTCTTGCATGCACAAGTTAACTGTTTTATTACTCTAACACTTGTGATGCAGCAAGAAAGGCAGGTTTAATTTATAGCTCTATCGAGCAAACTTTAAATTTATTTTGGCATGTGTTCACTGAGTACGAAGTACTCAGCTCTGCATGTTATTTCTAAAACGTGCAGGTTAGCTCCGATGATGATGGTGCAGTGTGCTTGGCGGCATTCGTTGTTTTCGAGTCAAGTTTTGTTTAAGCTTGGGTTATATGTATTCATACATATAACTTGGGACCTAATGTAATCCTCCGCTGCAACAACAATATTTAATCATGTTTTCATTTCTTTCAACTCTGATATTTAATTAATGAGTTTCGTGTTCGACACTTTATTTTTATTTCCTCTCAACTCTTAATTAATAAACCTATTTCATTGAGTTTTGAAATGGGTTATTGAAAGCAAGTTAATTAAATGTTATCGCTTTCAATAGAGACTCCCTTGTACATGAGCATGTTTTTTTGTTTATTTTCCATTGTTTCACCCTCACTGGCCAATGGTTTCTAGTCGTTTCATACATTAGAAATCGGGCAATGACAGAAAGTAGTGTAAAAAAGTAAAGGGTGTTGCCCGTATGACCTATCTACTCCTTCCAGCACTCCAAATAAATTTTCAGAACGAAAAACTTATCTAAAGAATGAGAATCAGCCATATGTATAGGCAGGAATTAGGGTTGAAGTTGGTTTCCTTATGGGCTTGAACTTCTTCCCTTGTTAGACCTCATTTCCTTGTTAGGATTTGGATTGACTTTCCTTCTCCATGGTGGATTTGGTGCTGATCGGAATCTGGTAGGATAAGGAAGGAAATCTTTCATCCTTATCCTCTTCTTTTGAGAGAAAGTCACGCCCACTGTCCACGGCCATGTTCCTTCCATCTTGATCACGACAGTGTCTGCCTTGCCCATGATGCATGCAATTCTGGGTACTCTACTGCTTTGGCCAAAATAATATGGGAAGGTATTCCTTCACCTGTAGCTTGCTCAAGATACGCCTCTTCATTCCCAGCTATAGACTTCAGCCCTATGCCCATTTGCATCGTATCGTTGCCCAACGTCGTAAAAGCAGTTTTCTGCCAGATTATGCCCACAATTGCATCTGTTCGGCCTTGTACCCACTTCTTCCAACTTGTGTCCTCCTAGACATAAAAAGACTCAAAAACGACACACAAGACACAACAAAAAGATATGAAAAATGAACACAATTATGGGTTAATCAGGGTACCAAGCAACCTAACATGTTCGATTACGGATTCGAACAAAACCTTGCAACACTTTTGTGGGCAAGTGTACAGCCTAGTCTTGGATTGCAGGTTCTAAGGGACCTAGTCTTAGATTGCGGGTTCTAAGGGACTTAGTCTTTGATTACGGGTTCAAAGGACCTAGTCTTTGATTGCAGGTTCAAAAGGACCTAGTGTCTTCGATTGTGGGTTCAAAGACAGGCCTGAGATTTGGGGGTTGGGGTTTTTCCAACTATGAAGCCTTCTACACGAAGAGTGGTGGTATGCTACTGCTGCTTTTCTTCACCCTGCACGATTCTATCAGCGTCTTACTCTCTTCTCTCTCTTTGCGCTCTCTCAGTACTCTCCCACAAGCTTTGATGTGGAGACCTCTATTTATAAAAGGGAGATATAATTAGCCGTTGGAAAGAGCCGTTTGATCTCTGCCAAAAGAATGGCACTCCACCTACTTTACTGGAAACTTTCCTAAAATGGCAACTACGACCTTTGCTTTTTGCGCGTCTTTGTTGTCAGTCCATTTATAGAAAGTTCTTCAACTGACTTGTGCTTCTGAGTAGATTTGAATT
Organism: Schizonepeta tenuifolia; assembly: GCA_029490685.1. Classification (NCBI taxonomy): domain Eukaryota; kingdom Viridiplantae; phylum Streptophyta; class Magnoliopsida; order Lamiales; family Lamiaceae; genus Schizonepeta; species Schizonepeta tenuifolia. The sequence continues at coordinate 3,780,093 of JANLIY010000008.1, forward strand.
TATACTTCAACTCTTCTGCCTTCAATGTCTTCAAAGTCTTCTCTTCTTTACTTTGTGACGTCTGACTTCGACACAACTTCTCTTCACGCTTAAGCTGCATGGGTCAGTTGAGGAGTCAACTGAGTTGCTGTCCAACTCCTTCGAGGTCTCCACGTTCGTTGTCTGGATCTGTAACTCTAACTTGCAGATCTCGCATCCTCTCTGCCTCTTTTTCCCTCCTTGTCTGTGCTTATAGCCTCCTTGCTAGTTTCTTGATCTCAGAATACTACCAAAGATGCCCACGAGGTGTACCTGCATGGCCACGACCAAGCATACACATGAGCTAAAGAGGTTAGCTTAAACAAAATGAGATTATTACTGGCAAACGTATATCCTCGGCAATGGCACCAATTTTGACGATGCCCGGATTCGTTGTCGGGAACCCGGATGTGTCAAAATACTATTTATAATTCCTGATGCCCACCACTAAGTATAGTAATGGTAAGTATTTAGGGTCGAACCCAAGGGAGGTAGGCTGTGATGACCTCGATGTCACTGGACATGAGTGGGGTTTTGGTTTGGGACACTCTTAGTATAAACTAGAAGCAAGACTGAAATAAAATACTAAATACATCAGATATGAAGGGCATGCTTGAGTCGGTCTTGACTTGGTTCGATGTGTGTGTGAGTGTGGTTGGATTTTAGGCTCTTGAATAGTCACTACATGAGCACGTCTCTTGGTTATAGGGTCTCGACACTCACGCCTCTTTACTGTCAGCATGTCACGCACGTGAGCATTTCAACCCCAACACTTTCTTTTAGTATCGAGCCCTTTATGTCGGCAGCCTTTGGATCTAGAAGGCCTAAGATGGCTATAAGCATAGCTTGCGCCATACACCACACTCCAGTGCCCGCAACACGACCGGAGGTAAGGGAGAACCCCTAAACCTTTTCCCAGTATTGTGAGGGATTTTGCCTCCGTCGCTCCTCCGTTGGCCATCGCAGGAGATATGGAGGCTTCACCGCTTTGGAATCAAGCCCAGCACGTCGGGAACGTGTCCAGCAGCTCTTCGGCGAGCTTTCGGCCTCACCTTTCTCACACACAACACTCACATTTCACCACATCTCAACCAACCCATGCACAAACAACTTATCTAGACATAAAGATAAAGAAATAAGCAAAGAAGGAAATAAACAAAAGCATCATTAACATTAAAACTAGAAATAAGTGTTTGCCTCACAGAGGTCTTGACAGCCAAAATGTAAAGAGTGATATTGTTTGTACTGAAAAACTAAAAGTGCAGATAGAGAGAGAGTAGTGTGTGTTGGTGTTCTAGCTATTCTTCATTGGTGGCAGATGATTCGAGTAAAGGAGAGGGATGGCTTATATATGGCGGCTCCCAAAGTTGGTAGTTGAAATTTAGGTCTTTCAAATCCGCCCTTTAATCGATGATTGAAGTCTGACATCCCTTTGGTTGGTCAGCCCTTCACTTTCAGTCCCTTGTCCTTGCTTTCATCCCATTGGTCGATGTTGTTGCTGCTGCTGTTGGAGGCTACCGTTGAAGATATTGTGGCCCTGAGTTTAAGCTTTCTATTTCCGACAAAGTTCTGACTTTTAGCGCACGGAGTCTTCGTGGCTTTGCCGTCTGTCGTCGTGATCACCATCAAATTCCTTGGGACCTCCAATGCCCTGCTATATTCCATCCTCTTGTATGCCCTTTATCCGCTCCATTGTACCCATTTGCAGGAATCCTGTGCCCCTGCATACCAGTGTGTCCTCCCAGATACAAAAGACCCAAAACTAAAGAAGAAAAGACTCGATCTAGACTTTTACGAACACTAAAACGAGCCCGAAAATAGGGTTCATCATACCCACACACTTAACTCATACTTGTCCTCAAGTATGTGGTCAGATTTACCCTAAGGAAAAGACACAAAAGACAACAACAGACACGAAACAAAATCAGCATGAAAAAGAAAAACAAGGACGCAACAACATGTTCATTCATCAAGGCAAATAAATAGCTTAAAATTAGGTAAGCAACATAAGATTCACTCCCTCACAGCACATCTCGTGTATGCATGGTTGATTGTTTACGCTCAAATCATTCTCAATCTTGACCATGCTATAGGTTTGTCTACTGGCTCATAACTTCTTCATTCATTAAGAACTAGAGTGCTTTCAGATTATCAATAGGACTTAGCAGGTTGTAATGGGGCTTTAGGCAGGTTAGATCATTTAAGTAGTGGCGAAGGTCATTATAAGCTTCATGGAGGCCTCCAGGATCCTACTTCTGACTAGACTCTTTGTATTACAGGCCTTAGCACACCTTCTGCTTCTTTTAATTTCTTTCTTTTCTTTTCTTTTCTATCCCCCTTTTTCATAAGTAACCACCCTTATATAAATTTTAGGATTTCTTTGCCTTAAGCACTAGGGTAATTGTTCTTCTTTTTCAGCTGACGACCCCTTTTTTCTTTTTTTTTCTTCCAGTGATCTCTAAGCCTACTATAATGACCATGATATCTCCGGGCTCTTTATCAAATAAATTCAAATGAATTGTTTAACTCAAACTGGACTAACAAAGGGACATACTATTTTCAGGGAAGGGATGTTTTAGCTAAGTAGGCTCATAGAAAGAAATGACTATATCATTTAATCATCAGCACCTATGGTCATAAAAGCTTATAGAGCCAAGTAGACAAATTCTAGCAGAATCCTAGATGAGAATGCATATTCACAGAAGAAAGGAATACTGCCGAGATCATGATATAGCATGCAGAGCCCAAAATCTCATAGGTTTATGTTACATACCCATTCATCGTCCCTATTCACCTAAGCCCATAGAATGAACACAAAATCAAACAAAGAAGAAAAACAAAAAGAAACAAGTTCATGCTGATCAAAGCAAACACAGAAAAGACACACAAACCAACATACCCACACACTTTGCTGCAAGCAAAGTGGTGGAATCCAAAAGACTCAAACATATATACAGACTCAACAAAAAGAAAAATAAACCTAAACTACTAAAAATTTTTAAAAAAATGGGAGGACACAAACTAGGGAGCAGGCTGCTCCCCAGGGTACCTGGCTTCCTGCCTCTCATTGAACTCCTTGAGGGCACGGAGGATCTCCTTGAGTATGTAATTGTTGGCTCCAACGACAGTCTCCACCTCCTGGATGCGGTTCAATATCTTCTGGCCCATTGCAGCAGTCATCGGGCCCTCCACAACAACTTCCTTGGTCTTGGGATAGGTAAACTTGTACATCCCTCCTTCTCCAACTTTGATGTCTTGGATCCTCTGGAAGCGTCCTAAATCCAGCAGCTCATCCGGGACAGCCTCCATCTTCTCCTCATTCACTAGCCGCATGCTCTTGGCCAATTCAATGATGAATTGGCCGAGCATTATCTTGCTCATGATGGTTTTGTTGATCTTCTGCAGCTATGTAATCACCAGGGACCCAGAGTTGACCCTCCGCTTGGTCTCCATGCACCATAACAAGTACAACTCCTTCTGAGTGATGGAGTTGCTAGCATTATCCTTCCCATAGAAACTGTAGGCAACATTTTTATACTCCTCTTGTTGTAAATCCTACACATCCGCCATCTTAACAGCCTGGTTGGTCTCATTCACCAACAAACTCATTTTCTACCCCTTTATCTTGAAGTAAAAACAAGCAGTCGTCAACGCCACCGAAGTCGGAGTCTTCATCGCCATGGTCCTCAAGAACTCTCTTGCTAAATCCCCATACACCTTCCCCCTCCAAGTCAGAAAGGGGCTCCACCCAATGTTCTTGAAGTAGTGTTCATGTCCTTCCATACCCCCAATTCCTCCATGGATTTGATATCCACAGTCTTAGGCATCAGGACTAGCTTGAAGGGTGGAGGTCTTGTTCCCACATCTCTCTGTGGAAGTTTGGAGGAGGAAGGGGTTGCCAGAATGCTCTAGGCCTTTTTCTTCTTGGTCACCGTCTTCGCCTTGGAGGCCTTCGACGACTTCACTGGATCTTGAGAGGCCATGGAAGCCTCTTCTTCATGGACCGCCTTCTCCTCGCTTCTTCTTCTTCTTCTTGTTCTTTGGTGTGTACCCATTGATAATGTCGTCGATGGTTTTAGCCATGGACTCATCCTCGTCATTTTCGTTCTCCTCTGACCCCTCCTTCTCTGCTTTTTCTTCTTGGGATGGAGTAGGTTCCTTAGCATCGTGCTTCCTCTTCGTCTCCTTTTCCTTGGGTGGAGAATCTATCGATTTCTCCGCCTTCTCCATTTAAGGATTTTCTACTCTCAGTTCGAGCATGTGAAAGGCAGTGTCCTCCTCATCGTGGTCGAGAGAGGAGGAGTTCTATTGTTCGGCGTCAACGGATGGGGGATCTAAGGCCATCTTCTTCAATTTTCGGGGTTTTTTTGGTTGGGAGATCTTTTGGAACAGTGGTTTCAGACTTTCCTCTTGTTCTGGCCATTTACTCAAGTTTAACGGTGGAGGGTTGTGGAGGTTGTGGAGAGTGAGGAAGAAGTTTTTAAGAGTAGAGGTTTGTGGTGGTTGTGAGAGAGTAGGGGAGTGTGTTACTGAAAAATAGGGTATAAGGGTTTTGAATTTTGAAATAGGGGAGACGAAGGGTCACGGCAGATATTTAGGATTATTATTATCTTTTTATTTTTTTATTTTTTTTATTATTGATAAAATCCACATCAGCAGATGTTTCCAGATTGCCCTCAATCTCCCGACCATATCTTCATGCCCTCCTCAATGATAACAGTGCCCTCCTACCTACACATAATGACCAGATACCTCCAACACAAAACAACACTCTATACACCCTAGGTTAGCACAACAACTCACTCAAAAGAAAAATAAACAAGAAGACAAAATTCGTACCAGGTTGCCTCCTGGTGAGCGCCTTTGGTTATAGTCCTGGGCTCGACTTTCCTTTCTTTATATGAAGTGGCGAGGCTGAGTAGTGGTGAGGGTACCATCTACTCCGTCGAATCTTCATGGTAAGCCTGGAGTCTTTGGCTGGTTGTCATAAACAACTTGTCTGACTTTAAATCCCTGATCTCAACAGTGTTACTCAGGTAGTCACTTTGCACTTCCACAGGTTAAATTTAGGTTGATAAAGTAGCACATGTTGCCCTCGTTCAAACCGACGTACTTGCATCACTTGATCAAATTCTTTTCTCAGCCAATTTAGGAACTTCTCAATGAGATTCATTGAGATGCATGGCCTGCTAGTCTTCTCTCTTCTCTCTTATAGTCCATGCAAACTCGCCATCCATTAGTAAGAGTCTTGTGAACTAACAGATCTCTTTCGTCCTTCATGACTTGATCATCAGAAGTTATGGGCACCATGAGCACTGTACTGAGCCATTCCCTTTCTGGAATAGGTTTGATGATGCCCAATTTTCTCAATCTCATGATCTCCGGCCTTAAAACCTCTTCCACTATTGGCATAAATTCTCCTGATTGATCATGAAATTGCTCTACATACTCATCGGTGCCATAGTGAAGCTCTTGGGATACTGTTATGTGCTCTATATAGTCCACCGCTTCCATATCTTCAGTTCCAACGGCATCCTTTGTGCCTTTGTAGACATCAAACTGCACCTTTTCGCCATCAAATTCACAAGTCAGTTTCCCCTATGGTAGTCGATATTGGTCCTCGTTGTCCTCATAAAGGGTCTTCCTAGTAGTAATCCCCCTGATTTGATCTCGTAGTTCCCCATATCTAAGACATAAAAATCAGTAGGGAAGAAAAGATCTCCTACTTTGATCAGTACGTCTTCCATAATGCCCTCTGGGTACACCACTGATCTGTCAGCCAATTGAATCACTACCCTCATGGTCTTCATTGCTCTTATATTCATCTCATTGTACATCGACAGGGGCATGACATTGATAGAAGCACCCAAATCCAACATTGCCCTATCTATCCGTGTGTTACCAATTACACAAGGGATCACGAACATCCCCGAATCTTCGTATTTTTGTGGCATTTTTCTTTGAATCACTGCGGAAACATTTTCCCCCGCCATGATCCTTGCATCATCTTGAATCCTCATTTTCTTCATGCATAAATCCTTCAGGAACTTGGCACAACGAGGCATGATCTTGAGTGCAGTGAGGAGGGGTAGGTTAATTTCCACCTTTTTGAATATGTTGAACATCTCCATCAACCTTCTTCCTTTAGCCAATCGATGTGGGAAAGTGGCATGTATGATAGGTGTACGAGGTCTAGCATATGACTTTTCGACCTCAACTTTCTTTTCCACCAGATTTTCTTTGACTATTTCCTTCCATTTTTTGCCTTTAGTTGTCGTCCCCTCATTAGCTTCCATCATGGGCTTTGTTCCTGGCATGAAGACCTTCTCAGGAAGTAGCTTCCCACTTCATAGAGCTATGGCATTGAGTTGAGCTTTCTGAGGTATCTCTATTTGAGGGGGGAGTTCACCATGTCTCTTCTCCATCCTAGCCATGGCATTCAGCATTTGACCCACTTGATTTTGAAGGTTCTTGAGGGTGTTCTTCATTTCTTGCTTGAATTTAGCATTCTCCTCTTGTTCCTTTGTGAAATTAGCCCCCAATATGTTTACAGCATCGGTCAAGGAAGGCCCTCTGTTCTGGTTTGGAGGCTGCTGATACTACTATTGATTCCCTTGCTGGTTTCCTTGGTGCCCAGGGTTGGATCCCCATCTCAGATTTTCATGGTTTTTCCAAACAGGATTGTAGTACTGATTATTGGGCTCGAACCTCCTTTGTTGATTGTTGTTGTTTCCTGCTTGCATCAATGCATTGACATCCTCCACAAAGAGTGTGGGGCAAGCGTCTGTCTCATGGTGTGTGGCTTGGCAAAATCCGTAAGGCTTGACCACCTTCTTCTGTTGTGAGCCCAAGTTGTTGACCAGAATCTTCACAGCAGAGCATAGGTTATCGATGGCCTCTACTGTCGTGGGCTCCGTGGTAGGCTGCTTGAATGTTTCTCCCCTATCATTGCGAGAGTCTTCTACCATATCTCCTAACCACTTGAAAGCTTCACTTGGGGCTTTGTTTGCAATATTCCCTCCACAGCAAGCATTGATAAAGGACTTCTCAGTGGTCCTCAAACCTCCTACAAAATTCTGCACCAAATCGTGAGTGGAAATGTTGTGTTGTTGGCACTTTGCTATCAGCTTCTTGTATCTTTTCCAATAGTCAAAGACTACCCAGTGCCCATTTTGATGCTCGTGATAGCCTTTCTCATAGCCATAATACGTGCAGCTGGAAAGTATCTTTCTAGAAATTTTTGTTGCAGTTCTGCCCACGTCGTCACACTCCCTTCCTCCAAAGAATAAAGCCAGGCTCTAGCGTTGTCATGGAGTGTAAAGGGAAAATACACTAGTCGAATGAATTCTCCCATGTTGCCCTTCGTACGGACCGTCGAGATTGTCATCTCGAAGTCTTGCAGATGTCTCTGAGGGTCTTCACTAGGCATGGCGCTGAACTTCGGGAGTATTTGTATGAAAGTGTGCTTCGGCTCTCAATTCCTGGTGGGCTCGTCGAGCAACCTTATGCCCATGGGTCGCAGGTTGAGGTTGGTGGGGAACACCATTTCCCTCATCGTGCACTCAGGCTCCTCTTGACGGTTGTCTCCTATCTCATTGTCAGTCAGGTCCTTTGCTTCTAGATCTAAATCTCCTCCTTCGAGGTCACCACGTTCCTCGTCTGGATCTGTAACTCTAGCTTGCAAATCTCGTTTCCTATCTACCTCTTTTTCCTTCCTTGTCTATGCTCGTAGCCTCCTTGCTAGTTTCTCGATCTCAAAATAGTACCAAAGATGCCCACGAGGTGTACCTGCAAGGCCACAACCAAGCATATACATGAGCAAAATAAGTTGGCTTAAACAGAATGAGATTATCACTGGCAAACGTACGTCCTCTACAATGGCACCAATTTTGACGATGCCCGGATTTGTCGTTGGGAACCTGAACGCATCAAAATACTATTTATAATTCCTGATGCCCACCACTAAGTACAGTTATGGTAAGTATTTAGGGTCGAGTCCAAGGGAGGTAGGCTGTGATGACCTCGATGTCACTGGACAGGAGTAGGATTTTGGTTTGGGACACTCTTAGTATAAACTAGAAGTAAGACTGAAATAAAATACAAAATAAATCAGATATGGAGGGCATGCTTGAGTCGGTCTTGACTTGGTTCGATGTGTGTGTGTGTGTATGTGTGGTTGGGTCCCAAACTCTCGAATAGTCACTTAGTGAGCACGTCTCTTGGTTATAGGGTCTCGACACTCACGCCTATTTACTGTCAGCATGTCACGCACGTGAGCATTTAAACCCCAGCACTTCCTTTCAGTATCGAGCCCTCCAAGTCACCTTGGCCCCACATTACTGTCCACAGAATTAGCTCGCATTTGGAAAAGTCACCAATTGAGCCCTCTGTATCGGCAGCCTTTGGATCTAGAAGGCCCAAGATGGCTATAAGCATGGCTTGCGCCATACACTACACTCTAGTGCCCGCAACACGACCGGAGGTGAGGGAAACATATACACCTTTGCCCAGTATTGTGAGGGATTTTGCCTCCGCCGTTCCTCCATTTGCCATCGGCCCATCGCCGGAGATGTGGAGGCTCCACTGCTTTGGAATCAAGCTCAACACGTCGGGGACATGTGCAGCAGCTCTCCGGCGAGCTTCCGGCCTCACCTTTCTCACACAAAACACTCACATTTCACCGCATCTCAACCAATCCATGCACGAAAAACTTATCTAGACTTAAAGAAAAAGAAACAACAAAAGAAAGAAATAAACAAAAGCATCATTAACATTAAAACTAGAAATAAGTGTTTGCCTCACAGAGGTCTTGACAGCCAAAATGTAAAGAGTGATATTGTTTGTACTGAAAACTAAAAGTGCAGATAGAGAGAGAGTAGTGTGTGCAGGTGTTCTAGCTATTCTTCGTTGGTGGCAAATGATTCGAGTAAAGGAGAGGGATGGCTTATATATGGCAGCTTCCAAAGTTGGTAGTTGGGGTTTAGGTCTTTCAAATCCGCCCTTTAATTGATATTTGAAGTCCGACATCCCTTTGGTTGGTCAGCCCTTTACTTTCAGTCCCTTGTCCTTGCTTTCATCCTATTGGTCGCTGCTGCTGCTGTTGGAGGCTACCGTTGAAAATAATGTGGCCCTGTTAGAGTTTGTTCTTTCCATTTCTGGCAAAAATTTTACTTTCAGCGAACAGAGTCTTCGTGGCTTTGTCGTCTGTCATCGTTATCACCATCAAACTCCTTGGGATCTCTAGCACCCTACTGCATTCCATCCTCTTTTATGCCCTTTATTCATTCCATTGTGCCTATTTGCAGGATTCTTGTGCCCCTGCATACCAGTGTGTCCTTCCAGACACAAAAAACCCAAAACTAAAGAAAAAAGACTCGATCTAGACTTCTACAGACACTAAAAAGAGCACGAAAATAGGGCTTATCATCCACGACTTTCTTTTTGGGAAAGTAATCCACTAGATAAGCTTACGTGTGTTTATCAAACGTTCCGCTTAGTTTACGGGTACCAAACAACCTACCAGTTAGATTACGGGTTCAAACCAAACCTTACAACACTTTTCGGGCAAGTGTACAGCCTACAACTCTTTTACGGGTAAGAGTAAAGATGAATCCCTACGCTCAAACAGTAAGCTCTATCTAAGTTCAGACTGATCAAAACCTTTATTAATTTTCCCAACAATATCCAACACTCATCATTTTCTATCGGACCCAAACCAATTGCAAGGGGAAAGATTTGGCCATACGCGTCCTTCGCGACGGCAACAAATAATACGCCTTTGTTCCTTCCCTTCAGATGTGTCGCATCCACAGTAAAGATCGGCCTCAGATGCTGAAAGGCATGGATGTACTGTCCAAAGGAAACAAACATATTATTGAAAACGCCCTCATGAGTCGTCTGATAGTCGTATATGGTCCCAGGGTAACGCTCTCTCAACAAGTACAGATACCTGATGAGATCCTCTAATACGACTGCTTGAAATCACTGTAGGCATTGCGTATAACAATATTTCTCTCTCTAAAAGAAAGGTTGTTTGACATATGAATGTTGTATAATCGACGCATCTCCTTGGGCTTCAAACCGACCTCCTCGTTAACCAATTTCTGAGCAAAATAGTTACCCGCAACAAGTGCAGTCACCCAGCTTTCGGCCCTCCTATCCAAATCAGAATAGCAGCCATGACCTTGTGTCGCGTTTGTATTCCGCCAAAATGATCCACTCTTCATAGCACGCACCTTAAACGTGCAATTCTCGTTATGTTTGCACTTGTAATACAAACACTCTTTGCTAGAACGGTTGGTTATGTATTCTACTCGATTTTCCATGTGATATATCCCAACCATAATCTTCACCTGATTTTGGGTGAGAAATGTGGCACCCTTTACGAGTTTGCCGATGTCCGGTGCTATGACTTTTTTCCATCCTAATGTTGGTGCATTGTCAATTCTGGAATTGGAATAAGCCAACTGCGTAGTAAACGTTGTACATTATCACCTCTGTCGTGCTCATCTCGACTGGCCTGATAGTCAGATGAAAAGTTTCTTTTCATCAACATGTTTTCAAAGGTCCCAGCTAACAAATCCAATCAACAAGTTCAGAATACACCATTTCAAGTAAATCAATACGTGATTGATTTTCCTCATCTTCGTCTAAAGTTTCCATATCATCGTCTGAAGCATCCGACTCATCGTGTGAAAAATCAGGCTCACCTTTAGGTGAATGTGGCGGCATGTAATCCGGGTCATCTTCGGGCGAATGTGGCATGTAGTCGTGCTTGGACGCCAAGCTACTACCTCCAACGTTCACACTCAAATTGGGTATAGAAAATTGCTCTCTCTCACTTCCGTAAACCACTGAATTCTCCTTCTGATCATAGAGCAATCGAAATAAATCCATATTATTCTACAAAGAAAATCTTATTGTGTCGTTGTTTGTGTTCATCAAATAAAATAATAATAAGTCTGCATTGGATGGATGACACATAGCATCCCTAATCTGATGCATAAGGTAATCACGACTGATCTAATCCACCGACATAAACACCCCAACAGTAACTCTACCTACGTACTCCAATCCCTCCCAACGACCACCGTATCTTATGAGAACACATTGCCACAAAGACATATGTCATACAAAAGATACAAAAGGGCATGTCATTTACACTATCATATGCATTGTAATCAATATGTACTGACCGAACATAAAAATTGTATAAAAACATGTAGATTTTGAATGATCGAGATGCCCATCAAGAGGCCGTGAATGAATTCTTCCATAGGGGTCTCGATTAAAACCCCCATCGAGAAGCTGAAAACAGTAAAATACGAGTAGCTCTCGATGGGTCGATGATTTTTTGATGGGTTTCTAGATCGAGACCTCATCGATAATCCAAAAACCTTAACAACTTCAATCGAGAATTTTATCACGTATATGCATGTACATTAAACCTTAAAATCTTAAATCTAATATAACTATCAAAATTATGCATTATCATCTTGAAACGGGATAAACATTCATATTCATTAACACATCTACTCTCGATGGTGTGCTTAAGACATATATTTGTTAAAACTTTGAAGAAATCTGGGTTGTGTTCGTTGTCTCTCAATAGGGATCTCGATCATGTATCGACCGAGACCCCATCGAGACACGAAGAACACAATCCAGATTTCTTCAAATTTTTAACACGAAAGAGATTGTTTATGTACCTTCTATAATTCAGGAACAATAACTGACTAGAATTTAGTTATGGCTTCGATTTTCTTCGACTTTGCGTGATTTTCTTGGCTGAAAAACAAACTATTTTTCAACTTTTCATTTTTCTCATCTTGACTTTTGAAAATGATATGTTTTGTTTTGTTTGTTGTGGGAGTTAGTGCCTATTTGTTTTCGTTTTACATATGTTATTAATTGAAACTTCAGCAATCTCCCTTACAAGAAAGTGAATGAAAGTAGCTTTATTTATGTGGGTGTACTTTTTTTCCTTAAATTTCTCTAAGCTTATGAATGTTGTTTAATGATGCAAAAGTGGTAGTTGCAGAAACATGCATAGTCGAGATGTGCAAAATTAAGAGATTTTGATATATGCATGTTATGGATTTTGAGTCGAGAGGTTTAGATGTGTGTGTGTGTGTGTGAGTGTGTGTGTGAGAGAGAGAGAGAGAGAGAGAGAGAGAGAGAAATCGACAAGAGGAGTTGAGAGAGAAATAATGGTGGCTGAGAGGAGAGAGAAAGAGAAATAAAAATGTTTTCTTATTTACAAAATAAGATAAGTCAACTTGGATACATGCGTATGGGTATTTTAGTATTTTAGGTGTAAAAAGGCTATAAAACTCCCACTTTATGAATTAGGGCCAAATAACTTGCCTTTTTATGAAAAAGAGTCATATGTAAGAGTATTAACTGTAAAATATATATAAAAAAATCAAGCCTTATTACCACTACCATGTCGCGCAATTAATTTTTCTCTTCTTTCCTTATTACCACTACCATGTAGCACAATTAATTTTTCTCTCCTTTGTATTGGCGAAAAATTTGGGTACGAATTCCAATTTCTCTAAATCTCCAATTCCCCGATTTCCAAGATCAAAACCCGTCCACAAAAAAAGACGCCTATTTAAGAATGACATGGGATTTAATAAAATTGGTGGAGAGTGTTGTGAATGGAATAAGGGTCTCACGTTTATATAACTTTAAATTGAGTAAGTGGAATAAAGGTTTCACTTGGATTGAGTGGAGAATTAAATTAAAGTAAATTAGTTGAGTAGAGAATTAAATTAATATAAATTGGTTGAGTTGAAGATTGAATTAAAGTAGATTGTGTGGGTCATATTTCTAAAAATGGAACATACATATTTTTCGTGGACAGACAAAAATAGAAAAACATGCATATTTTTCGTGGATGGAAGGAGTATTATTTCATACTCTGCTAAATAGTAAGTTTGTTGTCAACAGAGATATATACTCTCTAATACTAGTACTAGTAATCTAATTTTATCTCAAAAAGAAAAAGTAATTAATCGAATAGAATTGAGTTGTCGAAGGACTGGATAAAATGCACATCATCATAATCACGTAGACACTCAAGTGAAAATATAACCCTAACGAAACGTTAACGTAGCTATAAATAATGCAGATTTCTTCTTTTATTTGACGAAATAATTAACAATTGTTAAAAATTGATTTTCCCATTTTATTTTTCATTTCCATTTCCATTTTCTTTTCTTTTCTTAATTTTCACCCTCAATTTTTTACTTTTCCATTTTATTTTCTCTCATTATTCTTCTTCTCTCTCTACATTATCTCTCTCAACAATTGACCCTGATCAATAGTTTTTTTTTTTTTAGGATAAACGACATATATTTAGTTAGGGTTAAGTAGCAAATACCACCCTCAAGTGCAAATATAACCCTAACGAAACGTTAACGTAGCTATATATAATGCAGATTTCCCTTTTATTTGACGAAATAATTAACATTGTTAAAAATTGATTTTCCCATTTTATTTTTCATTTTCATTTCCATTTTCTTTTCTTAATTTTCACCCTCAATTTTTTACTTTTGCATTTTATTTTCTCTCATTATTCTTCTTCTCTCTCTACATTATCTCTCTCAACAATTGACCCTGATCAATGAGCATCAATCGAGTCACCATCATCTTCGTTATTGTCTCACCAACATGTTGCATATACTAATCTTCAAGTTTTACAACAATGCAATAAAAGATATACAAGAAAGTGTGAGACAAGCTATTATTGTTCTTCAAGGGGAGAATCGAGAAAATTCTTGGACCTCGCTCCTTAGCCGCTGCCTCCTTTTCCGCCGTCGTCGGATCCGTGTCATCAAACACCAGAATCTGGTGTTGTGGTGTCGGTGCTTATCCCCCGTCGCTCCAGTATAAGCGAGGCAACAATAGTAATAGTTTGAGGCAAGGATTGACTGAATAAGGAGCAATCATCGGAATCACCAAAGAAAAAGTCGCCGTCAAGGGTACCCACAAGCAAGAGGCATGGACAAAGGTGCGGCGGCGGAAGGCATGGCTAAGGCGGAAGAGTGGGCGGCAGTGGTGACAATGGGAGGTGCTAGAGAAATTGAGTTGGGAGAGAAGGAATTTCAATGATAGGTTTTTGACGATGAGAGAGTAGAGATGATGGACATTGGAGCGAGCAGCACCTAACGTTTCGTTAGGGTTATTTCGCACTTGGGTGTTTACGTTAAGAGTGTATTTGATACTTAACCCATTTAGTTAATTGTACTTGTATTGTCCAAACAACAAGCAAGTCAACAATAGCTTGACTCTAACCGTCAATCAAAAATTGAGTTATTGAAAAACTATTTGAAAATTATTGTCTAGCATATAGAGAGTTGAGACTTCACTAGTACAGAAATACAAATTCTTCAATATGAGTTTTAATTTTTGGAAAAATATCACTTTATGTCCCAATATTTCAGCGAATTTGCAATAATGTTCTAACTTATCAATTTTCTCCAAAAATATCCCAACGTTTCAAATTTTTTATATCGGTGTCCCACAAGTGATTTCCGGCGAGTTTTGTCCATTTGGCTCGCCGGATTGTACACGCAAGCATAACGCATGTAATTACACGTGGAAAAAAAAATCTTAAACCTTTTGTCCTATTTTCTTTCTTTTCTTCTCTCTCTTCCTTTCTTCTCCATATATTCCCCCGATCCCCTACTCTTAAACCCTAACTTCTAAATCTTCTATGACCCCAACTTCGTGAGAGATGAGATTTTTCGAAAAATACAGTTGAATCCAACACTAATGTCCAAGAATTTGGAATCGGGCAGACAAATAGAATCGAAGCCGGAGAACTCAAGATAAACAAACTAGGTACAAGTGTTGCAAAGACTTCGACATCTATAAGCAGTGCAAGGACTTCATCTCCAAGTGGTGTTAATGTTAAGACAATAAGAAAAGAGGTACGAAATGCAAGAAAAGGCTATGGTGCGTACACATCAACTGAAATTGGAATATATTTCAGAGTAAGTATTTTTTAATATCCGAATGATTGAATTAGATTGTCTAATTAATTGCTAAATTGATCTATTTCAATGTATGTCTCAGCAACCTGGGTCGAACCGAGTGAACTTTGTGACTGGGTCACGTGCTGGAGTTGAATCAAGGCGTAATCAAAAGCGCACTAGGGTTGAAGAGAGCAGCAGTCAAGTGTCTCAAATAATTGACAAGTAGCCTATTGGCAAGGTATTCCCATTTTGTAATGAAAGAAACTACTGATTACCATTTCGTATTTTGATGGCAGTCTCCTATTTTGAGTATCATTTTGTAATGACACTATGAGTTCCTAGTTGAACTATCATTTTGGTGCACTAAGGATTGCGATATAATTTGATTCTACTCTTTCAATTTATTTCTTTTGCATCTAAGGTGCTCCAGTTTTATCAGCCGTGGAAGTAATTTCTTCGAAAGAAAGGAATCGGGGAAGGGGGATATATGGAGAAGAAAGGAAGAAAGAGAAGAAAATAAGAAAATAGGAATATCTTAAGATTTTTTTTTCCACATGTAATTACATGTGCCTTGCTTGCATGTACAATCCGGCGGGCCAAATGGACAAGCCTGAAATCACTTGCGGGACATCGATATAAAAAATTTGAAACGTTGGAATATTTTTGGAGAAAATTAATACGTTAGGACATTATTACAAATTCGTTGAAACGTTGGGACGTAAAGTGATATTTTTCCCTTAATTTTTACTACTATATTTGTTTCGTGATGATTCAGAATAATGTAAATATCATCATTGGACACTAAAGTGAATAATCAAGTGCTTGAGAAACAGTCATCATCAACGGACAACGGATATATTTTGATTCCTACAATATTCAAATCTAAATTTAATTACCTTTTATACATTTTCTTATTCAGGACATATAATTGAATTCTACTAAATTCCTCATGCACGATCCTACTAATTAGATCGCATCTTTTCGCACAGTAGCCATATGAAGAATCGGATTCCATTTCATTTATAAAAATAAAGTACACGATCCTTCGCTAAATTAACTCAATTAATAAAATTATTTTAAGCATCCACAAAATAAGTTTATAAAATCTGAATGGAAATGGCCTCTATTTATTTTATAGTGAAAAAATCCCAAATACTGTGGTATTATAAAAAATAATTATAAAAAAAAAGTTTAATAAAAAATAAATACAAATGTAGAAAAATTAGTACAGTATAAGCCAATAGACAAGTCCTACTAAAAGGGTGTGAGGATGAGGCGGCAGCTCAAAATTAAAACTTGAAATATCCGCCGCGCCACTTCGCTGACCGCCACCATCATTTTCCCGCTTCTCGCTCCACTGCTTTAAAACCCTCCCTCCCTCCCATTTTATTATCATCATTCTCTCTTTCCTCCCATCTCTTCTCTCTTTCTCTCTCTCTCTAGCTAGGGTTTCGCGGAATTACTCTCATAACCATGAAATCCAGAATTCGCAGCAGCGCTATCGGGTCACCATCCCCATCGGTAGCGCCGTCGTATTACAAGTACCTCAAGCCGGGGGACCTTGCTCAACTCAGATACTCGAAGATTACGGCTAGATCTAAACAAATCGGTGCGCAGACTCTGCTCGCGCTGTACCAACTCAGATCTAGTTCAGAATCGGCGATTCCGCAGCCGCATACGACTGCTGTGGCCATGGAAGCAATTCCGTGTTTCAATTTGAGGGTCAAGGGTTTCCCAAGGTGCCTCAAGCGTCAAAAGCTTTTGGCTGTGGCTCCGGTTTTTTCCGAGTCTTAGTCCTGAACCGACTCTTTCTGCTTTAGTTGTTTGTCTAATGCATATATCAAAAGCCTAAAAATTGTTTTGTTAGGGTTCTCTCTTTTAATTTTAATTTAGGTCTTTTTTTTGTAATTGACAATACATAAGTGTAGAACGATCTCAGATGAATAAAACGAAAAACCTTCTTGTTTTTTACTTTTTTTCTTTGCTCATTGGTGATGCTATGCGTGATCATTGTTCTCATTTTGGAAATTATTGCTACTAAAGTGTATTGATCTAATTATAGCCGTGTTTCTATGTTTGATTCTGATTGCAATATTGGGCTACTATTGATAACTGTAAGTTCTCTGGAATCTAATGTGGCTAAGTTAATGGCAACTGATTGAATTTAATAGTTTGTTGGTGTTGTTGGATTTGGTTCTTATGCAATTTAATCTTGTAACGTATCAAGTAGACTTTTGTCATGATGAATTCTCACTTACTACCCACTTGCAAGTTACAGTTACACTACCATGGCTGTGACATAGTCTCTTTACTTTAATGCTCGAATCTAAGTCTCCTTCCACTGGATTTTTGACACAAAATCATTACATTTGAATAAGAACCTTGGCAGTTTATCACATGTAGAGAATATTTTACATTCATGTAGAGACTAGAGAGTATTTGACATTCTCCACCCAAAATGCTGACACCAGTTCACATCTATCTATAAGCTATGTGTAAGTAATCAGATAGAATAACACAATATTTGTCGATTGGATCACTCACATTCACATTTAACCTGTTTGTAGATTTCTATATTCAATATTGTTTCTGAACATATATCATCACATTGACGAGGAGAGCAGAGTATCGTATATATGAAAGCTATGAAACAGAAATGAGAGAAAAAAAATGACATTATACATCAAATTTAAATGTGAGTAAGATAGCTTATGTTACAAAACAGAATGGTGGTTCTCTCGTTTGAGGAAAATTTACGCAGCCGAGAATCACATTTGAAGAGTTTCTACTGCTGAAATTACTATTGGTAACAAGCATATAATGAAATTGCAAGGACCAGTGATCGGCCACACGGAAGCAAGACAGAAGCAGCAGCAGCATAATTCAGATCAAAGCATCGGCTCCAGCAACAATCTCCAAAATCTCTCCGGTGATCTTAGCCTGACGCTTTCTGTTGTAAACTTGCGACAAGCTCTTCTTCAACTCGGACGCATTATCAGAAGCACTGCTCATGGCACTCATCCTTGCAGCAAGCTCACTAGCCAGCGATTCTTGCAAGGATCTCAAGATCTGACTGTTCAAGTAGAGAGGCAGCAATGCATCCAGAATCTGAATAGGATCCTGCTCGAATTGCAGTATGGGTGAGAAATCGGTGGTTTTCGTCCTCACCACATCTCTCTCCACAGTCAGCTTCCCTTCCTTGGTGGTGAGCCTGAAGAACTCATCGTCTGCAGCATCAACGCAGATTCCGTTGATATCGCAGATCTCTCCTTTCGGCGAGAGCGGAAGCAAGGTGTGGATCACCGGATTCGACTTCACCAAGGAGACGAACTTTGTGTAGAGAAGCTCAACTTTGTCGACTTCCTCGCTCACGAAGAGAGAAAACACATCATCGGCGATTGCCTGCGCCTCTTTGGCGGTTGGAAGATTGGTGCCGTCGAAATATTTATCGAGAGGAATGTAAGGCCTGCGGAGGAAATAGGTGTTACCCTTCTTGCCGATGCTGATCACAGTGTATTCGAGGCCTAGGGCTTGGAGCTCCTTGATGCGCGCCTCGGCCTTCTTAAGGATCTGATTGTTGAATCCACCGCAGAGACCGCGATCGCCGGTGACCACGACGAGCGCCACCTTCTTCACAGGCCGCACCTTGGTGAGAGGGATGTCGATGTCGTCGGTCAGGAGCTGCTCGTTGATGTTGTACAGAACTTCAACCAGAGTCTCGGAGAAAGGTCGGGCGTTAACGACGGCTTCCTGCGCTCTTCTCACCTTAGCGGCGGCGACGAGTTTCATGGCCTCGGTGATCTTCTGAGTGTTCTTCACGGAATCGATGCGGTCGCGGAGGTCGCGTAGACTGCACTGGATTTGGGTGGAAGATGGTGAGGATCTACAGGGGGTGGAGGAGGAGTTGGAGCTGGGGAGCTGAAAGGGGGTGATGAAAGAGCGAGAGGAGAGCTCCGAGAGGGAAGGCATTGTCAGATTGGAGCAAGACATGCTTCTTTTGTTGCCGCTAGTTTTTTGTTGAAGCTCAGCGGAAATGCGGCGATGGAGGAGGGAAGAGAGAGAGAGAGAGAGAGGAGTGAGATTCTGGTTAAGAGGCTTATCTCTCCGTGAATTCTCTTTTGTGTTGATGTTGGTTTGTGTGTGTGGGTGGATTTTGTTAGTGGAGAGGACGCCACCGAAATGAGAGGCGGAGGGAGAGTGATAGGATGAGGTTTTAGGATAAGGATTTTACCAAATTCATATTCACAAATGCACAATATGTGGGCGCCAACTAAAATCACATTTTCCTCAATTTGTCAATAGTAATACCCGTTGCTCAGCAATGGAATATTCTTAAGCACAATCAACATGCATGCAATATATAGAGACTTGCCATTGTCATTATGTGAGCGTCGTGAGATTAATAATTAATACGAATGTAATGTGTAGGGACGAACGTAAAAAGATATCTATAGGGGAGCTAAAATCAAAATTTTGCTAACATCAAATTTTTTCAATTTTCTCAATGAAAAATAAGGAAAAAAAAAATCTGAGGGAACCAGTGGCGGATTTACTAAAGAACAAGGGGGTGCAGCTCCACCCAATAATGAAAATAGATATTAAAGTTGTGATTAAGAAAATAAAATATTTGTACCCCTATTTTGATTTCTATGAATTCATTTATGATTCTAAGTGAATTTCAATTATTAAATAAGAATAGGTTTTGAGAATTATAGAAGAATGAGATTGAAGAGAAGGGAAAAAAGAGAATATAATAATTAAGAAATAATTATTCTTGTAATTGTGATATTGTTGCCTAGTTCTACAATTATATAATTGAACAATGATTTTTGTAATTTTACTACTTTAAGCAGAGAATTATTTACTAACTATGACGTGTCAAACTAAAGTATTTTTTACTATGTAATTTCGGGTACAATTAAATACGACAATTAATTTAGCCCAAATCTTAGTCACACTTGAAAAACACGTTTGGGCCTAAAAAATGGGCTGTACAACTCAAAAATTTTGTCTCAAAGGCTTCACCCCGAATCCCCGAGCATGGAGGCCCGCCCCCTACAATCTCCCATCTAGTTATTTAGTAACCATGCTCTCAACATTTTGTACTCTTAAAATCAAAATCTTGGATCTGCCACTGGAAGCAACCCAATACCACCTAAATCCACC
Organism: Schizonepeta tenuifolia; assembly: GCA_029490685.1. Classification (NCBI taxonomy): domain Eukaryota; kingdom Viridiplantae; phylum Streptophyta; class Magnoliopsida; order Lamiales; family Lamiaceae; genus Schizonepeta; species Schizonepeta tenuifolia. The sequence goes on from JANLIY010000008.1 coordinate 3,800,261, forward strand.
CCCAATAATGAGGTTAAAATTAAATGAACGAGATATTGGTACTCAAAAAACTTCGTTGCAATATAGCCATAGGAGAGTAGCCATTGCCATGGCAGAAAATAAGCAGGAATAATTGCCATATAAGTACATAAAGAACTAAATTCTCAATGTGTGATTTAACATCACGTTTGATCGTACACTAAGAACTAAATTCTCAATGTGTTTTTTCTTCTTAAAAAAGGTAAATAAATAAATAATTCTCAATTTGTGCTTTAACATCATGTCTCATCTCATACACTATCATTTCCCCCCACTCCACAAGCTCAGGAGAAGTATCTTCATCAACTCGACAAACAATGGCTTCATATGTCGTTTTGTCCGGGGTTACCCCGTTGAGTACCAAAAAGTCATGCATTTTCACGGCATCCTTGTTACTAAGGTTGGTGAGTAGCGTGGTATAGGTAACAGAATCTGGAGTTAAGCCCTAAGAGAGCACGAGTCTCAAAAGTCGAATGGCATGCTCAAACAATCCAAATTTGCAGAGGAAGTTAATCATAATGTTATAAGTGATCGTGTTTACCACGAAGCCTGTTCTTCTCATATTCATGAACAAATCAAATGCTTCTTTGAATCTCCCTGTACGGCAATAGGAACTCAACAATGTGTTGAAACTTATAGCATCAAACATATTCAACCTTTTCATCTCATCTATCAAAGACACGGAGAGGTCCATAGATTCGTCCTTGCAGAAACCATCCAATATGAAATTGAAGATCACCAAATTCGGCTTGTCCACCTTAATCAAGTCGGTGTACACATCAATGGTACTTCCCATTTCGCTCATTTTGCAGTATCCATCAATCATAGTACCATACGTGACCGTGTCTGGAACTAAGCCTCGAACAAACATTCTGCAGAGTTGTTGTTTTGCTCCAGATATATTCTTGCTTCTGCAAAGATAGTTGATGAGAATGTTGTGAGAGAAAGCATCTTCAACAAGGTTCCCATCTACTACCCAGTTATGCCATTTTAGAGCTTCGTTGACATGACCATTCTTGCATAATCCTTTTATCATAATAGAATGGGTGAATTGATCTCAGTTTATGCAATTCTCCATCATGTTTGATAGTAACAACGAAACACCACTACTATCACCTTCCACCCATAGCCAGTGTATAAATGAATTATAAACAGCTGAATTTGGAGTCATACCATTTTCAACCATTTTATCACATAGTTTAAACCCCTTCTCCAAGTGCCCCTTTCTCGAATACCCATCAATCACAGTGGAATAAGTTCAAATGTTCGGCTTTACACCCATCTCGATCATTTTATCTAAAATTTCTTCATCTGTTTCAGGATTACCTTTCTTGCAATAACCATTGATGAGACAGTTGTAGGAGACTACATTCGTGGAGACATAGCCCCTCGACTGTGAACCCATATGCTCAGTAACCTTCTGAGCTAAATCAAGGTCATCGGCCCTACAAGCTCCATCAATAAGCAAATTGAATCCGACAATATTAGGCAAAAATCCGTCCTTTACCATACTATAAAACAATGACAAAGCTTCTGATACTTGACTCTCTTTACAAAGATCATAAATTTGCAGATTAAAAGTGTTCACATTTGTCAGCAATTATAGCCCAAATTAGAAAACACAAATCAAGGAAATCAAATCATTACATACAAGGAAATCAAATCATTACAGTATAGGAATGTATTTGTTTCCTTATGTGATAGTTTAGTTTGTGCTATATATTGTACCCATGTGTGTATAAGAAATTAACAAGAAATAAAACAAAAAATCTTCTCTGCATCTCTTCTACTATGTCAACTTCTTCTTCGCAACATGGTATCAGAGCGGGCAAACCCTCCGCTTAAAACCTGCAAAACCAGCCAATAATCTACCCAAAACAAGTGAATCATGTCAGATTCTGAAACATCAAACACATCAAATAGTACCCCGACAAATTTTCCGATGGAATTTGCTGCACAATTTGCAGAATTCCTCAAACAAAGCCTCAGAATTCCAGATTCATCATCGGCCCATAAACCACCAAACCACGACCAACCTGAATCATTTGGAGAGATTTCCATCAAGGCGAAACTCAATGGGGAAAATTATCCCTTATGGGTTAATCTCATGAAACGAGCCATTGCAGGAAAGGGCTTGACATCTCACATTAATGGAGTTTCAAAACCCCCTGCTATCGACGATCCCGGCTATACAAGATGGAAGCAACGGGATAACTGCGTTTTCAATTGGATGATCAACAATATCGAAACCGGACTTGTGAACGAGGTATCATAGTATGCAACTGCCGTCGATTTATGGGAAGGATTGGCAATCACTTATGGAAGTGGATCGGATCCATTCCAAATATATGATCTGCACCGGCAAGCCATGACAATCAAACAAGAGAATGTCCTTTGATCGCCTTTTTATTGTGAATACCCATCTGCACCCTACTGGCCTCTTTCCTGCTGGCAGCACACATCTTTCCCACGTCTCATTTTTAATTAGGGCATCCATCTCTTTCTTCATGGCCTCCCTCCATTGTTTATATTTTTTTGCTTCTTCTGCTGTCTGGGGTACATCCTCCTCTTCATACAGAGCTGCTTCAAAGGCCTGTGCCATTTCTGTAAATTGTCCCTGAACAAGGTTGACAACTGAGTACCTAGTCTTTCGTCCTTGCCAGTCTGGGGAGTAACGCTTGGGTGGTTTTCCCCTTGTACTACGTGGAGGCAAAGTGTACTGATCTGTAGCACCTACTGACTCAGCTTGTCCATTATCTTGACTTGTATCCACTCCAGTGTGTGTATCAGTGTTTCCACCCCTGGTTTCTTCAATGTTAGTATTAACTTGAGAACTATTAAGATTACTCACCTCAGTACTGGAAGAGGATGGAGTTGATAGTGGGGAGTCGCTGACCATCTCGTACTGCAACTGTGCTGTAGGTATCTCGGCAGGTGTGCTAACCTTCTCTGTTGGACCAACGTCTGGCACAGAATTTGGCAATGGCACAGTGGTGGTAGGAACAGAATTTGGCAATGGCACAGTGGTGGTAGGGACAGTGGATGGTGTATGGAGCCAACTTAGGGAGTCGATCACTGTCTTCTCTCCCTGACTCCCTTGTTGGTGGAAGAAATACTCAGTTTCGACAAAGTCACAGTTTAAGGTAGTATGAAGGTGATTAGTCACATGGTCGTAACACCTATACCCCTTCTGATTTTTACCATACCCCAAGAAAACACACTTAACAGCATTGGGTGAGAATTTTGTACGATTGTGTTTAGGAATATGAACATAGACAGTACATCCAAAGACTCTGGGTTCAAGTGTGAGAGATGAGGGTATATCAGAGTGGGCTGCTAGGAACTCAAGAGGTGGTTTTAGGTTTAGGATGTGAGTTGGTAGCCGATTCAGGAGGTAAACCGAGGTAGCCACTGCTTCAGGCCAAAAAGAAGTGGGGACTCGAGAGTCGATGATGAGGGCTCTGGTTATCTCTAAAATGATCATATTCTTTCGTTCAGCTACCCCATTTTGTTCAGGTGTGTATGGACAGGTGGTTTGGTGGATAAGACCCTTTTCAGTGAAGAAGTTTTTCATCTTGGAATTAACATACTCCCCCCCCCCCCCCATTATCAGATCGAAGGATTTGGATAGATTTTTTGTATTGTGTTTGTACTAGATTATAAAAATGGGTAAATTTTTCAAAGACTTCCCATTTTGATTTCAAGAAATATACCCATGTCATTCTAGAACAGTCATCAACAAATAGCAAAAAATATCTAAACCCATTATCACTAGTAACCGGAGTTGGACCCCAAATGTCAGAGTGCAGTAAAGAAAAAACTGAATTCACACGAGTATTATTGAGTTTGAATGAGTGACGATGGCTTTTGGCCAAATAACAGGTTTCACAGTGCAAAGGGTGTGAAGTAGCAAGATTCGGATAAATTAACCGTAGATATCCTATGGATGGGTGTCCTAACCGTCGATGCCAAAGCCAAGTCTGGTCCTCTGTCGGTCCTCGAGTCAGCATCGCAGCACCCTTTTGAGTTATCCCATCCACATAGTAGAGTCCTCGATGTTCAGTGCCACGCCCAACTATCTTCCCCGTCCTCGTATCCTGTACAATGCAGAAACCGGGCTGCATTAGTAAGTTACAATGTAATTCTCTTGTTAATTGACTAACAGACACCAATTTATGAGATAAAGACGGGATATATAGACAGTTTGGTAGACATAAGTCTAAGGACAATTTAATAGTTTCAGCTCCTTCCACAGATGCTAAAGTGCCACTAGCAACTCTAATGTATTTTTTCCGGGTTGGGAAAATCTCCATAAAATCTGAGGCATCGAAGGACATAGTATCTGTTGCTCCACAATCAAAAATCCAACAGTAGTCTTTATCGGGTATATCGGAATTAATAGAGGATAATGCTGAGGCCGGGGAAATGGAACGGGATATATAAGAAAGTGAGGGGTTAAATAGACATAACCCCTCATTACCTCCATTATTAACCCTAGCCGCTAGAGCTCCTCCTCCTCTCTCCTCATCGAGGCACTGTGACGACGGTGGTCCGATGTGCGCTCCGCCTTCTTTCTCCTCGTTGAAGTGCTGTGACGAGGGTGGTCCGATGTTGCTCACTGGAGCTCCGGTGTAGGCGGCTCGTTCGATGTGCGTTCCTCCTCCTCTCTCCTCGTTGAGGTATTATGACGGCGGTGGTCCGATGTTGCCCACTGGAGCTCCGGTGTAGGTGGCTCGTGTCGCACCGTCTGTCCCGGTGTTGGCGGCTCGAGTTCCACCGCCTGACCACGGCCCTGTTCCAGCCACCGTTGACGCGCCGCCGCTGACAGCTATCGTCGCCTGTCCAGCCGCTGCCCACTGTTGATTCCGATTCCTTGATGCAGCTCTTGATTTCTTCATTTTGTCCCACCATTCGGGAAATCCGATGTGTAAGAAACATCCCTCTTTCGTATGTTTCTTACCCCCACAATGCGTACACACGAGCTTGCTCTTGTCGATTTCCCCCTTTCTGTTGCTCCAATTTTGATTTCCGTGCTGTGGTGGTCGAATAGACGGCGGTGGCGGTCGGCTTGGCGGTGGTGGTCGGCTGTGGTTGACTACGGCAAGTCCAGACCCAATTCCTTCCGTCGGAGATTCCGAGGGCTTGAGGATGCCCTCGTTTGTGGCTTGCCTTCGTACCAGGCCATATGCTCTGCGAACAGTGGGTAATGGATCCTTGTCCATAATCTCCCTCTTAATGTTTGCATATTTGTCATCTAATGCACTTAGAAATTGATAGAGGCGATGACGTTCTTCCCTTTTCTGATATCCCTCGATGTCTGTTGGACTTGGATCTCGGGTATCGATTGAAATCCATAAGTCTTGCATCTTGGTCCATAACCCTTCTAGTGTCATAGACTCGACTCCATCCTCTTCCAGTACTGAGGTGAGTAATCTTAATAGTTCTCAAGTTAATACTAACATTGAGGAAACCAGGGGTGGAAACACTGATACAGACACTGGAGTGGATACAAGTCAAGATAATGGACATGCTGAGTCAGTAGGTGCTACAGATCAGTACACTTTGCCTCCACGTAGTACAAGGGGAAAACCACCCAAGCGTTACTCCCCAGACTGGCAAGGACGAAAGACTAGGTACTCAGTTGTCAACCTTGTTCAGGGACAATTTACAGAAATGGCACGGGCCTTTGAAGCAGCTCTGTATGAAGAGGAGGATGTACCCCAGACAGCAGAAGAAGCAAAAAAATATAAACATTGGAGGGAGGCCATGAAGAAAGAGATGGATGCCCTAATTAAAAATGAGACGTGGGAAAGATGTGTGCTGCCAGCAGGAAAGAGGCCAGTAGGGTGCAGATGGGTATTCACAATAAAAAGGCGATCGGATGGTTCAATCGAGAGGTACAAAGCTAGGTTAATTGCAAAAGGATATACTCAGACCTACGGGATAGACTATGAAGAAACATTCTCTCCAGTGGCCAAGATGAGCACAGTAAGAACACTTCTTTCAGTAGCAGCATGCAAGGATTGGCCTTTACATCAGTTGGACGTAACTAATGCCTTTCTATATGGAGAATTGGAGAAGAATGCAGAAATATATATGGAAGTTCCTCCAGGTTATTCAGAAGAATTCGAGACAGGACAGGTGTGCAGACTTAAAAAGACACTCTATGGATTGAAGCAATCACCTAGAGTTTGGTTCGGAAGATTCTGTCAAGCTATGTCAAAAAATGGCTATAAACAGAGTAATTCTGATCATACATTGTTCGTGAAAAGAAGAGAAGGGAAGGTGACATGTTTGATCATCTATGTTGACGACATGATTATCACAAGGGATGATGTCAAGGAGATAGAAAAACTGAAGGAGAACTTGTTCCAAGAATTCGAAATGAAAGACCTTGGTTCTCTGAAATACTTTCTGGGAATTGAGATTTTAAGGTCTAAAAAGGGAATTTTTCTGAGACAAAGGAAGTATATCCTTGATCTACTTGCAGAAATTGGGCTACTTGAGTGTAAGCCAGCGGAAACACCGATTGTGACTAATCATGGGTTGACCATGGTAGAAGGAGCCGATTTGACAGATCAAGGAAAATATCAGCGTCTAGTTGGAAAACTCATCTACCTCTCTCATACACGGCCTGACATCGTGTATGCAGTTGGAATAGTAAGTCAGTTTATGCATAAACCTCAGAAGGAGCATATGGAGGCAGCCTTGAGAATTGTTGAATACCTGAAAGGAACCAGTGAGTATGGGATTTTGTTCAGAAAACAAGAAGATTTGGAAGTTGACGGGTATACAGATGGCAGATTGGGCTAGTAACCCAAATGATCGGAAATCTACTGCCGGATATTTCACCTTCGTCGGAGGAAACCTAGTCACATGGAGGAGCAAAAAACAGAAGGTAGTAGCCCTATCGAGCGCAGAGGCAGAATTCAGAGGAGTTAAAAATGGGATCACTGAAATCTCATGGCTTCGGAGATTGCTCACAGAAATCGGTTTTCCACCAAAAAGGGGAAGCCGGCTTTTTTTATGAAAACAAAGCTGCAATCAGTATATCTGGAAATCCCGTACAACACGATCGGACCAAACACGTGGAGGTCGATCGACACTTCATCAAAGAGAAGCTGGATAGTGGGGTCATTGAACTTCCCTTCATACGATCGGAAGAACAGTTGGCCGACATATTGACGAAGGCCGTCAACATAAAAATCTTTAGAGAAGTTCTGGTCAAGTTAAGTATCGGAAATGCCGTTACTTAACTTGAGGGGGAGTGTCAGCAATTATAGCCCAAATTAGAAAACACAAATCAAGGAAATCAAATCATTACATACAAGGAAATCAAATCATTACAGTATAGGAATGTATTTGTTTCCTTATGTGATAGTTTAGTTTGTGCTATATATTGTACCCATGTGTGTATAAGAAATTAACAAGAAATAAAACAAAAAATCTTCTCTGCATCTCTTCTACTATGTCAACTTCTTCTCCGCAACAACATTCTCGTAATACTCATAAGAGACCATTTCTCTGTACATTGCCCAAAACTTACCAACATCACCTATCTTCAATATGTGGCTCAGAAAATTGTTCCAAGCATGAATGGACACATGAATTCCTCTCATCGTCGATCTCTTAATAACCTCGTATGCATCCTCACTTGCCCCAATTTGTGTGCAAGCCCTAACCAACGCATCAAAAGCAGCGCTACTTGGAAACCCTGCATTAGAGGTACTGATCAATGCTTCTAACACCTGCAAAGGTAAATAGCCTTTGGAGATCATCAGTTCTTTCATCAAGCGCAATTGCAACGATCCGTTTCCAAATCCTTTTTATTTAAATTATTTTAATTGTAAAATTTCTTATTTCTCTTAAATTCTTAAATATGAAAATTATTATTCGAGCTATGACATAGTCTAAGTCGCACCTTAAATAAAAAAAATAAATATATATATATATATATATATATATATTATAATACTATAACTACATTTTATATTTAAGGTACTAATTCCGATCATGTGCATGAATATTAGCATATATTTTGCATCTCTTATAATAAGTTTAGTTCTGTATTTATAATTATAAGAAAAAAAATTTGTTTCAAAAATACGTCGAGTTCATATGGGAAGATCTTTATTCGGAAAATAGATGAATAATTTATAAAGGAAATTATTAGTCAACTATTTTTGAAATAGAAAACTTCCTTCTAATCATCCTCAATTTTGAGTGGAGAATCAATTATGCCAATCACCTTTCTATTTGATTTAAATCAATTTATCGTACAAACCCTATATATCCTTTAATCTATAAATACAATTGTTGTTTTGTCCTCTTCTCTTTTGGCTGCCACAAATACACTGTTTAAAGAAAACTTAAATATAGCTCTGGTACATGAGCAACTAAACTTCAAAAGAAAAGACAAGGTACTATGTGTTCTCTTCTTCTTTTTATTTTTATTATATTTTACCTCTTAATTTTGTGGGTTGATGCCCCCATACGTACGCATCATCGTCTCACCATTTTCTTATTTTATTTCTTTATATTGTAGACATTGATCTATGCATAACAAGGCCTTTTATTCTATATATATTTCATGCTTTAAATTTCTGTACTTATTCAATTGTTAATAAATTAAATCTTAACTCTTTCAAAAATTTGAAACTGATAGAACATTATTAATGGATTTTTAAGGATAACATATGAGATAATGTTACTTGTTTAATTTTTTTTAAACTCTCGATTTTAGTAAAATTTTAGTATACTGGATGTTTAAATATGTGTTTACTCATTAATGACATGTAAATATTAATCCTAGGTTCAAGCGTGTGACTTTAAAATGTATGTATGGAGTCATAATCTGGGATAAGGAAGAAAAACAAATGAGTCAGAGACCCCTTTAATCGTTCCACTAAGTAGCAGACAAGGATTGTTATTTCAAGTGAGTTCTAATAATAATAATAATAATAATAATAATAAAGAAAGAGACAGAGAAATATATTAATGCATGAAAAGTGGGAAATATTATTGTTCGCATAAGATGTATTAAGATAAAGAAATAGGATTTATCTATTTATTTATTTATTTATTAGTTTCATGTTATATATGTCTACAAATATATCAGAAGTAGTGTGTAGATATTTTATTTTTTTATAAATAAATGTTCTTTGCTCTAGATATGCAAATACGTGCAGGAGTATTATATACCTCATATAGATACACATATATATCAGTTTTTAATAATATAGGAAATTAGTTAATCAATACGGCAGTGCTAGTGTTTACTTATAGATATAATCACATATGTAAAGCATCTGCATGTGCATGTATCAACATTAAGCATTCAGATTAAGAGAAACAGACGTACATATATTTTTACACATTGCATAATCATTTATTCCGTGCATTTACCATTCGATCATGCATTTATAATTTATATATATATATATATATATATAAATTATAAATGCATGGCGCGACTAAGACCTTAACATTTATTGAGTTATTCGATTCGTCTTTTGAAGTTGAAAATAAGGTGTGGGATCTTTACTTAAACTTTATACTGTTGATTTACTTTGTCCTCTTTAATACGATGTGATTTGCCGTATGTGATTATTTGGCTTTAAGTGTTGAGCGGACCGTGTTAAGTTGTCCATTGACTTGCTCTCACTTGCGTACAATACATTTGATATCATTTGATGAGCATGGCCTGTTGAGTTGTCTATTGACTTTGCTCTATTTATTGATGCCTATTACGTGAACTTTAAGTATTGAGCGGACATGTTGAGTTGTCCATTGACTTGCTCTTGCTTACGTTGCGTTTGACTTTAATATTCACATTGTGCAACTGTTTTATTAAATTGGACAATATTTAGTATAATTGTCCACACTAAGTATATTCGCGTATACTTATCCCCAACTTAAACTTTTCAGGTAATTGAAGTCGGAGGCGTGGATGTGTCGAATGACGAGTCTAAATAAATAGGAATTTATTTTATTCCTAAGACATTAGAATTTCATATTTTGCATTTACTTAATTTTTTTTTCCGTACTTGTTACATGTGTTTCGTTTGAGATTTTTGTCATCTATTGGTTAATTAAATATGACGTCTTTTTTAAACTAAGTTTAATATTATTCTTTATTCAAGAAAAAAAAATATATTCATATTTTCGCTGTAAAAAAATCTTTTAAATATTATTTTAACACCTTAATTAGATTAGGGTGTTACAGACTTCTTAAAAATAAAATTGAAGTATGAATTTATAAGTCTTAAGTGTCAATGTCATTCGACCGCTACGCGTTCCGGCCTCAAGGTAAAGTGTTTGAATTTATTTAGATGAACTTAAATGTGCTAATTTCTGAAATTTCTGTTACTTGATTGTGATTGTTGAAATTTTATGTGTAATTTATAAGTGCATGAATGTAATACCCCAGATATTTTCTTCCGACGAGAAATAAAATTTTCAAAATTAATTAAGGCTTTGCACGCCTAAGTTAAGGATTTTCAATTCTAAGACTAACGGTGAAATCCGTTTCTGAAAATAAATTCTAGAAGTCGGTTGAACGACTACTGTATTAGGGTTTTCGCGTCCGATAGAATTTTCGCCCGAAAACTCAAATCGAGAAACCGTCTGATTTTACATTCACTCTTTTTGCGAGACGAGTAAGTTAGTAAAAATCCGTTTTTTATTATTTTTTCTGGATAAAATTTGGACTGTGATGTCCCGACTTTTTATCGGATTTTGAAAAACGAAATATGCTTTTCAAGTATGTAATTTATTTCTAATCTAACGGACGAATTAGATTTCGTCGGAAATGTAACCAACTAAGAATTTATTTCTCGATTCTTAATACATCGTATTAGACCCGAAAACGAGATATTTTCAACTAAAATCCTATCCTAAACCGCCACCTTACCCCCCCCCATGACTCACACCTTGTGAGTCATCCTACTTTATGCCTAAATATCTATCACTTAGTCATCTTCTTCTTCAATTCCTCCCAACCCCCCCCCCCCCCCCGCCGCTATTCCTCCATCACCATTGAAGCTCTTCCAAGGTTCTTCAAGGTCTTTCATCATCAATCTTGCACATCATCCATCAAAACTTAAATTCAATCACATATCCTTCAAGGTAATGGTCATAGCTATCATTCTATCTAATTAGAATTTCATTTCCTTTATTTATGAAGTGACCGAAATTATGGAGATTGAAGTAGGATGTTTTAAGTTTGATTTCATGGTTAATTATGTGTAGAGATGAATTCCTATGGTTGGATTCAATTAAAAAAAATCAATTCCCTATTTATTTTGTTGTGGACCGAAAATATAAGGGAAATAGGATATGATGTTCTAAGCTTGGTTAATTGATTAATTATGCATAGAAATGGATTAGTAGATGGTTGGATGCAAAGAAAATCATCCCCCTTGAACCTATGTAATTACCGAAATTTTTAGTAAGTTTAGGGTTTTTTCCTAGTTCGATTTTCTTGATGTTTGTTTGATGGATTAATGTTCTACATGATGTTAGGTAACTTCATGAATTAAATTAGAATTTTCTGTAAATAAAAGTAGAAATGTAAGAGATGAAGAATGGATGATTTGATGAAGAAGATGATATGATATGCATGAATGGATGATAGAAATGGTATGTAGGATGATTGAGGATAAATATATATTTATTTGAGATTTTTCTAAAAATAAAATGAAAAACGTAAGAGACGGAAATCCGTCGATAAGTTGAAGCTCGATAATATTTTTAGAATATGGTTTACATATTAGTGATGCTTGATAGATAATGATCGATGTTGTAAATTTTGAACGAAAACGGAGAACGTAGGATTTTTAGTAAGAGACGAGCAATCGACGATAAGTCAAGCATGAATAATGATTCAGGTTTGTGATTCGAACCTATGTTAATCTTGTTTAGTTGATAATCGTAACCGTAAAGTTTGAACGGATTCTAAGAAGATTGAAAATTTGATAAGAGACGAAGAAATGAGATTAATTGCCGATAGAAAAGTCGAATAAGGAAAACCAATTTGATATGAATGATTGTTGTTGATAAAGGAACAAATTTGTAGTTGACGACATTTCCCATCCGAGATACGAGATTGTTATGAGTTATAGTTAATAAATGAGGAGTTGATAAACAAAATGAAATAGAAATTGTTTTGAATCGGAAATTGGTTTAGTAATTGGTAGTTGAAAATGACGAGGAAATGCTCGTCGTTTGTTTAATCAAAAGACGTGATTGTGAACCCGATTAAGGGATATTGTGTGTTCACTGACTTGAGATGGAAATTTTGTAATAATAAAAGTAGAATAGCATAAATCAAACCTAGAAAGTCGTGCGTCGAGTTAACGAGCACTAGGGTTCCACGCGGACTGTTTTGCGACGTTTCACGGAAACTGTCATAACTTTTAGCTCGCTTAACAACATCAAGATCCATAAATTGGAGAGTAAACTAGACATCTGTGGCTTTCTTTGGTACAGGGCACATCCCCTGTTTCAAAGTACCCTGTTCTGTATGAACTTACTGACCTGTGCAGAAATTTCCAAAACTTAAATTCTTAAGTTGAATTCTTTTCAACTTCGTTCCTTGTGAACTTCAAAGTCGTTATAAGTTATCGACATCCTTTATCTACTGACCTAAGTGTCGATTATTGAGCCGAGTCAGTTTTGTAGACGAGAATTGATCGAGTCTCGTTTTATTCGTTAGTCAAAAGAAAGTAGTAAAGTGCAAAGGCCTAAAAGTCTAAAACGAATTCGATTTTCTTTTCCTTTATTGTCTCGTCCGCTTGTTAAACTTTGTTTATTTTGCGTTCAAAGAAGGAGGACGTCGAGATTAGAAGACAGGATGAAGACACAAGGTTAAAGTTTGTTCTGTAAACGATTGAGGTGGTTTTTCTATCAAAATAAAATGAGCGTTGCTCGAAACTATTTACTTGTTGCTTTAATAAGTGTGTTATTAAAGTAACTATCAGTGCATAATGAATTGTTTATGTGAATTCTCTTATGCCTCTCTGAGTTAGCCCACAGAGTGCTATCCAGAGTATTGGATTTGAGTTAGCCCACAGAGTGCTATCAGAGATTCCAACTAAACGATCAGATTCTGAGATAGCCCACAGAATGCTATCCAGAGGGACAGATTCTGAGTTAGCCCACAGAGTGCTATCAAGACGATCGGATTCTGAGTTAACCTTCAGTGGGTTATCCAGAATTAAGTGTTCATGCACTATAAGTCTACGAGTGTTATGAAAAGATGCATGATTAATCTATTACTAAGTATGATATGTTTTCGGCGATGTGCCCACTAAGTGCTTTATGTACTTAGCCCTGCATGTTTGTTTTTAAATGTGCAGGTTGAGTGACAAAGACGGAGGAGGTTGAGTAAAGGTCGTATTTAAAGAAGTAAAGTTTAGTTGAGCCTCGATTTCACATTTGATATGTGATATCCTTCTACGTTTTTTCGCGCAAACTAATACACTTTTTGTGGTGTAATCTATCGGTCTAAATTTGCATACTTTGAACCGAGCTTACTCTGAAACAAATATGTCGAGTGATCCTTCGAGATTGACCCCCTTTTATTCAATGAAGTCAAGTTCATAGTAGTTTCTGTTATAATTTATTCATTTATTCAGTAAATCCCCTTTCTTCCCCGCCTCTTTAATCCAACCCCTAGTCACACCCCGGCTTGGCCGTCCCTCGGGATTTGGGTTGTTACAATGAATTATTTCAAAAATGCTTTGAACATAGTCCTCGAATTTAGAAGAACTTAGAAAGACTCACTTATTCACGTCTGTCGATTCTGTAAGATGCCGACGCACAACGTCTTCTTTGGAGAATCTTAGAACAACCTTTCTTACTCATGTCCCTACCTTTTTTTTTACTTCCTTTGGGCGATGAAATTCAGGTAGTGTCTTTTCGCGATTAGACCGTTTAATTTTCTTTTCCTCTCGTATTTCTGTAAGTTGGTGCCAGTTAGTAATCGTTAGTATTCATTGAATCGTGAAGCGCACTGTGCGTGCAACTTTCTAGTACGAAAATTTTTAGAACAAACTGTAATGGTGAAAATTTCTAGGAGAATTCATGAACTCGTTATAGGGGTTTGTTAAGAAGCAAGCACGAACGTACTTTAAGAAGAATCAACAAACGATCAAGCATCAGCTTCGACAGCCCCAGTGTGGTATAGTGTAGTAGTTTCATCATTATAACCCACCTCGATTCATTGGTCATAATGGGGCCCTCGTTGTGGAAGAATGGTTGAAAGAGTTGGATTGAATCTTCACCTTACATTGACTGTGACGATACACATTTAGATGTGGGACGTTAGTGGAAGAGTTTTTACCGAACTTTGAATGTCGAGGACATACCGCTGATGACATGGGACTACTTTTCGAAATATGGTTACGGATAAGTACTACTCTAGTATATTCCTAGAGAAGAATGAGGCTGAACTTTTTTTGGCTTCAGTAAGGAAGCTCCGCTATTCAAGAATATGAAAGGAAATTTCATCAGCTTGCGGGCTACGGACCACACCTAATGGACAAGGAAGATAGAATGATTGCAAGTTCAAGAAGAGCCACTGAATTAAGATTGAGAGAATACAAGCAGGCGCACATGATATTAGACTTTAGTAATTTAGTTTAGCGTGCCGAAGGAGTTGAGTTGATTCTAGATGTGGAGGTTCCAACAAACCGGTGATAATATTGCAAAGAGAACATGAGATAATTAGAACCAAGGAAAAGGTAGGTTCCAAAACAAGAAAGAAAGGTTTGGAAATATGAGCAAAGTTGGGACTGACTTGATGCTCTAGAGTTGCAACTTACATTAGAGCGTCACATTCTTTTATATCGTCACATTCTTTTATATCTTCCAAGTTGTGTCATATGACAAATATTGTCTATGATGTAGAGAACCTAGCATTGAATATAAGTATTCATTCCGGCAAAAGTTCAAGTACCGATCAAGTCGTTTGAAATCTTAAATCGAATTTTGGGAGCCGAGAACTAAGAACCGATCTGTAGTATAAACATGCAAATTTTTGGCGTGATTCTTGGTATAGAGTGGTTGAGTTAAAATTATTCAACGATTTCTTGTTGAGAGAGAGAGAGAGAGAGAGGTGTCATTTGAGATACCAACGAAAAGAAATTCACCTTCTATGGAGCAAGAGTTGGACAACGCACCGATTGTGATATCAACTATGACAGGCTATGAAGATGTTAAAGAAAGGCAAGTGTCAAGGTTATTTAGTCAGTATAATTGGGGTAGAAGAAGATGGACCGTCGATTGGAAAGGTACCAGTGGTGTGAGAAAATGGAGAAGTCTTTCCCTAGGAGTGTCAGGACTACCTCCGAATAGGCAAGTGGAATTCACGATCGACCTTATTTCAGGCGCAACAACATGTGTCAAAAGCACCCATATAGAATGGCACCAAAGGAATTGCAAGAGGTGAAGGTGCAAATCACAAGAGCTTTTGGACCAAGGATACATACGATCAAGTGTATCTCCATAGGGAGCGCCCGTTCTTTTGTAAAGAAAAATGATGGATCGATGCGTATGTGCATTGATATCGAGAATTGAATCATCTCATGGTCAAAAATCGATATCATCTGCCAAGGATAAAAGACTTGTTCGACCAGCTGAGAGGAGCTGGTGTATTCAAATATCGATTTGAGGTCTGAATATCATCAATTGAAGGTGAGAGAGTGTGATATACCGAAGACGACTTTTTGTAAGAGATACGACCACTATGAGTTTATAGTGATGCCTATTGGTTTGACAAATGCATCGACGGTATTTATGGATTTGATGAATCGGGTTTTTCACCCATACTTGGACAAGTTTGTTATAGTATTTATTGATGACATTTTGATTTACTCTAAGGATGAAGAGCAACATAAGAAGCACGTCAGAATTGTCCTAGAGACCTTAAGAAAGGAGAAATTGTATGCGAAGTTTAAGAAGTATGAGTTTTGGATGGATAGAGTAGTCTTTCTCGATCATGTAGTAACGACTAAAGGAATAGAAGTGGACCCAAGCAAGGTGGAGGCCATTAGAAATTGGAAGGCACCAACTAACGCGGGCGAAGTTAGAAGTTTTCTTGGACTCGCAGGCTATTATCGAAGATTCATCGAGGGATTTTCAAAAATAGCGGGACCAATGACTAACTTGACGAAGAAAGAAACGAAGTTTGTTTGGACTGAAAGTGTGATCAAAGCTTTCAAGAGTTAAAGCGTAGGTTAACCACTGCTCCGGTTTAAGACTATCTCCGATGGTTCTGGAAACTTTGTCATCTACACCGATGCATCGTTACAAGGCTTTGGATGTGTGTTGATGCAAAATGGAAAGGTTATTGCATATGCCTCCAGACAATTTAAGAAGCATGAGCTTACATACCCC
The DNA here is from genome assembly GCA_029490685.1 of Schizonepeta tenuifolia. Classification (NCBI taxonomy): domain Eukaryota; kingdom Viridiplantae; phylum Streptophyta; class Magnoliopsida; order Lamiales; family Lamiaceae; genus Schizonepeta; species Schizonepeta tenuifolia. The sequence goes on from JANLIY010000008.1 coordinate 3,816,677, forward strand.
ACTCACGATTTGGAGTTAGCAGCGGTGCTACATGCACTTCAGATTTGGAGGCACTACTTGTATGGGGGTAAATGTGAGATATATACCGATCTCAAAAGTTTGAAGTACTTTTTCACTCAAAAGGAACTCAATATGAGACAAAGAAGATGGTTGGAGTTGGTGAAGGACTACGATTGTACAATATTGTACCACCCCGGAAAGGCCAATGTGGTGGCCGACGCCCTTAGCAGAAAGGGTGAAGGACGTCTCAATGCGATAATCACCGAAGAAGAAGTTCTCACAAGAGAATTTGAAAGGTTGAGTGTTGAAGTGGTGACCCCGACCATTAGAAAAGCAATAAGGGTTGTTTTGATTATTCAACCTACCTTGAGAGATCGAATCGAGAAGGCCAAAGAGACCAATGAGTTCTTGCAAAAGATCAAGGGTCAGAGAATGAATGGGGAGTTGACAGATTTCTCAATCTCGAAAGATGGGACACTACTCTTTGTGGATAGAATATGTGTGCCCAAGGATAAATATCTGATTAGAGAGATATTGGATGAGGCACATCGTACTCCATACACTGCGCATCCTGGTGGTACTAAGATGTACCAAGATCTTTGAAGGACGTTTTGGTGGAGAGGAATGAAGAGAACTATAGCCGAATATGTTGGGAGATGTTTGACTTGCCAAAAGGTTAAAGCGGAACACCAACGGCTGGCAGGATTGTTAGTTCTGTTAACGATTCCCGTGTGGAAATGGCAAAGAGTTACGATGGATTCTGTCGCCGACCTCTTGAAAAATATAAAAGGACACGATGCTATTTGGGTGATTGTGGATTGGCTTATTAAATCAACACTTTTTTTGCCCGTGAGAATGACGTTTTCGATGGACCGACTTGCGCGATTGTATGTGGATAATGTTGTGAGATTACACAGAGTGCCTGCTTCGATTGTATCTGATCAAGATCAAAGATTTACGTCAAAATTTTGGAGAAGTTTGCACGTGGCAATGGGAACTAATTTGGATTTCTCTACCGCATACGACCCCCAAATGAACAGTCAATCTGAAAGAATTATCCAGACATTGGAGGATATATTGCGGACTTGCGTGATCGATATTGGAGGCAATTGTGAGACTCATTTACGTTTAATTGAGTTCGCCTACAACAATAGTTATTAGCAAAGTCTTGGTATGGCCCCATTTGAAGCACTTTATGGAAGAAAATGTAGGTCACCGTTATATTTGGATGAGGTTGGAGAAAGAAAAATATTGGGCCCCGAAATTGTCGAGAAAACTGTGAAGGTTGTTGAAAAGATCAAAAAGAGGATTTGTAATGCCCCGTAAATTCCTTACGTTCTAAAAATTTTAAAGTTAATTAGATAAATGGCTTTGCACGCCTAAGTTTACGATTTTGAATTCTAAGACTAACGGTCGAATCCGTTAGTGAAAATAAATTATAGAAGTCAGCTAGACGACTACTGTACTTTAGGGTTAGCGTGTACGAAAAGTTTTTAGTTGTAAACTCAGAACGGAAAACCGTCTGATTTTTACATTCACGAAATCGCGATACGAACACGCTGAGAAAATTCGTTTTTATGTTTTTCCGGACGAAACTCGGACTGTGTCGTCCCGAGTTTTTGTCAAAATAAATTTTGTAAATTTTTTTTTCAATTAAGTTTCGTACGTTAGAATTTTTAGGTCAAATCGAATCGCGACGATTTTGTGCCGAGCAATGTTTTTCGTCGAACGTTTTCCGTAATGTCGGATTGCGCCGGAAAACACGTATCCCTCCTAAATCTATATGGCAGCCGATTTTTTTTTGTTAAGTGGAAGACATGCATGTTGATGATGTCTAATTAAGTGACACCTAATCCTTCACTTTTCACACTTTCAACCTTTCATCATATCAAATACTTTAAACAATTAAAACAACCTATTTTCCTCCCATTCTCTCTCTCTCAATCGGCAGCACTCCCCCATTCATCATCTTCTTCACTTCATCAACCTCCATTAATGAAAGCTCCAAGAACTTGAAGAAGAACACAAGTCTCAATCCTTCCATTCAAACTCCATACATCTTTCTTTAATTCTTAAGGTAATTCCCTTCTCTATAATTCTATCCAATTGGATTTCTTTTC